>JABTTQ020000690.1:0-600000 GCA_016081115.2 Rehmannia glutinosa
AAAGTATGTGTTCGAGAATATGTTGTGATTCGCTTATTTATTTATTTAATATCGCTTTATTCACATATTATAAATTGCCTATGTGTGGTTATTGGAATGCTTATCGCTACTATGTACTCAACTTATTTGTGATTGTTGTAGTGCTTTGAGCAAATAGTTCAACATTCTTGCAAATTTTGGTTACTACGGTCTATATGTTCATTTGCTTATTTGTGCGTAAAGTATTGCTTGTGAAACGATGTTATAGTGCTTAGAAAACAATCAATTATGCTTACAATACCATCAAACCATGAAAATAATTGCTTACAAAGCAATTGAATTTCGCTTACAAAGCGCAATTGAATTCGCTTACAAAGCAACCGACCGCTTTATAAAGCAATTGAATTTCGCTACGATCTAAAAACATGAAAATAAATACGCACTAACTAGAAAATATTCCTATATCAACTACGCATGTACGTCAATCCAACCATATTAAAATGGCTATAAAATACTACAATATTCAACATTTTGATCAAAAATATGAAACAACAATGTTTCATTGTGATCCTAACTCGATTTGGCATACTCCTTCGCCCGTCCCAAAACCGACTTTCTTCGTGCTCGTTCATTACATCTTTTGCCATTTCCAACGTAAAATCTATCAAAAAAAACACTAGTCATTTATATAAAATATTTATTAACAAACAAAACATTTATAAGCATAAAAACCAACAAAGCATAAGCATAATATAAGATATGTATAAGCGTAAAAATGGTATAGATAAGCATAATTATCAACAACAATAAGAAGTTGAAAACATCAATAAGCAATTAAGTCTTAGAAAACAAAAAATGGCAATACTAATTACCCCTAATTTGAGAGCATAATATAAACATAGATAAACATAATATAAAACATGCATAAGCATAATTATCAACAACAATAAGCAGTTGAAAGCCTCGTTAATCTCCATGTCTGCTAATTTTGTTTTTTCAACTAGTAAAACCATTAAATAAAAAATAACAAAAACCCATAACATACAATATCCTACAAAAAACAATAAAATATAAAAAAGAAAAAAGACAAACGAAAAGGAGAAAAACATATTGCCCTACCAACAACGAGGGTGAATGCACAGTTGAAATTTTGCTACCTCCTCGAATAATACTCGTCGTTTCGGTTTCCACGTCAAAACCACAGACGAGTCGGTGTTTTTCATGATTTGGGGTTTTTTCAAAGAAATGGGGTTTTCCAAAATCGCTTCTTCCTCCGGGGAATAATCACAATGATGGGATGTAATAATGAAAAGAACTCCTCACAGTAAGGATGAAGTTGGAGACGGTTTGCGGGGACGAACTCTTGAAGAATGAAAAATGGAGTGGGTTTTTTCGGCGGTATGGATGGTTTTGGGCGATTTGAGAGAACGCGAGGGGAAGAAAGACTCTTCTTTGATAATATGATTCTTAGTTTACCAAGGATGAAAAGATATGCAAGATTTTAGATAACACACGTCCCCCAAAATCGTTCCTAATTTTTAGCGCACTACCAAAAATAATTTCCTCCCAAAATTTGATTTTAATTAAAATTACCAAAAAGTCCTTTTTTATTAAGTTATATATTAATAAATGGTAAAATCTGTTTAATCTCAACCGTTTAAAAATTAAATCAATGTCTCAGATTTGGTCTCGTGTACTCACATAAGTTATGTGGACTCACTGGATCCAAATCCTATATATATATATATATAATGCTATGCTGCCTATGCATTTAGCTTTGCAACTGAAGTTAAAAGTCAACTCTTTGAGGCTATTGTTTGGCGAAGTGTTGGTTTAATACTATCGTCACTAATAAATCAAAATTTAATAAATATGGTTATTTATTATGATATAAGTGTTAGAATGAATAGATGATGATTCTAATTTGTTTTTCATTGCGACCATTTATGAAAACTAAAACCTTGCATTTAATAGGATGTGTAGAGACATTAAGTTTGTATTTATTTTTAACAAATTACACTTTTATAGTGCAAGTATATTGTTTGATCATTAGATAAAAGGTCGACACGGGCTTTGTCCATTGCTGCGATGATTCATGATAACTCGACGAATCGAACGTCCCTCGCACGGAGAAGCATCATTCAAATTTATGTCCGTCATCATTCAAATTTATGTCCTGTCGACTTTCGATGGTACGTCAGATAGTGGCCTACTAATATGGTGATGACTTCGACGGATGACTGAGAATTAGGGTTTTGCTCCCTCTTTTTTGGGCCCGAGTCAACTGACTCCTTGGCCTAAAACAAGGAGCGGCCGGCCCTGCTAATAACTAGTGGTCACTACATCTATATATGAACATCCGTTGCGTGATCAGTTATTTTCACTACTTCCTAGGAAGCCAAACTCCAGTTGTTTAGGCATTATTTACCTATGAAAATTGAGTAATGAGTTGACAATCAAATTGTGGACAAAATTGTGTTACGTTGTTGTTGGATTCTTTAGTACGGACGCCACAAGCACCACCATTGATGAAGGAGATAACCATGCTAATCAAGAGGATGATCACACTAATCAGGAGCTGCGGAAAATTGTTTTGTGTGTGTTGAAAATGTTTTTTATTGTTACTTTCGATCTTATGTTAATAAGGGTATTATTATCTTTCTCATATTACTTGTGACCAGAGCTGTGCGGGAGAGATTTAGAGGCCTTAGGCAAAATTTTAGGAGAGGCCTAGTTTAATATATTAAACAGTCCTAAATTTAATTTTCTAACTTTTGAGCTGCAAAAATCACTATCAAGTTCTATAATTGCAGTTCGACATTTCACTCTCAATAAATAATATGAAGAATGTAAGCTAATAATGAAATTTTATGTTTTGTCAATATACATGTTTTCTAGTGTTAAGAAAGAATGATTCAATTTCACTAGTCTTCTACTTTGTATGGATTCTTAAATTAAAAAAATGTTCTCCTAGAATGATATATTTGTTAGTTTGGTATAATTATCATCCACCAAAATCGATCTAAATTAATAATTTAGCATGATCTTTCCAAAATTAAGTCAAGTCTGTTGTCATAAGTTTGCTTTTCTTTATTCTTAATAACATGAAATCACTTTTGTTGTGGAAAAAACTTTTCAATTTTGTGTCAAACATTAATTTTATATTTTAAAATTCAATGCTAAATATACACATATACGATATATATAATAAATTAATAATACTATTAAGTTCAATGTTCATTTGGGGTTAGCAAAGCGGGCCCGAGGTGACCGCCCCTGAATGGCCTAAACACTTCCACGACTCGCTTGTAACTCTAGATATTTAATCTCATTTTTGTAATTGTAAGAGATTCACACTGTTTAACAAATTTGCCTTCTCAATTTCTTATAGATTATGTTTGATATGACACGATAAAAGTGCAAAAGTGAAACAGATTTGAGGAACTTAAATTAGATAACCTACAAAAAAAATGCCTCATTATTATTTTTTCGGAACTTTTGTTCGAATTGTGCCTTGTAAAACGTAAGTTGTGTATATATATTGACTTAATTGTAAAATGAGGACACTAATTATACGTCATATCCCAGTGGGAAAGAAGGACATTAAGTTTGTGGGTTTTAATTTAGGATAATAACTTTAAAATTTTACAAATTGAGGCCAAAATGACCAATTCGGGCTAATAGCCACCCAACCTCAATTTCGAGCCCGAATAGCCCAAATTTATGCTAATTGCTTATGTGCAAAAATAATTGATTATGTCTCATAAAACAAGTCTAAAATTATTTTAAAAATTTACAAAACAAAAAAAAAGAAAATATTAAAATCACGTTAAAAATTTACAAATTAACAAGTAGAGCCTAAATATATAAAAAATTAAATGTGACAATATTCTTAAGAATTTACAAATTAACAATTAATATATATATATATAGAAAAATTAAAATGGAAAATACAAATCTAAAATACCGAATAAATCTTGAAATTAGTTGAATACGGCACAAGTTTGGTTTTGAACCCAATTTCGATTCCATTTGGCCACCCTAAATGTAGGATATATACATATATATCTAATTATGAAAAATGTCTCGGATTGACTTTTGCAAAGTTGATATTAATAGCAAATCATTACAACAAGTGACTTATTCTTATTTATCTACCGATCCACAAGGTTTCAATATTTATTGCCGATAGCTCGCTACATTATTTCATTTCCCTATTCCACTCATTATTTCATATATTGAAAAAATGACACGTATACAATATGACATCATTTTATACACATGTCATTCATTCGATATAATGGAATAGAGTGGAATAAGGAAAGTGAATAGAAATATCATAGTCACTATCTTAATAGTTCGTCACATAAAACCACTTAATCAAATTACAACGCACCGGAGCGCCAAAAGAGTCATGAACGAGAAGTTGAAGATATCGCGAGTAAGTCCGTTGGGTATAGTGTATGCCATCCCAAAGATATGTATCGGCGGGTTAGCGCAAACGGCACTCCAGACTACCACAAAACCTCTTGTTGTCGTAGTTATATTTTCCTCCAATTCCACAACAAGCTTGCAGTGTGTGATGTTCCTGCACTCTATTATTACAATTTATGCAAGCACGTGAATAGATGAAACCAAAAAAAGAATGAATAATTTCGAAAACTACCCCTGAAATTTAGCTTAACTACAAAAAAAAATCAATTTATCTTTCATAATTACAAATATCCCCTTTAAAGTTAGAGGTAGCAATGTATTATTAGCTAGCCCGAGCCCATCGGGCTGGTGAAAAAAAATCGGACCGAGAAGGACCGATTTTGCTCATGGCGCGGAAAATACTTGGCTCAATCCAACCCATGTGTGCACAACTGGGCCGGACCAAATAGCTTCGAATTTTCTCGGGCCAAGAAAAGCATATTCCAGCCCATCCTAAACCTTGGGCCGGTCAGGACAGTCCACAAATCGTGCCATTTTGTCAGCTCTATTTAAAGTGTTACAATCATGACATTTTCTTCGGGAGTCACGTGGGGACTCCAAACTTTTCAAAAACTTAATTAATCCATATATATTTTTAGTTTTAAAAAGTAGTTTTTAGCATTTGAGTATTTGTTTTTATATTAATTAGCTATCCCCTCCCCACCCCCACCCCCAACCCCCCACCCCCAAAAAAAAAATATTTAGCCCCCCAAATTAAACTATATGTCTAGATCCCCCCTTGCAAATACCCACTTGACGTTTGTAATTACCTAACAAATACATCCCTCTTGAAGGTGCATATTGGTGCAATTTGTAAAATTAACAGAAACAAATGAATAAGGAGTAGTTAATTTATAATTTTGAAAGATAACTGATATTTTTCTTTAAATTAGGCTAAATCTCAAGAATACTTGCCTGGAGTAGATGCTTGTTGGATAATTGTTCGCACACTTCCGTATATGTCAGCATATAATATGTTGATAAAGGGGAATTCAAGTTTGAGTTTTAGAATTGCTGCTTGAAGGGCTGCATTTTTGGACAAGATAAGATTATTCACCCTCTTCAAACACCCTAGATTATCATAGGCTAAGGGATCATTAGTTTGCAACGCTGTAAGAATGTATGGGTAGCATCCAAGGGGAGCACTTCCAGTAAGTGCTATTCGTGTGGCTCCCATTTTGATCAACTCCTGTTTTTTTTTCAACAGAATTAGTTGTTATTTGATCGATTTAGTGTGTAATAATGTAAACGGAGAAATTGCAATTTTAGTCCTGCGACTATGGGGTTATATAGAGGGTTCGTTATAATAGTCCTTCAAAAATTAAGATTTGCTAAAAAGTAAGTTACAGGAAAAAAAACTCTCGATTTCAGCTTTTTGGTTTTGGAAGCAGAAACCTACACGTGTCCCGTTGTCGGGTTATTAAAACTAATTTTATTTATGTTAACATCCTACAAGTGAGTTGATATGTTGATGACTTGGACAAATCCAAGAAAGAAAGAACTCACTGGAAGGATGTCGACATAAGCAAAATTAGTTTTCATGTCAATGGGTTTGGCCGGAAATGTATGTATTTATGTGGAACTAAAATCGAGATTTTTTACAAGATTATTATGCAAAACGTATGTATTTTTGTAGAACTCTTACTGTCAACCCCCTATTGTTATAGGATTAAAATTGCAATTTAGTCATAATACATTAATAAAAGATTCATACTCTATCAAGAGAAATTCAAATAAGTTTAAATAAAAGTTCATATAAGTAAAAAAAAAAAAAAAAGTAATTAAGTCATTACTCTTGTAGCATCAACC
The DNA here is from genome assembly GCA_016081115.2 of Rehmannia glutinosa. NCBI lineage: Eukaryota > Viridiplantae > Streptophyta > Magnoliopsida > Lamiales > Orobanchaceae > Rehmannia > Rehmannia glutinosa. The sequence goes on from JABTTQ020000690.1 coordinate 6,262, forward strand.
AAGGCCTGTGTCACTAGCGGCACGTAAGTGCTCACTTCTTCAATGGACTTGCCCTGGGTCAATGCATAACCGATGTCATTGGCTTCATTATCGCCAAGGAAAATTAGAGAGTTTCCAAGCCTATTGGCACAATCTAACATAAAGAAAATTGAATACACTAAGTAGTAGGCCTATAAAGATCATTTATATGAAAAGCCCGAAGATTTTATACATACAGGGAAAATTGCAATTTTGGTCCCATAACTTTGGGAGGTGTCAAAACTAGTCCCACTCGATTTTACTTTTTTTTTTCAAAACACTGTAATTTACAAATTGTATCAAAACTAGTCCCACTCGATTTTACTTTTTCAAAAACACCCTCTAATTTACAAATTGTATCAATTTGAGGACAAATCCCACCGCCGATTGGAATTTTTTCGCCGAATTCCCACGTGACCGGAAATTTTAGGGATTTCTCACCCTCCGACATGTGGAAATAAAATGCCCGGGCGTGGAAAGAGATTTAAGGGGAAAAAAACTCGTCACCGAGATTTGGAGGGGAAAAAAACTCGTCAACACCCTCCAAATCTCTTTCCATGTTAGCATTTTATTTCCACCGTGTCAAAGAGGGTGAGAAATCCCCAAAATTTCAGGCCACGTGCTTATCACGTGACGAATTCCGGCGAAAATTTCAATCGGCGGTAGGATTTGTCTTCAAATTGATACAATTTGTAAATTACAGGGTGTTTTTGAAAAATTAAAATCGAGTGGGACTAGTTTTGATACAATTTGTAAATTACAGGGTGTTTTTGAAAAAGTAAAATCGAGTGGGACTAGTTTTGACACCCCCAAAGTTATGGGACCAAAATTGCAATTTTCCCATATATACACCTAGGAAATTAGAGTGAGTGAGATCCTATGAGACACCCGTTGCACGTCCGACGAAAAAAAAATACTTTTAAGATAAAAATTAATACATTGTCTGAACAATTAAAAAGGTATGTCCAGACAAGATATTCGTTTTTTACCCTAATAATAAGTATTACGATTTTTTTCTTGTCGCACAGGACGGCCGTCTCACACAAATTTTTGTCAATTAGATACCTCTTGGTGTTGAGCAAACCGATTGAAGATACGTCTTAAACCAAGTAAATCGACCGCTAAGAGGAACAACAGAAGGTGGAATTTGAATGCCCCTTGTTTTGAAGAATGAAGAATCTAGTATTGGGCTTCTGGCCACTGCAAAGACGACTCCAGCATTTCCGTTAGAAGCATTCAGTGCCAAATAGGGTACATTATTTGGTAGACCCAAATTAGAAGCTGCAAATCACAGGTACGAATTTCATTAATGATCTGAATAGTGTTAGATACAATTATAATTAGGTGAACTACAGATTCTTTTGGGAAAATGCAAAATTGGTCCTGTAACTAATGGAGTGTGTCAAAAGTAATAGTCATGTTCAAATTAAAAAATTCAAATTGTAACTAATAAGAAAGCTCAAATTCTGCTCAAATTAAAATAATAATAATAACAAAGCTCGAATTAAGTCCAAATGTTCGAGAAACTTAATTTTCAAAATATTGTCACATGAAAGGCATTGACTTGAAAATATTAGGGATTTTTTAATTTTTCGGACTTATTTTTCCCTATATGATTTGGTGCCCACGGAGAGATAGAATGCTCATAATTCGATTAAAATGTCATTTAAGTTGCCACTTAGTTAGGTAAATGACTATTTTTATTCAATTTCATCAACATTCGCTTCATCCATGTGCGCGCTAAATCATATATGAAAATCCAAATTAAATAAGCAATCATTTGGAAAATCAAAAAACTCTAATTATTTCAAGTAATGTGCGTTTCACATGATAACAGCCAGTTGAAAATTTAGGGTAAATTTGGACTCAAATCGAGCCTTTTAACTAGTTACAGAACTAAATCGATTTTATTTGAATTCAAAAATGACTATTTTTGACACCCCTATTAGTTACAAGACCAAAATTGCATTTTCCCCAAAAACATCTTGAGGTTTAGTCTAATTACGTAAAAAAAAAAAAAAAATCCAATTATGTTTCAAAATTACAAATACTTATTGATATATGTTTCTATTTCATTAGTGCACACCTAATAATGGCCAATAGGACTTTAGCGACTCTTTATAATTCTAAAAGATATTGAGACTTTATTTGTAATCGAGTCAAATATCAAGATATTTTTTGTAATTATACCTTATAATAAAACATTATATTATCATACCTGCATAGTCAAATTCGATCAGACCATCGGACCAACGACCAGTAGGTTGACCAGGATAAGTTCTACCATAAGGTAAACGTGCGGCAGGAAGAAATGGGCCGAAAGGGGGAACTCGAATTGAGTTGCCAGTGTCTGAGGTGCCATCTCCCAATTCGTATATATATTGAAATGGGCACTTTACATTTTTGGGTGGTAAAGTCGCATCAGCGCCTATGACGATCAATAGGAAAAAGCATATGACAAATGAGTAGAAACTTGGTTTTATCAGCTCTTGACCTTCATGCTTATTAATTTCCTTGTTTGCCACTGTGACATTAATAGAGAATCTTAATATGATTAATAAGGTCACACAAAAAGTTGTTAGTGTTATAGAGGAGAAAAATGAAGTCTTTTGCATCAGATCCACTACAAGAAAATAGATAAATTCTAATGGGGAAAAATATATTGGAATTTGGCCAATTTCTATTCGGGTTTACGATTCCAACGGAAAAAGATCGTTGGCAAAGTGGTCATGGAATGGCAAAATTTCAACAAAAATTTCAACGGGAAAATATTCCACCAGTACTTCCAGCAGTATTTATTCTATAATAATGAAGAAATATTTTTGTTGAAATTGTCCAACGGTGGGACTGTACTAGACTACTAGTATTAGAATTTCTGTTGAAATTTAAAAAATTCCAACGATCTTTTATTCTGTTGGAATTTGATTGTTTTCTTGTAGTGATCTATTTCCAATTATACTAAAAAAAAATGAATTGCGGCATTTTGAGAGAGAGAGAGAGAGAGAGAGAGAGAGAGAGACCTCGAAAACAATAGTAACAAGAGCGCAATGGTGGATTATGAAGCCTCAAGAGCTACTTATATAAGCATGGCTAGAAAATTACTAATATAATTGTTGAATAGGGCCCTAAACCCGAAACCCTATGTTTTAAATGGTCCGGTGCAAAAAGAAAATAGGGCCCTTTTGACTCATATAAATAAAAAATAAAAATATTTAATTAACCTTTGTTACGAAAAATTTTTATTGATCGAAACATAAAATAATGAAAAAATATATTTCAATTTCAGTGTTTTCAATATCATAAAATTGTGCTACAAAAGAGACAGTTAATGCCACTCTTTGAAACTCAATTAACTCCTACACTTGTCTTCTTTTCTTACGATTTTCATGCCCAATGGATATTTTCGAGTAGGAGGTATTTGTAATTTTTTTATTGAAAAAAAACTCAATTTAGTGTAAGTATTAAATGCAAGTCCTTCATTACATATGTTCTACTTTACCAATAAAAGAATTTTAAGTAAAATAAAATAGATATTAAGAAAATAATGAAACTCTAAGTAGAATAAAATAGACATTGGAAATATAATGAATCCCTTTATGCAAAATAGAATAGATATTGATAAATGGGAAAACAGGAGAACTAAAAATAAAGAATTCGTACAAAAAAAAAATTATTTGCTTTGGGCCACAATTTGGGCAAGCCCCTGAAATTTGGAAGAGAAAAGAAAAATAAAAGAATTGTGGCTGCTCAGAGTCGAACCCTTGACTTGAAAGGGTAGGAGGAGAGGCTGAGCGTAGACCACTAGACTATCAAGCTTTTCTTATACTAGGTTTTAGTCTTTAATCTTGATATTCATATTCTAAGGCATTAATTTTTTTTAAAAAAAAATTCCGGGGGCGGGAGGCCCTCGCCGGAGGGGGGCCCTGTGCGGCGAAGCTAGCTCGACCGCCCCTAGGACGGCTCTGGTAAAGCATCAAAAAATACTGAGACATGTACCGTTAAAGATGATTAACTCTAAGGTTACATTTTAATTGACGTAATATATGGGTTTGAGAGGAGAATTTAGTGGCCGGATTAATCTACGTACAACAATAGCTCGAAAAATAGCTCAAACTAAGAATTTACGGAGTTTGTCAGTGGTGCACTCTTTCAAGTTGCAATACTTTGGATAGTGAAAATGAAAAACTGCATGTGTAATATTTTTATTTTCTTATCTCTATAAAAATATTTTTTTGCCATGGGAAAAGGTAAGGATCGACCCTCTTCCTAGGAATTAAGTACTGAAAATAACTCATTAAAATGTTGTTCATAAATAGATGTGGTGACCACAAACCAAAATTATAAATGACAATTAAAGTGTAACGTTACACTTTATCATTTAAAAATTTTCACGGAATATATAGTTTACTTTAACATCTTATTCAACCCAAAAATCTTTTTGAGTTGTAACTTATGTTTTCCTTTTCCTTATTTTCTTTGTCAATTTAATATTTCCGGTTCCAACTTTTCTTCTCTCATTTCAGCATTCTTCTAATTATTCTCTATTGTTTCAATTATTAATTTTTTGGGTTCGGATTCCATCTCTGTGGATGTTTGATTGCAATATTACCCAGTAACCAATAATAATAATATTAATAATAAAGAAAATAAAATAAACACATAATATCCTAAGTTTTTTCTTTATTCTCATTATAGTACAAATACGGATATAATTAGATAGAGACAGAGTATCTAAAAATATATAGGGTGGGCCACGGTTCCGAAACCGCCGGCTCCGGTTCCAAAACTGTCGGTTCCGGTTTCTCATTTTGGAGGAACCATCAAGGTTCGGATTTTGGTTTGGACCCGGTTCCTCCACGGTTCCAGTTCCGGTTTTAACCGAAACCGTTTGTTTATCTTTTGATATTTTTTTATTTATTTAAAATGGTTTATCAACTTCAGTTACAAAAAAAAGGGAAAAAAGAAAAAAGACATGGACTTAATATTCAATTAAGTTTTGTACTTAATATTAATAATAATATTAAACTATTTATACATACTATTAGAGTATAGAAGAATCAAAGTTCACGTAGTTCACTTACAACACTTAGTTTAAAACGTGTCTCATGTCATTACGAGTATAAAACATCATAATAAACATTTAACATTTCTTCTACCATATTTTTACCAAAAAAAAATGCTGGTATTTAACCTTGAAACCGGCGGTTCCACCATGGCTTCAACGATGGTTCTAACCGATAGTTAAAACCACCGATTCCATGATTTTTGAGACCAAGGAACCGGAACCGAAAACGGCCTACACGGTTGTGGTTTTGGTTTTGGAAGATTGACGAGTTAAGTTCCGATTTAGAACCCAATTTCGGTTCCATTTGGCCACCCCTACCTAAAAAGCAAAGTTGTTCCTTATATAAGTCGAACGAGTGTGTCTAATCGGACCCAGAAAACTTACAAAATTTGGGGGCCCAAATTTTTTATATATCTTTTATTTATGTACAAATATAAATAAACAAGTTCTTGAACAAAGAATGTGTTAGTATAGTGGTTAGTGCTTGATATTCTAAATTTTGCAACTTCAAATTCCCATGTTCAAATTCTCTTGATTGTAGTTTTGTTTATTATTTCTTCGTATTTTGTGATTCAGATCAAAATGCTCTCCACCAAGAGTAGAGGATCCATATTTCCTTGAGCCTCATGAATTGCTATTTGCAAACGAATTATCACAAATAACTCTATGTAAGACCATAATTAAAATTTTCAAATTAAAAAGGCAAAAAATTCAAACGATGGAGCCTGACATAGTTAGAAAGGGTGTCATATTATTTTAATCATAATAGATTGTTCTATATAGTATATGTTGCATCTTATTCTTTCTTTTATTCTTTTATGTTGTATTTAAATTTGTCAAAAAAAAAAGATAGAGCACATTTTTAAAGTTCGACTTAAGCCAAAAATTTGATAGGATCAGCTCTGCTCAAAAGTGAGAGAGAGATATAGAATAGACTTAAAAATAATAAACGCTCATTAATCAAACTTAGACCCTAGCAAACAAGTATGGGGAGTTAGGTAATAAAGTTAGGAAATATTTATGTTAACTTTACAAGACGTAATCTCAAGTGTTACCCCTATATATGTTATATGATTGTACACCAATGTCCAAACAATAAATAAATTTCAGCTACAGGACTTTAACAAGACTTATAGTCTTTTATTGTTGGCTTTCAGACATAAATGATCTTTCATTATTAATATCTCGTACCAATGGCGTAGCCAGGACGTAGAAGTGGGGTGGGCCGGAATGAAAATTCAAAAAATCATATAAGCTCCAATTTTTCAAAATAGTAAAAAAAAGTCAACTCGAGTGCATTACAAATTTACAACTACTCAAAGTCTAGTACATTAGGCTAAAAGGTTAGTTGGACACGACGATTTTTTACTTTAGCAAATTCATCAATAACAGAATCTATATCTATTGTGCTAACAAGTTCCCTTTCGATAAAAAATGTCAAGCTATCCGCTAGAAATTCATCATCCATTTTGTTGCGAATCGCAGTCTTCACATGTTTCATTGCTGAGAATGCTCTCTCAGTCGTGGCTGTAGAAACGGGCAACGTTAATACAAGGAGAATCAATCTTGTTATCATCTTGTAGTCCTCCGCTTTTCTTGTTTCCACCAACTTTTTACACAAATTTGCAAGAGTAGCCACTTGAAATTGAGGATTATGAACTACATGAGCATGATAAAATTGCAATTCACTCTTCAAAACATTCATCTCACGCTTCAAAATCATCGTGGATAAAATTTCACGGCCAACTTATAAATATTATCCGCATTGAATGATTCAAAGGAATTTTTTGGATCCAATGCAACACTTAACTCAAGTAGTCTAACCGATGTCTCATTAAATCTCGAATTCAACTCTGCCAATTGAAAATCTATGGATTGGTTGAAAAATTCAAAGTGGTAATAGTGTTCAACACTCATTTGCTTTCGACCACGACCCATGTTGTTGTTCATGTCGGGTATAGTGATTTCATGCTTTAAACAAAAATCTTCTACTTCTTGAAGCAATTTCCCCCACCCTTCATCTCTCAACTCTTGAAGAAGAGTTTTTGTAGTCGACACATATCCAAGTGCAGATAATATATCAACTGATTCCTTCTGAAATGCTTGACAAAGAAAATCAGTGATTTGCATAACTGCCCTCATCAAGTGTAATAACCGATGTAAATATTTCGTTTTTGTCATGTTTACATCGGTTGTATAACTAACCGATGTAACTGGTACATTTGGTTGTCCAAGTAACCGATGTAAAAGGGTCCGTTTGTTACATCGGTTGTATCATAACCGATGTAGGAAAATATATTCTACATCGGTTCTGTAACCGATGTAAAACAGCCCCCCATTCCACTACGCTGGATTCTACATCGGTTTCAAAACCGATGTAAAATGTGCCCCAGACCCGATGTTAAAAGACTGTTTTGTAGTAGTGATGATCTTTCATTATTAATATCTCGTACAATCTTCGCCAACAAAGCATTGACTTGACTTAAATGAATCAACGAAAAAAAAGTATAATAGGTTTATTCATTATTTTTAGAAATGCTATAAAAATTTAAGAGGATTAACTGAAGTTAATGGACATATAGAATACATATTTCAATTCCTTTGTGCCTAAAAATATAAAATAATATAATTATCAACAGATCAACATGTTGAATAATTGAAATATTTAATACTATATTGCTTTTATGTGTAATTCTTGTTAGCCACGTACTTAGCTATGACTGAAAATGGTGGTAAAAATAAGCATTGGATATATGAAGTATAATTGTTTGATTTGTGTTCGCTGTTATCTGTATAGATCAATGTAGATTTTACGCTTTACATTTAAAGTATATATGAAGAAAAAAGGCAATATTCTAAAAGAACTAAGTTTCGTATTATTGTAAGGCCAAAATATAATAACAATCTTTGATTCCGTGAACTTGGTCTTAGATAGTATTTAGTATTTACCCCTAGACTTGCTAATGTATCATTTACCTTCTTGAACTAAATTTGAGTAGGTTTTAGCATATTTTGAATATTTATACTTCAATTTTGATTTAGATTCTTTATTAATTAGAATAATAGATTAAATTATATTTTTTTGAAAAAGTAACTAGTACGTACTTTAATAATTTAGTATAATTGTAAAAAATTATACCAACAATTTAGTTTCAACATGAATTTTTTTTTATATTTAGATGCAGATAAAGTATTAATTATCAAATTTAAATGAATTTTAATATCTTAAATAAATATTAGCAAAAAATATTTTGTAAACTTCATTTAGTATACTTCTTCTAATTTTATTTTCTTTGACACGATTCATAGTCCAAAAATAGTGTTAGTACATGAATCCTTCAAACATTGTAAAGCACAAACCCAGCCCAAAACTCTCTTTAATTTTAAGTGATAAACAAATTGATGTTTGGATTTACCCAGTCTAGTGATGTGGATCTGGGCCAGGTCCAGCAATATCCGTTATGAAAATATAATACCCACATCCACCAAACCCACCTCACCTTAGACTCACACCCACCCCGATGCGTACCCATGTCTAGGGATGGCAGCGGGACAGGTAGATGCGAGTACACACCCGCCTAAACCCTAATTAAACGAGTATGTGTAAGTTTATATGGGTATGGAATGCAAATCAATACCCCTAGGGTATCCTCTACCCAAACTTGCTTATATAATCGGGTGTCAGTGGATACCTAACCATATAAGCACCCATTTAAATATTTCATATATACACACATAAATATATATAACAAAATATTTTCAGAATAATTAAGAAAAATATTTTTAACTTAAATAGAGGACTTTATATATATAATAAACATTCTTGTAAACGCATAATTCATATTGATAACTCAGGGTTGTGCGCGGGACTTGGAGATTACTGAAACCGAACCGATATCCGAACCGAAAAATCTCCGAACCGAAAATATCCATTGATTTTTTTACTTTCCCCGAACCGGACCGTTCCGAAAATATTTTTGGTACGATTCTGGAGATGTTTTAAATACACGTACCAAGAATCGTATCGAACCATTCCGAACCGATGACCCGAAGGCCGAAACTAGAACCAATTTTAAAGATTTTATATAAATATATATATATATATATATATATATTATTTCTATTTTATTTATATTTTGATATTAAATTAACTACAAATTAAATCATAACAATACAAGTATAATGAATTTAAAAAGCTTTAGTATTAATAATATAGTAAATCATTTGAAATTAAAATTAGTTAAATGGTTAATAAATTACACTTAAAAGAGAAACATACTCTAAACAAGTAATAGTACTATATTATAACAATATAAAAAAATATATATTTTAATTTTTTTACCACATCATATAAATTATAAATATAATTTTATTAATTATGTTAAGTTGTTAAGTAAGAGATATTGAGATTATAAATTTATACAAATTATTGTTTCATATTAATTTATCAAAATTATTAGTTAATTATAATTGTTCAAAGTCAATAGAAGGACAATTGCCTAAATAATAGAATATTATTGTATTATAGAGGTTATTAAGTTTAGAATTTAGGATTGTGTTATATGGTTTTAGTTTTTATTTTGAGACTACATTAAAAAGATATTGAAAATATATCCGTTTGGTGATTTTTATATTGATTTCTTTTTTTTTCAAATTTGTATGTTTTATTTATGACTAGTCTCTGAATCCCCGTCCCGAAGCGAACCATACCGTACTGTCCCATTAGAACTGAATCTCCGTCCCGAACTTTCAGTGCGGTTAGGGACGTATAATTTTTTCTATGGTTCAGTTCCAGAGATTTATTTTTAGAATCTCCGAACTTCGGGACGATTCTAGAGTTTTCTAAATCTCCGAACCGTCTTGTCCTGTGCACACCTCTAAATTGATATACATATATAGTTGCTCTCTATTAATTAATAAGAATAAAAACATTCAACCCCCCAAACTATTCGAAATTTTACACTTAACCATACGAACTTTAAATCGTTACACTTAACCCTCCCAACTATGCGAAATTTTACACTTTGCCTTAAATTACAGATTTACCCCTAGTTTCATGAAAGTTGGTTTACAGTTTACCCTCTAAACTTCAAAGTTGTTGCACTTTACCACCTATGCCATAAATTTTATTGTATTATCTACATTTACTCCTCAACGTCTTGCGATCCTCGAAAATTGTATCAGAGCCTAGGTTTATTAAGAGCTTTCGGTTATATTTATTATGTTTATGTAATTAATAATTGGTGAGGAGAATTTTCTCCGAGAATATGGATCTGGACAATTTCTTAGATGTACACCTTACAGGACATATCGTCAAATTTTGACGATGTATGTACAAGAACACCAGGACAAGATATCATATTGGCAAAACTAATATGATGAAAAAGAACGCGCAGGAGCCGATAGAGAAATCCTAAGGCAATGCGAAAGGCGAGTGGCATATCATATGAGTTTCTGGACAGTAAACCAGACCTTATATGTAAATCTGATGAATCGCCAAGAAGTAGTTCATGAGAATGTCCATCAGAATAATGATTCCTGATGGAGTACCAGAATGGAACGAGATATTGTTTGATACATGTTTTTATCCTAATTTTGATGATTTTATTTTATCACCAAAATAATGTTTTTAAAGGTTGTCCAAATACTCCTAAATGATTTAAAATGGTTTTAATATTTTTCGGAGTATTTCGTCAAGTTTATTTTTTGTTAATAATGGACAACACTTTTATTGATTTTATATCAATGAGTTTTTACTCCTTTAACAGGTTCCTAAATATTGTCTAAATACTCTCGATCGGTTTAAAATGTTTTTACTAAATTTTCGGAATATTTCTTGAGTTTTATTTTCGACAAAAATTGGACAACATTTTTGTCTCGTGGTCGACCGGCCGCCCTATAGGCAACCCGTACACTCAAGATGTTTTTAGAACAGAAAATGAGACGGAAGTAAAAACAAGCGGTCGACCGGCCGCTCGGGCGTCGACCGTCTCGGTCGGCCGCCCTGATGGTCGACCGGTGCCTGCAAGTTTTATTTTGAAACAGAACAAAACCGAAGCCTACGTCGACCGGTCGCCCTGTTGAAATTTTCAAAGTGTTCGTATTTCTCTTATTTTTGTGCGACCGGTCGCCCTATGTATTTACATCAAAAATATGACCGTTTGACAGCAGACACATTTCCTTAAATTGTGGGATTGATTTCTAACAGCTATATTCTTGATTTTAATTGTATTTTTCTGTAGATTTTCAATCCCCAAGAGGAGTCTATGCTTGATCTATCATCTCCTATAAATAGAGGAAGTTTTGGAGCAACCAATACAACTATTGAGATACAACACAACAAGATACACTTCAAGCAAATACTTGGTCTTTCATTGTCATTATTCTTGTTGTAAATTTGCCTAGCTTATCACTTTCACATCTTTGAGGTCTAGGCTATTCTTGATTACACCTTGCACTCAAATTGTATTATTCATTATTGAGTTGTAATCTTGATTTTTGGTTATCATTCAAACACAAGATATCCTTGTGAGTGTTCTTGTGGTAAGAACACACTTGGATGATCTAGGTGATAGGTGAAGAAGATTGTGGTGATCTTCTTATTAAGGTGTTGAAGAATTTGGTATTCTTCAAGGTTGAAGATTGTGGTAATCTTCACAAGGTGCCGTTGAAGGAAGATTGTGGTAATCTTCAAAGAGAGATTGTGGTAATCTCCAAAGGTGGTGTTGAAGAAGAGTGTAGTGCTCTTCAAGGTGTTGTAAGTTGAATTTGTATTAATTTTGGTAATTAATAAAATTCTTTTTTTCTTTTTTAAATCCATCCCGGATATACTGGGGTGGTAGAGGATTAGGCCCTAGGTGGGTTGAACCTCTTTAAATCGACGTGTGTTGTTTACATTCCGCACCTTTATCATTGTGTTTGAGCATTCGATTGTAAAAAGAGGGCGAAATCGAAAAGATGGAGATAATCTATTCACCCCCCCTCTAGATTATCGTAGCCGCTTGGACTTACAGATACTTCCAGATAGATTTAAGATCTCAGCAAATCTTATAGGGATCCAGAAGACGGTGCAAAATTATGGCAACCGCCATATTCATCTACCAGCAAAAGTTCATCAGATCCGGAACTAGATGGAGACGATGGTGAAATATCAGAAGGATACTCTTGAAATCCTTCATGATATTCAGAAACGAGTCAAGAACCTGGAGGACAGACCAAGTTCTTCCGAATGAAAGAAACGTATTAATTTCGGCACAGTACCCTATTTACACCAAAAGGGGAAACCAACCGAAGTGGTACGAAAAATGATAGATGATGAAAAGCTAATTGATATCATCAATGGAAAATCCGTCACAAATTAAAAACTGATGGATATGGAGAAAGTAAATCTTAAAGATCTACATGACCTTGCAGAATCCTTCGCAAGATTAGGAATTGTGGATTTAAAGATGAACACATGAGATGGAACAACTTTGGTTACCTATGATCCATAAGGTAGGCCAATTCCACCACCGCCACCAGTAAATCCCAACGTCGCAGAAAGTGCGGGTTCAAATCATGGAACCCAGGACGAGAGAATGCAACACGTTGGATATTTCACCACAGGGAATGAAACACTTTCAGGAATAGGAGCTCGGCCACCTCTTGCGGGAACTCGACAACCTTCTAGAAGGCCAAATGTTTATCAAACGCCTTATGGAAGATCACATCTCGACCCAATACATCCATACGGGTTGATGCTAAATCTGGATATCCCAGATTTTAAAAACCGAGAAGTTCTCATTGATGAATGGGCATCAGCTATGAGGATTGCAGCAGGTACCCTTGATCTTACGAAAGATTCCTTCATTTTACTCCTTGAAATGAGTCTTGAGGGATCCGTAAGGATTGCTTGGGATATGACTGAAGCAAGTATGAAAAGCGCGGTCACGACAGGAAAATCACTAAAAAGAATTGTCGATGATATGTCAAAATTATTCAAAATCCATTTTATCGGCACAGGTTACTTTGAGGGATTAGAAGAAGAAAAAAGAAAAAGATATAAACAAGCCCTCCATATCCTCGAGTTACATGATATTTGTCTTATTGATGAATATATCAAGTTGTTCACCGAGTACCAGTGGAAGTCAAAAATTGGAGACAAAGAAGCTTCGCAGCAAAGATTCCGAGTCCCTGGAGAGAAATGCTTATCAGGGAATACAAAGATGCAACTGATTTGGATATTGTGGCTAGAAGAATGTCTTTCCTAAAAGCCAAGCTATCTGAATGGTGCTATCAGGCAGCATTATACCAGAATTACAAGAGATTACGAGGAATTTACAAATTGGTTCCTCTATGTTGTATCGATGATGATATCCCAACAGTTGTGGGAGATCAACCCAGGCGGCATAAGAAGAAGAAGGAGAGAAGCCATCCATACCGTTGGGGAAGCAACATCAAAAGTAGTAGGTCTTCATGGAGACCTAGAAAGTTCTGGTCAAAACAAAAGGCCCGAAGTTACAAATCAGGGCAAAGACCAGCACCAAGCAGGAGTAGAGCCTCATCATCAGGTTCAACAAGTATTCTCCTCCCCAGAGGAGATTACTAATGTAATAAATATTTCTATAAGTTCTTAATAAAAAAGAGGCTTTCTGCTTCAACATGTGTTCATAATGTACTATTAATTCATCCCGTTTAAGAATTACTTATACGACTGGAGTAGGAAACGAAACAAGGCTGTGCTGAACAGTTCTGAAGGAGTTGGATAACTTGCAGATCATCTTCCCTGAGGATTGAAGTTGAACAGTGAGGAGCTGTTTGTCAAAAGATCTGGGGGCAGTGATTTTCCAACTGGTGGTGTTGCGAACCATCTCACCGGGGCTGTTTCAGTCAAAGAAGGTATGAATTTTAAGGGATTTATTAATTTTACGGAAGCATGTTGGGCCTGATATGGTCGTAATGGACTATGTTCATTCTCAGTCTATAGGCCTAGTTTGTATACGGATTTATTTTGAAATGAGAATTTTGATTGAAGTATGTCATGTTGAGTTTATAGGCTGGAAACCTGACATGATCCATTTAAAACCTCTGAATAGAGACTGGATCTAAGTAGGTGTAACAAAGCCACGAACATAACATGGGACAAGAGAAATAGGGGTTTTCATTTCTCGATAAATCCTAAAAACAAAATTGATTATGGAGTAAAACTTTTATGTTTATTGATTAATGCAATAAATTTATTATTATGTAGTAATTTGCTACAAATTGGGGTTTAAAGGGATAACTATAACTATTGTTTTAGAAAGGGTAAAACCTAGGGGCAAAACTGTCCATATAGGGTGAAGTGTAATGATTTTCATAGTTCAGGGGCAAAGTGTCACTAATTAAAGTTTGGAGGGTAAAGTGTAAAAATCAGTATAGTTTGGATGGGTAAGTGTATTTGTCTCTAATTAATAAGCAATTTTTTCCACTTGATAAGATATATTTCTTCTTGGAAGTCTAACATAGATTTCCATTTTGGGCAAAAATTATATGGAGTTGTTAATGGATTTATTTTGTCAAGCTTGATAGAGCTCGATGTTTGACGGTATAATTATACGGATAAATGATGTATTAGTTGATCGATTAAATCTGTGTTTCTTTTAATTTAATTGATGAATAGTCTTATATAATAATTTATTTTTGTTAAAATACCTATTTAAATAGCCATTTAAATAGTTATATATTTATAATATTTTTATAAAATAAACGGATTATGGGGGGGTGCCTGTAGTATGTGGGTATTAGCAAATGAGTTTGGGGCCAGTGCGGGTAATAGGTGTAATTTTTAATCGTGTTTGAGATGGGTACGAACATAATATTAGAGGGTTTGAGTATGGGTACTCTTGATGGGTGAGTAATCTACCTGTGTCTAGTGAGTAATAACCCGTTAGACTCATTAGACCGGTCAATTTCATATATTTGGCCAAATTTGTATGATATTTGCTCAGAATAGTGCACTAAGAAATTATGTCAAATGTTGTATTTAATATTTATATAGTTTTATACATTTATATATATTTTGAAACTAATACCAACAACATTTATAAATCAATAACTATTGAACAACAATATACATGCTCTATATATAAACTAACAAAAATATTAACTATATGGATCAGATCGAGTCTTACTATAGATAGAGGTGTCAATTTCGAACCTGACACACAAACCCGACACGAAATTAATAGGTATGGGTTCCAAGCTTCATGGGTCCGGGTCAAAATCAGATTGAACATGGATAACCCGTCAATTAAACAAGTCAGTTCGGATCAACCTGCTATGACACATTTAACCCGTCTAACCGTTTGTGAATTTTAAAAATTAAGTAAATAATAAATTATAAGAAAAATAAAAAACAAGACATGTTCTTAAAACTTAAATTCTAAAAGCCTCCTTAATTATATATGAAGTTATTATTTTGTACGCTACCCTCAAAATATGATAAGTATGTTATGTTATTTATGTTATTATTATGTTATTTCTTTTTTATGTTGTGAAATGTGATATTTTTTATTGATTGAATAGTGTGTTATAGTGATTGATTTAAAAAAAAATTAAATTCATTTAGTTGAAAACATTAAATGTAAATAAAAATAATTTTATTATATGGATTAAATAGGTCGGGGTCCGAGTTACCTGTGAAATAAATAGGTCGATTTCGGGTTTAAGATTCACATGAATATTAAATAGGTCGGGTCCGGGTTGACTGATTCTGATCTGAAATCCAGACTCAATCTAAATTGACACCCCTAATTATATTTGTTACCCGACCCATACCTGCTTGGGTCTAAAAATCAATACTCGTTGTCCACTTCATATCCATTTATTTGTCTTGTGCCCGCCTCAGAAGAGGCGTGTCGGGTTTGAGTTCGGGTCCGACCGGACCCATTGCCATTGCCATTGCCATTGCCATTGCCGTCCCTCCCAATCTTTGTTCCTCCATCCAAAACCTCAAAAATCAATGCGAATTTCCCTCCTCCCCCGTTACTATTCACCTGCAATTCAAATACTCGCACCTTTTTATCAACGAATACGGTTCAAGAATATGACTACTGAGAAACCCTATGAATCAACATCAAGATCCCCCATCAGTGCTAATACAAAAGTCAACGAATTCCACCAAGTTTTTTATTCAGACTCCTCCACCAGTAAGTAAAATTTAAGCAGACTTTCAAGAAAATTATACAGATTATTGTTGGGTTCTTTTTCTTGTTTCTTTAGAGAAAAATGGTTTTTTTTTTTGGCTGTTGCATTTTCAGATGGTTGGGACAAGTGCTGGGAAGAAGGTTTAACGCCTTGGGATTTGGGGAGCCCCACCCTGTTCTTGTGCACCTTCACAACACGGGATCCCTTCCCAAAGGCAGAGCTCTTGTTCCTGGCTGCGGCAGTGTAAGTGTTTTTACATTTCAGTTCTTTCTTTGCCTTGTACTTGTTCAAGAGCCTCTGAATAGTTGAATATCAAAGATTTGTATTTTTTTTAATTTTTTATTTTTCTGGTGATTACATGCTATAATGTTTTTCATATGGGCTGTGATTAATTTCTTATAAGAAAGCTTGAGATTGATGGGGAAATGATCAAATCATAGTTTGTTCTGCACTGAGGTGATGAACTTTTGTGCTGTAGCAGTTGTACTTCTTGCTGGCTTACTAGTCTTGGAGTTGAAATACATGGGGTAGAGAAATAAAACAAGGTGAGCAATAGGTATTTTTTAAAATTAATTTAAAAAACAGGTTAGAAATTATACGATTTGTAGCTCTATTGCTAAAAGGGGAAATGTGGGGTAAACAAGACAAAAGTTTGTACCCGGATTTTTTTTGTATGAACGATCTTACTAGAATGATAATTGCAACTGATTGTCGGAACGGTTCAAATAAGATATCTGTAAACAAGATGAAGAACTTAGAAATATTATTTGTGAATAGCAAAGAAGGAATCTATAACCATGGGTGTTATTAGCCAAGCCTAGTATGAACCGCTGTTTAGACTTGTTGGTGTATGATAGTAAGTATGGAATAAAGAAAAGCAGAAGTGATCAAAATAAAACAATTTACTTTCGAATCGTTTTGCAGTTTACGATGCATTTATGCCCGTGATTAAGGTAATTAAGTAAAAGAGAAACCTTCACGTAAACTTATAAAACCAACTTATGACGGAGCCAGGCCACTGTTATTTCTTAAAATATTCAATGAGATTTTCTATCTTGACAAGTTAACTTTTGTTTTCTGTTGTATTGAATTAAAATTGCTTCTATGTTTGGAAGCTATTTCCTCTTTGAATATTTATTCAAATATGGTGGATTTAAGTATGAATGTAATGAATTTGTGTCAGTATAAGGTGTCATATCTATATCTGCATTTATGTTTTAATAATAAGTTAACTTCATCAGAAAAAAAGTCGGATAAAAAAAAAGATTGTGTGTATAATAAGAAATAATGAATATTAATTTATTTTCAATACAATGTCATCCCCCTGAATTCCAATTCTAGCTCTATCTGTGATTCCATCTCCATAAATATATTGGTGATTGGGTCAAATGGGAATCTCTCCATGGAGCTTAGTTTTATAAACTACTTCATTAATACTAAAGTTCTCAAATTGCATTTGTATACGATGTATTTTAAAATGCTCTATGAATGATTAGCGTGCATTGATGCCAGTATATTGAAATTTACCTTTTAAGAAGAAAAATATTTTATGTGACTTATCCCTCTACCCTGTTTTGTGATTTGATCTTGATTTTCCTTTCTCTTTTTCAGTTTTTCTGTCTGGTTTTCCTCCGTTACAGAAATCTTGTGTGTGCTGCAGGGTCATGATGTGGTGGCAATTGCGTGTGCTGAGCGTCATGTTGTAGGTCTAGACATATCAGACAATGCCATCAAGAAAGCAACAGAGGTAAGACTCTAAGAGTTGTTCTTGTCTATTGTCTTCAATAAAGCTAAAGGGATATTTACAAACCTACCCCTGAAGTTTGGGTTAATCGTTAATTAAAAAAACAAACCAGAGATGTTTGAAAATTACAAAATAAACTATTGAAGTTTGGTTATGTGTTCAATATAAGGGAATAATTGTATATTTTACAAATATAAGGGGGTGTTTGAAATATTTTTCTTATGAAGACGATAAAGTGTAATACACAATCAAACCTCAAAGGGTTTTTGTAATTTCAAAAATCTCCGGGTTAATTGTTCAGGGTAGTTTTTGTAATTAACCCTTAGAATTTTGATGGAAAACCTAAACAAGTACGAAACTGCATGATTTTTCAGATTATTTGATAACAGGGTATGTCACATACGAATATTCATTTGCAAAAACTAATAACCTTTAAGATGTCCTCTTAGAAACTCCACCGTAACCCTATCCAGTCTGTCTGTTGGTCCATAAGTGAATTTCAATTGGAATTGATTATATGACTTGAAAACTAATTAAACATTGTATTCTGTTCTTCTAAGCTGAAAAGTTAGTTTCAGAATGTGCTGTTTATGTGATACTTGTTTGGATTCTTGCTTAAGTTATTGCATGACATGGTAGTTGTCTTCTGGGTCACCAAATGCGGAGCATTTTACTTTCTTAAAGACGGACTTCTTCACTTGGTGTCCAGATGAGTTGTTTGATCTCATTGTTGACTATACGTAAGTTTTTGTCGTGGCATTTATATAAGTTAGTTTGCTGAATGTTGCATTAGTGTTCATCAGGGTATAAAATGGTCTTCGCAGGTTTTTCTGTGCCTTCGAACCAGAGTTAAGATCAATGTGGGCCAGGAAAATAAGTGATCTCCTAAAACCCGATGGGGAGCTCATAGCACTAATGTATCCGGTTAGTCAATAATTTTTTGTCGTATTTTGTGTTTCTTCCCCTCTTTCAAGTTCTGTTTACTAAGAGGATATTTGGCTGAGCTTATAAGTTCTTCAAAACATCTTATAAGCTGTTTGAGAACTTATAAGCTCTTAAAATTTGTTTGGTAATTTTTATTTTGTGACAACTTACAAGATCCTAATAAAAGTTGTTTAGGAGCTTATAAATTGTTTTTAAAAAAGTAAGGAGATCCCTCCTTTTTTTAAGAAAAGGATCTTATTTTAACTACCTCCGTTAACTTTGACTATATTAAATACAAAACTGCCATTACTAACATCTTTTTTTATCCAAATACTTTAGCAATTATTTGAAATAAGATCTAACATCGTATTAGCTATAAAAACATCTTATCTGATGTCGGAGCTTATAAAATCTTTTAAATAAGTTCCGCCAAACACCCTCTAAAATTTACCAATTAGTGGACCAGAATACCTCAACATGATTTTCTCTCTCCTTGTAAGGAGAACAAAATGAATAGGATTTCTAACATGCTAATGTGAAGACATTTTTGTAAGTTGTCATCCATCATTTTGAGATCAATCATAAAAACACTTGTGAGCAGGTATGTTAGACAATTTAGGGAAAAAAATAGTTTTTATCTCAAGTATTCGACTTTTAACATTTTCCAATAAGCAAAATCAATTTATACTTTAACCATATCTTAGAAAATATTTACCCTCCACACTGGCCGGAATTCACTTATGAATGCCATCATGCAGTTTCCTGAGTTTGGATGGTTCATTATAATTCTTCTATGGGAAAAATGTAAAAAGTCGAGTAGTTGAAAAAATATTTTTCTAACCAACAACTAACGATGATTCATCTTGTCTTTTATATAAAGTATTTATTTTCTTTTGATCGTTTGCATAATCTTGTTGTTGGCAGATAGATAATCACGAGGGTGGGCCTCCGTACAAAGTGTCGATTGCAGAGTAATTTTTCTATGTTTAACGAAGTTTCAATTGTTATTTGATAAATCATTCAACCACTACTCCCAACTTATTAAAAGAATTGTTATCTGATAAATATTCGTATCTTTTGGCGGACATTTTTAGTTCCCTACTAACAATAAGCTCTCTTTATCTGTAGTTATGAGGAGGTGTTGCATCCTGTTGGTTTTAAAGCAACTTATATTGTGGACAATGAGTTGGCTATTGCTCCTCGAATGGTAAGTGATTTTCGTAAACAACCTGTAATGTGCGCATTGCTCGGTTTTGTGAATTAGACAAAGCAGTGATTTGATTTGTTGAATAATATTCACTCAGCCAAAAAATATTTAGGATTTGGTTGTTTTAAGCAGAAGAATGGTCTTGATTAATATAAAAGCATCACTCAGTAATCATTTTCAGAGTATAATTGATATGTTAATTTTGCAAATTCTGAAAAGTTTTTCTTGAATTCATGGCAGGGAAGAGAGAAATTAGGAAGATGGAAAAGATCTGTTTGCCAATCCTCACTATGATACTACTCTGAGGCTGATAATTGTTCCAGTGATGACATTATAACTGGCAATATGCTTCTTTGAATTTTCATTCTTTGATGACATATATGTTGCAAGAAACTGGTGAATTCTGCCCACGGGCTTGTCATAATTGTAAAAATACTACATTCTCATTTAATGAGATTTCAAATGTCAATGCAGATTGTGTATAACTACGATTAAGCTCTTTTCTCACATAATTAATCACGCAAAACTTGGATTAGGGTGGTAATTGACTAATTTCTTGCACAATATGAAAGCACAAACAAAAAATAGACATGTTAGACACACGGGGCCGTGCACAACAATTTTTGGCCCGAGCCAAATTTTGAAACGGCCCCTTTTCTTTAACAAATTTAAAGACAACATAAAATAATAATAAAAAATAAATTTTCTATATGGTACAATATTAGTTTAAATAATATGTCAATCATGTTCAAAGTAATTATTTCAATACAACTCCGCTCACGGTTTTGGTGATAAAAGTATTAATCAAGTCGAATAATCAAGTTGTTCAATTATTCTTTTCTCAATCGATATAGAGAACTCATTCAAATTTCTTGTGACATGGTTGATCGGGAAAACAATTTAACCTTCCCGGAGGTTTAGGCTAATTACAAAAAAAAATCAGATGTTCCCGGAGGTGAATGGGAAGTTTTGTGCTCGTGTTGATTGTGATATCCCGAGAATTTTGAACTAGACTTATTCAAAATTCGTGAAAGAAAACAAAGTGAGGGCCAAAGACTTGGAGATGAAGATCTTCAATCGGTCTGCTGAACAGGCAATATTATTTTACTCTTCTTTTCTTTCTTGTTTGTTTCATTTATGTTTCATAATTGTTTCTGACTCCGTTTTTTATTTTTTCTTATTTTAGTTGAGGTTGAAGAATTTGTGGCCGTGTGAGGACGAGTTTGTGCAGTTGAACATTCAAAACTTTTATGATGAATCAAAGTATACCTTCAGTCTAGTTGATGGTGATTTTGTCGTTGGAAACTCCAAGCGCAAGGAGGCTGATATTGATCTTGGGTTGAAGCATACTATTGATGATATTGCTAGAAACCATCATTTGTTTTCCAAGATTTTGAGGTTTTTAAGAGTTCCACGACAAAATTCTTGAAAGAATAATTTGCAATTGTTTACTCTGAGTTGGCGGATAATAAGAGGAAACTGGAGGTTCTTATACCTTTTTTGTTTTAAGTATAAGTATTTTTTTGTTATCTTTCTAGATTTTTCTTTTTGTTTCTTTTGTGTTTTAAGATTATTTCTTGATTGTTTCTTTTCATCACATGATTGTTGTTTTTCATATAGGTTGGTCGGTGTCGGCCGGTAAGAAGGATGATAAGTCTGAGTCTAAAGTGAAACTGAATCTAATGGAATGTCATTAGGTTCGGATGAAAAAAAAGATGGAGAGGTGGATGTTGATGGTGGGAATGCGGATGTTCCTATTGGCGAAGTTGGGACCTGTTTTGCCTTGAGATCTTGGAGACATTGATGACTTGATGTTCTGCTAAGGATGTTGTTCTTTGTAGTTTTGGAGAAAAAATGATGGTTTTGTTGAGGTTGATAACTCTGCTTTGGTGAAGTTGGTGTGAGTCTTTCTTGGGGAGTTGCGATTATTGGCTTGATGAGCTTTCAACAGTATCGAGAAGTCGCTGATCAATCAAGCAAGGATGGTGGTGACGAGAACCAATTCTTAGTTCTCAAGAACTTGACAATCTCACTCCTTCTCAAATTGATAATATTTTGAACAGTGCAAGTCAAGTTGCGTTGGTGAAGGTGTGTTTAATTTATAGTTTCTGTTATTTTGTTGTTTTTAAATTCTTTTTGTTCTTTGTTAATTTATTCCTTGTTGTTGTTTTTTTTTTTTTTTTTTTTTGGTCCAGGTTGCTTTGAAAAGTCCCCTTGGTGACTCTTCCAATCTGTCCCCTGCTTTGAAGGGGGTTTCAAATCAATTTGAGTCTTCTAGTGATGCTACTGTCGAAGGTGTTGAACCTGCGGACGTGGTGAACACGGAATTAGAAGAAGGTGGTGACAAAGATGCGAATGCGGATGCTGGTGCAAAACTTTCGAAAGCCTTGGTGAAGGGTAGGTGTCCGCTTGATGAGAATATGGGTGAAGGTCCAGGGATACAGACTCTTTCAGATGGTTTGAACGACTGGCTTGCTGAAGGGTTTATTTCTCAAGGCCATACAACTTTTATATTCACATTTGTAGTTCATAACTATCTGAAACAATTGTGAAATAATTTTAAAACATATTTGAAACAATTACATAAATAGTTTTAAACTTGTGATTCATTTGTTATTTTTTTTTGTTTTTATTTTATATTCTATTTCAATTCCAAATGTAACTCTGAGGAAGATGACAAAATTGACCCATATTTAAAACTTGGTGTTTGCAAAGTGAAGTCTAAGTCATGGTTTTCACAAGCTTATACTGAGTTGACGAGTACTGACTTCTTCGGTAAGTTATTATTGTCTTTTACGTTGTTTTTTGAATCGTTTTCTTCTATTTTTTGATTGTGTTTTCTCTTTATTTTAGCATATTGATGTTCTTTTTTACTATTTCAGGAAGAAGTTCTTATATGGGCATAGTGTTGTTATGTTCACGACCACTGGTTTGATATTTGACTGATGCATCCAAAGTATTTAAAGAAGTTTTGTCAAGTGAACAAAAGGAAGAAGAAGTATTTTGATCTGTCCATGATTAACGTTAATACTACAGTGGTGGACTATATCATGAGATATGATATAGGGTGTGGACGGCCATGGTATGATCTGGATCATATCTTATTTCTTATCCATTGCATTGACATGGAACATTGGGTTTTGGGACGGTAGAGCTTGAATGAGAGAACTCTATATCTCTACAATTCCTTAAAGACTGATGATTCTGTTAGAGTTGCTGTTGAAGCAGTCAAATCTTATGTTAGATAAATGTTTTTATCATGATTTTGATGATTTTGTTTAAATGTGTTTTTACACTAAAGCAATATCCCCAAGTGTTGTCCAAATACCCTAATCGTTTTAAATTATTTTTCGGAGTATTCTCTTGAGGTTTATTTTTTGAATTATTCAATAATTTGTTTCGGGCGATATAAAAAGTGATTTTTATGTTTTAAAGTATTTTTAATAATTACCGAATACCATCAAGGTAAAACGGTGCCCGAAAAATGAAGTCGGAATTTTTTGACTGTCCGAAAACCCCCTGGAACAGGTTGACCGGTCGAGCCATAGGTCGGCCCAGGTGCTCGAACGTTGAAATCAAGTTTTTCTCATGCAAAAGAACCAGGGAAGGGTCGATCCCATGGGTTGACCCAGGTGATGTGCCCTCCCCTGCCTCTCTGTATTCAATCTGCTCTTTCATAAATCAAGCAGGGACAGGCCGACCTCTTGGTTGACCGGTCGACCTGTGTGGGTTCTAGCTCAATGGACTTATTTTCAAATCTTTTATCTTGCTTTCGATAGGTCGAATCAACTCAAAATCGACGATTTTGAGCCCGTGGAGACAATTTTCTTTGAAATTGTGAGATTGATTTATAACAACTATATTCTTGATTAAATCTGCATTTTATTTACAGATTTCATTCCCCAAGAGGAGCCTATCAATATTCAAGACCTCTCTTATAAATAGAGAAAGATTTGAAGCAACACAACAAGAGATTACATAATACAACACAACAAGAAATCTGCAAATTTGTCTAAGTCTTTATTGTCAACATTCTTGTTGTAATAGCCCAAGATTATCACTTTCACATCTTTCTTATTAGGGTTTCATTCTTAATTACACTTGCACTTCAAAGTTGTATACTTCATTATCGAGTTGTAATCTTGAATTTGTTTCTATCATCCAAGACAAGATATCATTGTAAGTGTTCTTGTGGTAAGAGCACACTTGGTTGATTCTAGTTGTTGAAGAGTTTGGTGCTCTTCGAAGTGAAGAAGAGTTTGGTGCTCTTCAAGGTGTTAGAAGAGTTTGGTGCTCTTCAAGGTGTAGAAGAATTTGGTGCTCTTCGAGTTAGAAGATTGTGATAATCTTCATAGGTGCTGTTGTAAGAAGAGTGTGGTACTCTTCAAGGTGAAGTTGTAATAGTTGTGGTAACTATTAATAAAATTCTTTTTCTTTTTTGAAATCCATCATTTGGGGTGGTAGAGCACGTAGTCCCTAGGTAGGGTGAAGCTCTATAAATCATCAAGTGTTGTTTATTTTCCCGCACTTACATTATTGCTATCATCTTCACATTCGAAAAAGAGGCTAAATTCGGAAAATCGGCATAATCTATTCACCCCCCTCTAGATTATCGTAGCCACTTGGACTAACATCTTATACCTCTCTCCTTCCTCGGTTCCTGTCCATGGTAGCCTTTTATGGTATCCATCACAATATTGTTCTTGGCGAGGGTGCTTATTCTGGTGATCCGAATTCTTCTACGAAAGTCATTGTTGTTAAAGACATTCCATTGCAAACCAAAAAGTAAGTTTTTGCTATGTATTTTTCATTTGTTTGTTTTTTTTTTGTTTTTGATTTATTGTGCTATCTATCTTCTTTGTCCATTTTTTTATTTCTTTTAGTGAGTTTGTGGGGTTTTTGTTGCTTGTTACGCGGAGTACTTTGTTATTGGGAAGGATATGAACGTTGACGCATTTGATGTAGAGAATGAACGGGAAAGGTTTAGTCATCTGCTTTACAATCATGCTAAGCTGAAGCAGCAAAATGGCGATGAGGACGACAACGACATTGAGATTATGTCTCCACTTACTAAGGATTCTAGGGAATTGTTGTTATGTAAATCTTGATGATTGTGTAATCAGCTGAACAATATGTCAAAGTTTGGTACTTGTAGTATTATGGAACTATTTGGTATTTGAATAGCTTTCCTTGTAGGGTCTGGATTGTTATTAGCTATTTGATTCACTATTAGATTTATGGGTAGAATATTTTGTAACAATTTGGAAATGAGTTATGAGATTTTGTTCAGTTAATGTTTTGTTGTTGCTTGCTTTGGTATTCAAAATATTGTGCGTATTGTTTTACGTTTCTTATTGTTTCTATTGCTAAATGGTTTCTTTGTGTAATAGAAATATATCTAAAACACATTTGAAACAAACATTTGTTTTGTCATCTTATTGTAAGAAACATATTGGAAACAACATAGAAACAATTTGTTTTTGTTTTTCTATATGTTGAAGTTGTAGCAATTACACGTATATTCGTAATAGTAATATTCTACTATGAATCTTATTTTGTTTTTGGTTGATTCTTGCATGTTTTTCTATTAAGACCAATATTTCCACATCTTCCACATTAGGTTTTGGCCTTTTTCTCCCAAACTGCCTAGTGTCTTCTTTTTTTTGGCCTTCCAGATTTTGCCTTTCCTTCCGGTGGTAGAGTCTTCATTATTTTGATTTCATCCAGCATGATCTAGGTATCTTCATATGGGATTGGATACACTGTTTCCAAATAAGTCGCTTCCATTGTTTCCTTCATGTAGTATGCCGAGCAGTATTGGTACATATCTTCATTCAAATCTTTTAGTACCGCTAAAACATGTGGGCAAGGAATCTCATACATTTGAAACTTGTTGCATGTGAAAGTCCTTTTTTCAAGGCCCACAACAAATATTTTCTCAGCTTCTGTGGCTTTGATGATAAAATTATTTGATCTCTTAACCTGAAACATAAATGAAACATATAAGAAACATTTATGAAACAACGGACCATGTGCTGAAAGTTTGTAGTAAATTACTCCTAAATTTTGGGAAATGGTGTAGTTTTTCCCCATGTACTCTTCAACTCTTTTTTCATCCTTGTAAATATTGATCTTGCTTCATTCTGATGTGTGCACGCCTAATCTTGAAGTAAAGATCTCACGTATTCGAGCAAAATTGTCACTGATAGGTCTCTCCCCGCTACAGTTGCTGCATGCAGTGATTCTACAATGATTGAAGTCATGACATAGTATCTTTTGGTCTGACAGTGGAGTCTGTCCATTTCTTGTAGCCGACGATGGACAAATAAGGTCTAGTTTTGCTATTTATGTTGTTAAGTGCATATATTTATTTTTCGAATTCTTCATTCGTATATGCTTTTGCTGCTGCTATGAATGGATCTCGTATTTCGTTGTTTTTCTTTTTGAATTTGCCTTCAAATTGTTTAGAAGATGATACATGCACAATTCATGAGATACCTCAGGATATACCTAATCATTAAAATAATATATTTGTGAAAATTTTGTAATGGAGAATGTTTTTGAAACTATATGTGAAACATGAATGAAACAAATATGAAACAATAGTGAAACATCATCTAAGGAAATATTTACATTATGTTCCTCATTTATTGTTGTTTCAATACTCACGTGTCTGTCTAAGACTATGTACAACCCTTCCCCGAGACCAAAGGTTTGTCTGATCTTTGTGAAAAAATCATACACAACTTCCATCATTTCCAGAATCCACTATTGCAAAAGCCAACTCTCATTCTCATTCTGTGTACAGGCAGACAACAAAGTCCCGTCATAACTTGATTTCAGGAATGTACCATCAACTACAATTACAGGCCTACAGTGTCTCTATCATTTTATTGATGCGTTGATAGCCATGAACAAGAAGAATAATGTGTCATCCTCTTTTCTTATTATTTCAGTGGTCGATCCGGGATTTGTTTCCTCCAACATGTACAAGTAAGCTGGTAGTTTCTGACAAGACTCATCCGACCTTCCCCTTATTATTTCTAATGCTTTCTTTTTTGATCTCCACATCTTTTTGTAGTTGAGACTTATTTCATGCTTATCCTTCATGTCTCTAGTTATATCTGTTGGCGTGTAGACCGTTTTGATGTTGTTGAGGTACTTTGATTTGATAAGGTCTCCAATTATTTTTGCAATGGCGTGTCTATTGTCGTTCATTCTTTTATCCAGCGGACAAATATGGTTTGTGTCGTATTTTCTTACTATAAACTTTGCCGTCCTTGATGTTGATGAGGCTTTCAAATGCCAATTATAATTTTCATCGAAACACACTACGTAGTATTGCTTTTGCACGACTTCTTAACCTTATATTGGAAGTGATTTCAATGCATAACAACTGATATATTTTATCAATTCGTCCTTGGTATTGTAAACATCTCACTTTTGGAATTGTTCTTCACCATATCTAGTTTCTTGAATTTCCGTCGTTTCTCCGACTACATTTTTGCTGATGAGGTTTGCGTAGTCGATATAGTTAATTGCATTTTGGCCCATGTTTTCCATCAGGGAGCTCTCTACTGACATGTTGCTCGTTCCTTCCATTGCATTTTGTTGTGTTGTTACTTGTAGACTTGTCTCTTTTGATTTGGAAAGGTATTGGCCTTCCGAGTTCAAAATTATATCTATGCACAAAGGAAACTTCATCCAATCTATTTCTTTGCTTTCCACTTCCAGGTAGAATTTCAGATTGTAATCATTTTAAATCTTCAATGGTGGCAGAGCCTCTATAAATTTGTATTTAATCTGCATTGTTTCTACATCCTTTATGCATTGAATTTGTTGTTCCAAGATTTCCTTGGGTGCTAAATGTGCAATCCATTGGAATCAGTATTCATGTTATCTCAAAGTTGATATACTCTTTATTTTCTTCCCATTGTCCATTGTGGTATACCACGACTGAGATTTTCTCCATGCAACTATGGAATTCAATAAAAATTTGTCTATATGAAACATATAAGAAACATAAATGAAACTATTAGAAAAACTGGATGGTGTATATCGAATGGTTGAAAAATTGAGCAGAGTTTCGATACGAAAACAGATGTCGAGGCAAGAGTTAGACTCTTTCTCTTTAAGACGAGATTGCCCCACTTGTGATACGAAAACAGATCGTCTCCCAAGATACAACGACAGACTACTTGTGATAGTTGCACTACAAATCGCAAGTACAACGAACACTATAATGCTCTTAAACTCTCTTTTACAAAGTTATGCAGAAAGTTGAAGTGAATCTCGAAATTTGATGTGTTGAAATGAATTCTGGGGGCTGGTTTATATAGAACTCCAGGTGCCTTTTCAGACTGGGTGCAACCCCTGGTCCGGATCAGTCTTGACCGTCAGATCGCGCCCTATGTTAACAGCTGCGATCTGATGTTCCTGATCGCATCTACCTGAAGGAACACACCCTTTGGCATACACTCTCTGCACACTGGACAGACGTGTCCAGTCACGGTGCCCCGTTAGTAAACAGACGCACCCAATCAGTGCCACGTGTCACCACTCGGACGATTCTGCCAAGTCACTGCCACCTGAGCTGCCCTGCCACGTCACCGAGCCACTGGACTGAACCCTGGTTCGATTTTCCAAAACTTTAAGGCTCCTCGCGATGATGCATACGTGCGAAGTGCAAAGTGCGCCTCTAAAGCGCCCAATGCGACTATGTGCGACGTGCGCGGGCCCCAGCCCGACTCTGACTCGGGCTCGGACGGTGCTCCGTACCGTCCTTGGTGCCTTTTGAGCTAGCCAAAGGCTAGTCAAAATTGACTTGGTCCACTGGGGTGTACCATAAGGAGTTCCACTGGATTACTTCTTATTAGTGGTGAAGCTCTTTATTAACTAGTCAAACATTTAATATGTTTCCTATGTAGGATATGGCTTTTCATATTCCCACCCTTTTACATTCCATATATAAAAGCATTTTAAGTGGCCAACTTTATGCATTTATTTCTCATTCACCCGACATTGGTGTTGAGAAATTCAAAATGCTAAACTCATCTACCCATGGCGTAGATGACGTTTATCTCATTTATTTCATACTTGAATAAATGAACCCGCTTAAATAATTGGTCAAAATCGGGTCAAAACCCAATTTATTAAAACCAATTCCAACATAAACAAATATGAAATAATGTTTCATGTACGGGAAGAAGCAATGTGACGTATTAGGTGAAGCATTGCCAATAGAAATAATTGTGAAACAACAAAGAAACATATGTGAAACAATTACCTAATGTATTGCATACAGATTTTTGAGATTCACACAATTGTTTTGTAGATATTCATGAGAAGCAATATTTGTAGAAATTTGGATTATAATTCAAACAAAACAAGCATTTTATAAGCTCAAAACTGTCAGGTTGTTCGAATTCTCATGCAAAATTCCTGGTTCAATGTCAATTTCATCCAATACATATTGAATTCTAATTTTCTATCTGGAAAATTATGAAACTGATCGAAATAAAGTTTTTTCAGAATAAAATAAACAGATCGTGTTGTTGTTACCTAGTTTGTTCTGCTTCTTCCTCTTGATCTGGAGTTTGAATTGTTATCTCGAACAAGTCACTTCTTGCTTCTTTGTTTCCTACGTTCTGTGCTTTTCTTCTGGTTTTTTCTATGTGTTGTGATGGAGACTTGGATTTTGATCGGGATCTTTTGCGCCGTGATTTTGGAGCAGCGATATGATCGTATACACTGCACAACGTATATTGGTCCTAATTTTTAGGGAGAGCGTATTTGGTTGGATATGTTCAAGGAAGGAGCGTATTTAGAAGGGATTTGGACTGCGAATGTGGATATTCCTGTCCGTTTCCCTTGTTTTTTTTACATCTATATCACACGTACACACACATATATACATATAAAAACATCACAAATTGGGCCCCTTTTTATATTTTTTGGGCATGAGTCATTTGGCTCATTGGCCTCAAAAGGCCAACACGGGCCTGGTTAGAAGCATGTTAGGGTTGATGTTTGTCGTGTTGATGTTAGACTTGAGTCATACATGAACAACAAGAGTTATAAACATGTCGAATTAGGATTAACATTAAATGACACGTAGACCATTTGACCTATTCATGTTGTTATTACGTTGCCTTGTAAAAGGTTTTTGATTAATTGAATAAATTGTCATAATAATAATAATGGAATTTTAGAAAATTGTCAAGTATACTATATAATCTAGATAGCCTATATGAATAGATGTGTTATTTAAGTTTCTAATATATACATATTATTTTGAGTTAGGTTCGGGGTTACACATGTATAAGTAGATTGAGTTTATGTTCAGAAATCTAACACGAAAAAATTAAACGCATCGAGTTCGGATTGATATTTTTGTTGTGAATTTCGTGTATGAACCCGACCCATGAACGACAATGATTTTAAAATCGGACCGGACCAGTCGGTTTGACCGATTTAATTGGGAATCAGTCAGATGTCCGGTCCGATTCTGTAAGAAACTCGGATGGCTAAAAAATCATTGCCACTGGTAAAACCCGGTGAAAAACCCGGAAACTGGTGACCCAATTAACCCTGTTTAAAAGGAAAAAACATTTTTTTTTTGTTTTTTTAGTAAATATTTTTTTTGTTTTATTTCAAAAGTTCAAGGAAATATGTTTAGTAAATTTGCATATAATTTCCCGTGTATTCAATTTACATAAATATTTGGATATTTAATTTTTTAATTTAGCTTTTATTTATATTTAATTTATTATATTTTTTAACATTTATAATTGTATTTATCTTGTATATATGTACACATATGTACATATGTACGGGTCAACTAATGTTTTAAGGACGATTAGACTGGTTTAACCTGTGACCCAATGACCTAATTATTAATCCGATTCAATGACCGGTCCAAATTTAAAAACATTGATGAACGGTGAACCCAAACATTCCTAACTTGGATCAGTGGATGCATTAGTTACAAAAATAAATAAATCAATAAAATAGAATAAAATACTCATCTTCGTCCTAATACTCACACACACTGACACACACTACAACCTTGGAAAATGAGGACACTCCTGGCCGAACATTTCCATCATATTTCGCCTCTTTCTCCGTTGTCTCTCTCATGGAACGCCAACCACCATCCTCCGTTCACCACTCTCACTCTATTCTATTTCTTTCTCTCTCATATTCCCATTCTCACTTTTTCTCTCTCCCCCCCAACATTCACTCTCCCTCTCAGATTTTCATCACCACCCACAATGAACCCTTCTTTCCTCTCTTCCCATCTGTAACTTCAACAAAAAAATCGTCAAAAATCACCCAAAACGGAAAACCCATTATCAGAAAATGGACGAACGTTTGCAAGAAGCAGATAAATCCGTCCTGGAGGGGATGCCCCACTCGCCGCCGCGTCGGAAAGCCTATTCCTACAGCCAGCAGCTGAGATCAAACACCGGCGGCGGCCACAAGCGCCACCAGAACCACAGCCTCGACGAGATCAAACTTTTGAGCGATCTCTCCAGCAGCAAAACGAGTGGGTATTACGACGGCAACGTCAATTCTTCCGACGAGGAGGAGTTTTATCGTTATTCGACTACGAGTAGCGGCGGAGGCGGCGGCGGTGGTGCGGGAAATCACCACTTGGATTGCCATCATTTGAGCCAGAGGATGGAGGGAATGGGGATGGGAGACGGCGGCGCGTTTGATGAATCTGAGCCGTTGCCGCAGCAGCCGTTGCCGGAATTTATGGGGACCGGCGGAGGAGTTGGGGTGTATAAGGTTCCTACTAGGGCGGCGGTGCACCCCAACCGGCCGCCGTGTCTTGAGCTCAGACCTCACCCTCTCAGAGAAACTCAGGTAGGATTTGTTTTTAATAATTTTAAATTAATTTCACAATCTCACATAGACAAAATGTAATGTGTTTTCTTCGTAGCTGTTGCTATATGCCAACTTAATTGCAAAATTGGTCCCGTGACTATAGAGGGCTAGCAGTTGGGTCATTTAAATATTTTAGGTAACAATTTTTATCCGTGAGATTCCGATTCCGTGCAATTTTGGTCTAATAAGTTTTAAATTGTGCAATTTTGGTCCAAGAAGTTATAGTTTGTGCAATTTTGGTCTTTTGATTTTGTGTAATTTTGGTCCCAAATCATTGTTTCAATGTCATTTGTTCCGACGGTACCTAAATTACCCAAACTACCTATAACTGTTAAAAGTTTTAGGACTTGAATTGCAATTTTGACTAACGTGTAAAATCGTCAAGGATGGCACATCAAAAAGTTAGATGTCTAAGATTGCAAATCCCTTTGAGATAAAGGACTGAATTGTATTTAAGCCCTTTATGCCTAATTAATTAAAACTTAATGTGTTTGCATGTCATGAAATTGGTGTTTTTTGTGGAAAACTCTGAATGTCAAGGTGAGTACTTTGTGTGTTAGTGTATTTAATCAGCTTTGCGTCATTTTGTGGGAAATGAAATGATATTTGTGGCAAAGGTGGGAAATTGACAAATTGCTAAACATCTTATACACGTAGAATTCACCTAGTAAATTGAAATACTAGATAAAACAACATACGGAATAGGAATCTCCTATGCAAACTATGCGCCAGTTGTAGGGTCGAGCACAATCTTGTGCCGTTTACAAGACAAATTTCTAGAACTGACTGCCAGTTTAGGCGCTATTTTAGAGTTTGCTATAATGTTGTGCCATTTTTGATGGAGTGCTGTAGCTGCATAATCTGAACATTTTTTAATAGATCTTATATTTCTTTGCTATGTTTAGAATATTTTAAAAATTCATGCTTTATTCTAATTTAAATGGAATAACAAAGAATATTATTTTCAAAAGTAAAATTTGAAGTAGATGGATTGGAGATGAATTTTGAGTGCAGAAACAACATTATATTAGTGCAAAAAGCTGCATTAAAGTAGTTGCGGGTTGGCGATGACAATTTAGCATTGTTTAAAAAATTAAAATCTGGAATAGGAAGTATTAAACAGAACAATGTATTTGCTTTTTAAACCTAATGTTTTCTTGTGTGTAAATATTATTAAATTATTCATTTCAGTAATATCCAAGAAGTAAATGCAAGAAATTTGCAACTTCGCCCTGTTTTTATCTTCTTTTTTTCCACTAAGGGCTAAGGGTGTTTAATTGATCTATTTTATGTAGAAAACTATCTCTAGTTTGTATAATGATATTTCTTAATTCAATTTGAAATAATCATGTTTATCCCATAGTGATATATTTTCATGTTATTTTGCGGTCGAAGTTACCAAAGGGACGGTAGGTTATGCCATTATGTACTTTACACTTTGCTTAAGAATGCAATTAGTTTAGTGAGAGAATTCCAAAAAAAAAAAGCTGAGGTTTGGGCTGACTACAAAAAATCCAGAGATGTTTCAAAATTACAAAAAGCCTCCTCAAGTTTGGTTCTTTTATCAATTTAAGGGGGTAACCCTAATATTTCTATAACTACTGGGGGGGGGGGAGGTTTCGAAATGTTTTTTGCTTATGAAGCGGGAAAATGTAAGACCGAATCAAACCTAATTTTTTTGGCAATTTTCAAAAATATCTCAATTTTTTTTTAAATAGCCCGGACCTCAAGTTTTTTTTTCATAATTATCCTTTAGTATTGTCAATGCATGAGAATTGATAAGTTATGAACTTCTTACAGGCTGGTAGGTTTATAAGGACAATTGCAAGTACAGAAACACAGCTGTGGGCAGGGCAAGAATCGGGTGTAAGAGTATGGAACTATTCCGATGCATATGAGCCGGGGACTGGAACTGGGAGAAAGGTACCTAGAGGGGATGAGGATGCTGCTCCGTTTTACGAATCAGCAAACACATCACCGACAATATGTTTGATGATTGACCAAGGGAATAAGTTGGTTTGGAGTGGGCACAAGGATGGTAGAATCAGGTCTTGGAAAATGGACCAGCATTTCCCGGACGGCCCTGCTTTCAAGGAAGGTTTCTCTTGGCAGGCACATCGAGGTCCTGTTCTTTCCATGGTGATTTCGTTTTATGGTAAGTTCTTTTCCCTTTGATCAGAAACTTTCTAATTTCCGTAAAATTGAATGATGTTATGGCAATTCTGCTCTTCTTTGTTGGAGGTTATGTTTCCTTTCTACATGTTATTAACAAGGGTTAATTACAAAACATAACTCGAGGCTCAATCAAATTACAAAAAAAACCAACTATCTTTCAAAAATACAAATACCCCCTCGGCATTTGTTTATGTTTTACAAATTGCACCCTCATGGGGGGCATTTGTTAAGTAAAATATAAACCTCTAAGGGGTGTTTGTTATACCATTAGGGGGTATTTGTAATCTTGAAAGATAAATGGAGTTTTTTGTTGTTAGGCTAAACCTTAGGGGTAATTTTTGTAATTTACCCTATTCATAAATTTGCGTAAAGAAAAGAGTGATTTCCTTATCCAGCTGTGCTATTTGAGTGTTACAATAGAAGTTTTCCATATTCTTTGTGTTGCATCAGTCATAATTGAACTCTTTTTGTTGTTATGTTTGCTTTTTCAACAGAAAATGCTAGCTTATTCAACACTACGCATCTTAAGAATGAGTTTACTCCAAACTATAATCGATTTAAACTTGAAATTGATTGTTAGTGAGCTTTGTTAATGCATCCGATAAATTATTACTGTCTACTTGAGAGGATCTTTTTGATCATGGAGTTTTAACTTTTCTTTTGTTTGTTATAAATTCATTTCTTGGATCCAGGTGATATATGGTCAGGTTCAGAGGGTGGTGTTATAAGGGTCTGGCCATGGGAATCCGTCGAAAAATCTCTCGCTATCATCAGAGGAAAGACGTATGGCTGCTGTGCTGGTGGAGAGATCAGTTATTGACCTGAGAACCCAAGTTACAGTAAACGGAGTATGTAATATTTCCTCTTCAGATGTGAAATGTTTGTTATCCGACAATGTCCGAGCAAAAGTCTGGGCCGTTGGGTCTCTATCGTTCTCACTATGGTATATTTTCTTTCATATATTCTTTGTACTTTGATATGCTAGAAAATATTGTACTGTTTGATTCTGAGATAATTTTTTATCACTAGTAAGGGTTAAATACAAAAATTATCCTTGAGGTTATCTTCTAAATTACAAACACCCCCTTGATATTGGTTTCTATTTTACAAATTGCATCTTCAATAGGGGTTATTTGTTAAGTAACTACTTACTTCATTGGGGTGTTTGTAGATCCATAAGGGGGTATTTGTAATTTTGAAAAATACTGGATCATTTTGAAATTAGGCTACATCAGGGGTAGCTTTTGTAATTACCCCACAATTAATGCTAAATTAGGAAGTTATATTCTTTATGATTAATGTTCTAATTATCATAATTTGTTGGTTAATGCAGGAATGCTCGCACAAGAGAACTTCTAAAAGTATTTAACATAGAGGGCCAACTTGAAAATCGTGTTGACATGTCAGCATCCCAAGACCAGGTAGTCGAAGATGAAATGAACGTTAAGTTTGTCTCCAAGTCTAAAAAAGAAAAAAGTCAAGGCTTTTTGCAGAGGTCTCGTAATGCTATAATAGGTGCTGCAGATGCCGTTCGCCGTGTAGCAAAGGGGGCCGGAGCTTTTGTCGAAGATACTAAAAAAACAGAAGCAATAGTTATTGCAGCCGATGGTATTATTTGGACGGGATGTTCAAACGGTTCGTTAGTCCAGTGGGACGGAAATGGCAATCGTTTGCAGGATCTCACGTGCCATCCTTGTGCCGTTCAGTGCTTTTGCACTCACGGGTCGAGAATTTGGATCGGGTATGCGAGTGGCATGATCCAAATACTGGACCTTGAAGGAAATGTAATCGCGGGCTGGATAGCCCATAACGAGCCCATTATAAAATTAGTCATTGGCAATGGTTATGTTTTTAGCTTAGCGACTCACGGTGGCATACGCGGGTGGAACATCTCCTCGCCCGCGCCTATTGATAACATTTTACGGACGGAATTGTCTGATAGGGACCACATGTATACAAGACGAGAGAATGTTAGTATTTTAATCGGCACTTGGAATGTTGGCCAAGGACGAGCGTCTCATAATGCTCTTATGTCATGGTTAGGTTCAGCCGTATCAGATGTTGATATTGTTGTTGTTGGGCTACAAGAAGTAGAAATGGGTGCAGGTTTCCTTGCAATGTCAGCAGCAAAAGAAACTGTAAGCCCATAATAACACTTTTCTTTTCTAGGTAGAAAACAAATATACCCCCAACATTTAGCTTAATTACAAAAAGAAAAGAAATCACAGTTACCATTCAAAATTACAATTATCCCCTTAAAGTATTACAAACACCTCAAGATTTGTATTTGCTTAACAAGTATTCCTTGTTGTGCGTGCAATTTTTAAAATAGAAACAAAAAAGGGAGTATTTGTAATTTTGAATGATAGCTGTTTTTTTGGTAATTAGATAGAACCTCAAGGGTATTTTTGGTAATTAACTCATTTTTATTTTCTCAAAACAAATAACACAAGAACACTACATTGGAAATATATTTTCTAATATGAAACAGGACTGTAAATGGAGAAAATACCCTTAGTATCTAACAAAACCTTGATGACCGATACTACTTATAGATCATTGTGCTTCAATATGTATTTCATTTTTCTTAGTGCACTTCTTCAATATTCTTTTTCAATGATTTGGACTAACAACAACTATTTCAAGTTTCTTCTTTCCTACCCTTTGAGTATGCATTTTTGTATTTTTCTAACAGCTACTTTTTATTTTAGGTAGGACTAGAAGGAAGTTCTGTTGGGCAATGGTGGCAGGATCACATTGGCAAGGCATTGGACGAAGGATCTACTTTCGAGCGTGTAGGGTCTAGGCAGCTGGCTGCCTTACTTATAGCCATTTGGTATGCCATCACAATTTTTATCTACTTTTAAGGTCACTAATACACGAGAGCTTTCCAAGCCTCGTTACGAATCTCATTTCGCAACTTTTATTCTGAATATTATTCAAGGCTTATGTTTCGTTCTTTTACATGGTTCTCATTCTTACTTTCAGGGTGAGGAAAAATCTTAGGACACATGTTGGAGACTTGGATGTTGCAGCAGTCGCGTGTGGTTTAGGTCGGGCAATTGGTAATAAGGTAACTAGACCAAAGAAGCTAATTCTAGTTTGCTTCTTTAAGTTTTTTTTTTCTTTAAGTTTATATATACCAAATTGGCATAATGTATCTGTCTTCGTACTGATTTCTACAGGTAAATAATTTTTAGGGATAATTACAAAAAACTATCCCTGAGGTTTATCCTAATTACAAAATAATCCAGTTGTCTTTTAAAATTACAAATAACCCATTGAGGTAACTGTCTTTATTTGTTTTGAAAAAAAGGCAAAATTTAAGGGTAGTTTGTAATTATCCCTACATTTAGGCTTGATTCCATTAATCTGTTTGTCATCTCTAAAATATGATTTTGATGTGTACTTACTTAATTTCACTTGCAGGGGGGTGTAGGTTTAAGGTTGAGAGTATATGACCGGATAATGTGTTTTGTGAATTGTCATTTCGCTGCCCATTTAGAAGCAGTTAACCGTCGGAATGCTGATTTTGAACATATCTTCAAAACAATGGCTTTCACTCGGTCATCAAGTTTCTTTCACAATGCTGCCGGTATGCTCCGACCTATAATTGTCATGCTCTCTTATCTCCTCTGTATGTTATTGGGTTAATTACAAAAACTATTTGTAAGGGTTAATTACAAAAACTACCCTTGAGGTTTAGGCTAATTACAAAAAGACTTTGTTTGTCTTTCAAAATTACAAATATCTCATTGACATTTGCTTTTATTTTACAGATTGCACCTATTAAGGCTGTATTTGTAAACAAAAACAAACTGCAATTTTTTTTTTGTAACGCTTCAAGTGTGTGTTTTGTAATTTTGAAACATAACTTGAATTTTTCTGTAATTAGATTAAATTTTAGGGTAGTTTTTGTAATTTAATCCTATGTTATTTTGGCTGCTTCACTCTTTGGCCTGCCATTGATCCTCTCTTTTGCAGCTGGTGTTTCATCGGCCAATCAAATGCTTCGCGGCACAAACGTATGAATATCAGGATTCAAGTGATTTATTTTTTCTTTTTTCATTTTCTCTTTTCCCATTTGATGTCAAAGTAATAGTTTTCATTTGATTATAATAGGCTCCAGCAGGTAATCCTGATGAGGGCAGGCCTGATCTTGCCGAAGCGGATATGGTCGTCTTTACCGGTGATTTTAATTATCGTCTATTTGGCATAACTTACGATGAATCAAGGGACTTGGTTTCTCAAAGAAGCTTCGATTGGCTTCGAGAGAAAGATCAGCTGAGAGCTGAAATGAAAGCCGGTAAAGTTTTCCAAGGAATGCGGGAGGCGCTCATCCGATTTCCTCCCACTTACAAGTTTGAAAAAGGAAAACCAGGTTTAGGAGGTAAAAACGAATAGAGTTTTCGTACTCTTAATCAAGGACGTGATTTGAATCATCTAGGGATCAATTTCATTTTTTCTATTTTGTTATAGGTTATGATTCCGGTGAGAAGAAACGAATCCCAGCTTGGTGTGACAGAGTCCTATATCGAGATACTAGGACAGCTCCAACAAAAGAATGCAGTTTGGAATGCCCCGTGATTGCTTCCATATTACAGTAGGCGTTTTCATTTTTCTAATTTTTGGGATAATTACAAATAGTACCCTTCAAGTTTAGCCTAAATACAGAAAAACCCAGTTATCTTTCAAAATTACTAATGCCTCTCGACATATGCTTCTATTTCACAAATTGCACTCAATGAGGAGGTGATTTGTAAAAAGGATAATTACAAAAAAAAAAAAACATAGGGTTTGGCTAATTACAAAAAGATCCAGAGATGTTTCAAAAAATTACAAAATATCCCTTCAGGTTTGATTTTGTCTTGAATTTAAGGGGCAGCTGTAGTATTTGTATAAATGTCAGGGGATTTTTGAATTATTTTTCTCTTATGAAGTGGATAAGACAGAATAAAACCTCTACGGGATTTTTGCAATTTTCGGAGAACTTCTGGAATTTTTGTAATTAGACAGAACCTCAAGGTTTTTTTATTTTTTTTGTAATTATCCCTTTTGTAAAATAAATGCCAAACCTCAAGGGGTATTTAGTAAATTTAAAAGATAACTGGATTTTTTTGTAATTAAGTTAAACCTCACCAGTGGTTTTTGTAATTATCTCTAAATATTTTCTCAAAACTCGCCCTTTCTCATTACTTATTAGTCGCACTTCCTTTTGTTTATTTCCTCTTTTTATTTATCTGTATTGAAGGTATGAGGCTTGCATGGAGGTGACTGAAAGCGATCATAAACCCGTACGATGCAAGTTGAATGTCGACATTGCTCATGTTGATAAATCAGTTAGGAGACAAGAGTTCGGAAAAATACTCGAGTCCAATGAAACAATCAGATCAAATCTTGAAGCGCTACGCTTTGTGCCCGAAACAAATGTTAGCACAAATAGAATATCACTCCAAAACCAAGATACTTTCAACTTGAAAATCACCAATCGAAGCGGGGAAGAGATGGTCTTTTACCAAATTATATGCGAAGGCCAATCCACCATCAAAGAGGATGAAGCAACACCCGATTACCGCCCAAGAGCTTCGCATGGTTTCCCACGTTGGCTTGAGGTAATATCAATTAAGTTCTTGATCCCAAGGGTTCCAATTTGGATCTTTCATTGCAATTATGTATTATATCTTGTATATCGCATACGACGCATGCATGCCATGTGTATAAAATATTTCTTTAGGGAAAAATACAAAATTGGTCTGGTAAGGTGTCAAAAATAGTCTTTCGTGGATTAAAAATTCAAATTAGTCTTGTAACTAATAAGAAGGCTCAAGTGAGTCCAAATTTATGTGAAAATTTAAAATTGACGAGATATTGTCACATGAAATACACATGACTTGAAATATTGGTTATTTCTGGATTTTTCTTGTCAAAATTGCTTATTTTGACATCCCCATATGATTTTGCGCTCTCATGGGGACATAGAATATTGACGAAATTGAATTACAAATGTCATTTAAATTGCCACTCGGATTAGGTAAATGGCATTTTTAATCCAGTCCCATTTTTTCTACCCCCATGGGCGCCATATTATATAGGGAAGTCCAAATAATAATTTGGTCAGAAAATCCAGAAATCCCTAATATTTTCAAGCCATGTGGGTGGTTTTACGTGATAAGATCAGGCCAATTCTCAAATTTCCAATCAAATTTTTAAACTCAATTCGAGTATTGTTACTATTCATAGGACTAAATTGAATTTTCGAATTCAAATAGAACTAATTTTTATACCTCTATTAGTTACTGGACCAATTTTCCATTTTTGCCGTTTTCTTTCACTATACACGTACGGCATACATCTCTTGTGCAACACGTAATTGCAATGGAAAAATCCAAATTGGTCTTGCATCGTAGTCGGTTATACACCTTTTTAACACCGAAACATAAAATTCTCGATTCTTGAAACAGGTCACACCCGCAGCTGGCCTGATCAGACCAGATCAAGTTGCAGACATATCGGTACATCATGAAGAGTCCCACAAATTGGAGGAATTCGTCGATGGAATTCCTCAAAGCTGGTGGTCTGAAGACACCAGAGACAAGGAACTCATCTTGTTGGTCATTGTAAGAGGCAGTTGTTCGACGGATTCAAAAACTCATCGGGTGAACGTACGACACTGCTTCTCAGGAAACTCACTTCGCATCGATTCAGGAACTAACGCTTTGAGAAGAAGCGAAGGCAGTTCACATCAAAAGTCGGCACATCTGAGATAGCTTAGCATCACTACACGTGAAACACTCGTGGGACGATCATCTTAATCCGCCTATATGAGCACCCAACGGTTGATATCTACCGGCCGGTATCTTAATTCGTTTAGACCAGGTTGTCTCATTTTTCCTTCCTGATGAAGGGAAAGTTGATTAATAGGTACATATAATATATAGCTATTGACAGGCAAGTTTTGTGAGTTTAGCAATAGGAAATTCTTTTGTTCAATGTCAAGGACAGAGAATTACATTGTTGTAGATCATTATATATAGTTATACTATACAATCCTCATTGCATAATCTAGGGACAGAGCTAGATGGTTTTTTTTCTTCTTTTTTTTTGAGCTTTGATAGGGAATATTGATAGTTTGGTTCATATAGAAAATGTAATTTCAACATTTGAAGAGGACAAATTCTTGATAATTGCAAAATTTGACATGTTAATAATTAATAAAAAATACCCCTGAGATTCATTCTAATGACAAACGATCCAGTTATTTACAATTACACCTTTGATATTTTGTTTCAATTTCACAAATTGCACCTCTTTGAGGGGATATCTTTCTAAGCAAATACAAATTTTGGGAGGTGCCCGTAGTACCTCGACAGGTAAATGTATGTAATTTAGTTAAATCTCAAGGGTAATTTTTACAATTTACCCAATTTGATATTATATGCAGTAATTCGTGTTTAGAGGTCTTTTTTTTTGAAAGATAATGAATTAATGAACTAAATCAAGCATTACAAGGTCCTGCATTCAAAGTGGAAAATTTCCATTCTCCCAAACAAACGAAGAAGGAAATAAAACAGAAATTTGAGCCAAACAATGAGCGACATTATTTGGTGAATCCAGGAAAAAGGCTAAGGCTGCGATTGGATATGGATGATATTCCATTTCCATTCAGCTGAAGAATTTTTTTAGACCAAACATGGGATTGTTTATGAATTTTTTTAGAAAATATACTATTTTCTCACTTTCACTTTTTATCAATTTTCTTTTATCAATGACATCTACACATTTTTCACAAAAAACTAATCATTATTACACATTCTCCCACAAATTTCACTATTCACTCATTCACACACTTCTAACTACCAATCATATTCAATCATTTTTTTACTATTTTTAAATTAAATCAACTTTCATCATTACTTTTTCATCTCACATCCAATCACACTATCAAAATTTATCTTTTTTCTTCCAATTTTTTTTTACCACTATTCTTAGCAAAATGAATTTTTTTAAAATGAAATCATATCTAATCGCACCCTAACTAATTCTTTGAAGTCTGTCACTTTATTACCAATGTAACCAATACCTCCTTTTATGTTGGTGATTGTTTGCACTACCAAATATGTAGCAATATATTTGAATCACATAATTCTTTTGTGTATACTTCAATATCATTAACTTTGTCTCTTATACATTTTGATTGATGTTAATTACTGTCTCTACTAATTAAACTTTCAAGTCCCTAATAAAATAAAACTATATATTGATGGATAAATATATCCTCAAATTAAATAAAATAATCTTTAAAGATCTGAATTGTTATTGGTAGAGACTTTATTGTGGTCAACCTGCTATCAAATTGGTGGCCACCCACTAACTGCCAAAGTGCCAATCATGTTACAAGACTAGCTGAAAAAGATTGTTAACTTTTATAAAGTTTTGATTTTTCTAATTGTTTAAAGTAGAAAATGGCCAAAATATAAAAATTGAGTAGTTTATTAAAAAAAGGAAACATTTACAAATGCAAATAAGTTGAGAAATGTTGTTTGTTCTGTGTTAATACTTAATAGCAGTAGCTTCAAACTTTTTTTCTTTTAAAAAAGAATCTAAATTCCAGGTGACTCAAACATTGTGTTTTTGATTTATAGAATATACTCATACAGTAAGATGAATAAAAAATATAATAGACTATTCCTTCGACTAGATTTTTCTACCTCTAAACAATAATTATCATAGACATACTGATGCTGATTGACAGATCACCTCTAGTCAATGTTCTGATAAATAATTTAATTTCTTCTCCGAAGTTTGTAGCTTTTGAGATGGAAATTTGCCTATGACAATTCAACAAATGTTCGATAGCTCTGAGGCTGTCCCAAGAAGACCCCTCCAACGCCCAAGTCAGTACCAATTGGAGAGAAAATCCAGCATAAAGTAAACAACAATTGAGATCAATTAACTGCGAATACTTGCGAGTAAAGACAAGAGACATTTTTATATCTGAATTGATGAGTAGCATGGGTCTTATAGGACAACGTAGGCGTGCAAATCGGATAATTATATTTGCAATCCATAATAATTAATAGGGAAAATAAGATTTTTAGTCCTGTAAGTTG
Organism: Rehmannia glutinosa; assembly: GCA_016081115.2. NCBI lineage: Eukaryota > Viridiplantae > Streptophyta > Magnoliopsida > Lamiales > Orobanchaceae > Rehmannia > Rehmannia glutinosa. The sequence goes on from JABTTQ020000690.1 coordinate 49,563, forward strand.
GACCTTTTGGAGAATTGGTCCTCTAAATTGTCACATTCATTTTTTAGTCCTTTAACTTTCACATTTCTAGTTATTAGGTCCTTTAACTTAACAATTTTATTTTGGTCCTAAAACTTAACATATTTAAATTTGGTCCTATAACTTAATATATTTTAGAAATTTAGTCCTATAACTTAGCAATAGTTAAATTTAGGGAAAATAAGATTTTTAGTCCTGTAACTTGGACCTTTTGGAGAATTGGTCCTCTAAATTGTCACATTCATTTTTTAGTCCTTTAACTTTCACATTTCTAGTTATTCAGTCCTTTAACTTAACAATTTTATTTTTGGTCCTAAAACTTAACATATTTCAGAAATTTGGTCCTATAACTTAATATATTTTAGAAATTTAGTCCTATAACTTAGCAATAGTTAAATTTAACTATTTTATAGGACCAAATATAAAATAATTAAATTTCAATGTTTGGAAACTAATTAAATTATAAAAATAATTAAAATTAAATTAATTTGATTAATAAAAAGTTTGAATAAATAGAAATTTCTAAAATAATTAATGAATTCTAGGAAAATTAAAATAATTACATCAAATTAGTAACTTAAGAATAATTTGTCATATTTATGGAATTAACCTTTGGTGAGGATAATTATCTCCAAGAAATGTAACTGTAAACTAGTGTACAAGATGCATTTAATTCAGAAGGTTTAAAAAATTAATGCTTAAATATTTTTTTAAAAAATTAATTAAATTAAAAAATGATTAATTATTTTTTTAAAAAATTAATTGTTAATTAAAATCATTCGATTTGAAAAATAAAATTAATTTAGAAATAACCTTTTAATAAATTAATTAAATTTAACTATTGTTAAGTTATATTACTAAATTCTCCTAAAAAAAGGTTACAGGACCAAATTTCTAAAATATGTTAAGTTATATGACCAAATTTCTGAAATATGTTACGTTATATGACCAAAAATAAAATTGTTAAGTTAAAGAACTGAATATGTAGAAATTTGAAAGTTAAAGGACTAAAAAATGAATGTGACAATTTAGAGGACTAATTCTAAAACATGTCCAACTTACAGGACTAAAAATCTTATTTTCCCTAATTAATAATATCCCCCCAACCAAAAATTTGTTATCTATGCAAGTAATGATTAATACTTAGCACTTGGCAGGAACATAGTTTGCTGGTAATTACTGTAATCTGAGTATTTGACAGATTAATCCTTAATGCTTGGTAACAACAAAGTATATATAGAAATGTCAAACTTTTCACCATTTCTGAACTTTGCTCAACAAGTCTTCAACCACTGTTACCACTCTCTCTCTCTCTCTCTCTCTCTCTCTCTCTCTCTCTCTCTCTCTCTAAATCAGATCACACAAGAATGGCGGAAGCTGCAGTCGGAGCTGTGGTTGGCGCCAGCATTCGAATTCTGCTTCAAAATCTGCTCTCAGTTTCTTCAGAGATCAGCCTCGTCCGAGCTTTCAACAAAGATCTCGAAAACCTAAAAGATTCATTTCTCATGATTCAGGATTTTTTGGACGACGCCGAGAAGCAGCAAATCACCAACAGAGCAGTCAATCGATGGCTGAAAAAGCTTGAATCTCTAGCTTTTGAAGCTGATAATGTTTTGGACGAGCTCAACTACCATCTCCTCTCTAAGAAAATAGAGACCCAGAACACAATGAAGAAAAAGGTACAATCCTTCTTCTCTCACTCTAATCCCATAGCCCTCCGTCGAAAAATGGCTCACAAAATTAGGGATATTAATAAGAAATTGGAATTGATTAATCCGGAGGCGAGTAGTTTTGGTCTTCAAATCAGACTTGCGGGTGCACAAGATTCTGGTGTTGGATCAGGTGCACCTGCAAGTCCGGGAACTGATTCGTTTACTGTAGATCCAATTGTTCTCGGAAGAGAATATGATGTTTCGAGAATAGTGGAAATGTTAACGACTAACCCGAATGAACAAGTATTCAAAATCGTTCCGATTTTTGGGATGGGTGGACTTGGTAAGACAACTTTAGCTAGATTAGTGTTTGGTGATGAACAGATAAAGACTCATTTTGAGCATTGTATTTGGGTGCATGTTTCGAGAAATTTTAATGTTTTGATGATTTTCAAGAATATCCTTGCATCATTAACAACAGAAAACGTTGAACTTGGAAATAGAGAAGTTCTTTTGAAAAAACTTCAGAAGGATTTGGGAGCTAAAAGATATCTGCTTGTCCTTGATGATGTTTGGAATGAGGAGACGGAGAGGTGGGACGATTTTGTGAATTCCTTAGTTGGAATTAGTTCGGTGAGGGGAAACGGCATTATTGTTACTACGAGAAGTGAAAGGGTTGCTTCGATTGTGAAAACACTTCCTATTTATGAATTAAAAAGCTTATCAGAAGATAATTGTTGGTCAATAATTAAAGCAAAGGCGTTTAGGACAGGAGATGTTCCTTTGGAGTTTGAGAAAATGGGGGAAAATATTGCAAATAGATGTCAAGGTTTGCCGTTGGCGGCCAAAGTAGTAGGAGGCTTGTTGCGCGGTAAATCGAAAGACGAGTGGCACTCAATTGAACAGAGTTGGCTTTCTGATTTTGGAGGAGATGGAAATACTATTTTGAAGATACTAAAATTGAGCTTTGATCATTTGTCTTCACCATCACTTAAGAAGTGTTTTGCATATTGTTCGATTTTCCCCAAAGGTGTTTACATTGAAAGGGAAGAGTTAATTGAGCTTTGGATGGCAGAAGGATTTCTTCTAACGGATCAAAAAATGGACACGGAGACTGGCAATAAGTTTTTGGGCATTCTTTTGGAGAACTCCTTGCTACAAGTTGTGGAAAGAGATCTCTATGGAAATATAACTTATTGTAACATGCACGACCTTGTACATGATCTAGCATGCTCTGTTTTAGATTCCAAGAGCATTTGTCTCAATAATAATATTTTGGATGACATCTATCAAGTTCGGTATATTTGTCGCGAATATATTAGAGATGAATCATATCCTATTCCAAAAGAACAAGCAAGATGTCTACGTACATTATTCTTCGTGGGCAAAGTTTCTGATATCATTTTCTCAGAACTCAAATGCCTGCATGTTTTAATTCTGATGGGTCGAGATGTGAAAGAGTTGCCAAGTATGATCAGGGAGCTAATACATTTGAGATATCTTGATATTTCGTATACAAGAATCGAATGCTTGCCAGACTCGATTGGTGAACTCTATCACTTGCAGACAATAAGAGCAGTTACAGATGATAAATCGGAATATTATTTGACGAGGCTGCCAATGACATTAAAGTACTTGATTAGCTTAAAGCATCTTCACATTCCTGAAATACAATTTCCTCCTGAGATGGGAAGATTAATTTCTCTTGAGACACTACCATACTTTAAAGTGGGCCACGAGAAGGGCTATGGAATTGTAGAGCTTGGAAGCATGAAGAATCTCAAAGGGAAACTGGAGATTCATGGTCTTGAAAATGTGCATGATAAAGAAGATGCTATGAGTGCTTATTTATTTCAAAAGCGAAACGTATTCAAGTTAAAGTTTGTGTGGGATGAATCAAGAGAAGGTGAAACAAATGATGAGGATGTGTTGGAAGGCCTACAACCTCACCCAAATCTAAAGAGCTTAGAGATTTATGGATTCAAAGGCAAACGTTTCCCATTATGGATTTTGAAGATGGTAGTACGAGATGACCTTGAGGGTCGTTGGTTGGGACTTAATAATTTGATGGAGATAAAACTAACAAGTTGCAAAGAATGTGAAGATATCCCAATGCTAGGGCACTTGCCACTTCTCAAGTATCTTTATTTGTGTCGTTTGACCAACGTGAGATCCATAGGGTCTTCATTCTACGGCATTGAGAGTTGTAGCACACCAAGTAGCTCCAATATTGGAGTTCGCAAAAAAGACACAGTTATTGTTTTTCAGGCACTTGAAAGGCTCGAATTGTCAGACATGCCGAACCTAACACAGTGGGTAGAAGTTGAGTTGCCAATTGCGGCTAAAACTCAAGTATATCAAGTTATGGTATTTCCTTGTCTTGATTATGTGAAGATTGACAATTGCAGGCTATTGACGAGTGCTCCTAGTCATTTCCCATGCCTTAAAGAATTGGAGATTGCTGAGATGGACAGTGGCATACCTTTGGCAAATATATGTGGGATCAAGTTAATCTCACTCGCAAAGCTCAAAATCGACAGATTAGATGGATTGGCATCTCTCCCAGATGGATTATTCAAGAACAATCAAAATCTCTCATACTTGGAGATACGAGATTGTCCAAACTTAACGCGTCTAGTTCCGTGCTTCCGAGGTGCAAAAGCTTCTCTTCAAGAATTGTTGATATCTAATTGTTCGAGTTTGGGAGAATTACCAGACGATCTACACAGCCTCAATTCTCTTAAGAAATTAAGTATATTTCTTTGCCCGAATCTCAAGTCAATACCATATCCGAGTGTCAGACGATCACAAGGCTTCGCTTCACTTCGTCATATCGAAATAGGTGGCTGCGAAGGGCTAACCGATTTACCATGTTATTTGATGGATTCATGTGCGCCGTCTATTGAGCAGCTGTCATTATTTGGATTAACTAGTTTAACGAATTTGCCTACGGTGATCGGACGTCTGCATAAACTTCCTCACCTCACATCTTTGAGTATTTTTAACGTTCCAAAATGCGCCAATTTCGTTAAGGAAATTGGCTCTCTGAACAACTTGAAGGAATTATGCATCGGCTATTCTTCGGATTCTTGGAAATATGGTTCTTTCAAAGAGACTATTGATGGCATAATCGGAGGATTGCAATCTCTTCGTCGATTATCGTTGTACGGGATAGAGTATTGGGACACTATCCCGGATAAGCTTCAAAATCTCAATTCACTTTTGTTGTTAGCATTATACGGTTTTGGAATAAAAGCATTGCCTGAATGGCTTGGAAATTTGTCATCTCTGGAGGTATTATATTTATATAGCTGCGAAAAGTTAAGACATTTGCCGTCTAAGGAAGCCATGCGACGTCTCACCAGGTTAACTGAACTGCATATGATTGATTGTCCGATGTTAAAGCAGAGATGCATTGTACAAGAAAGTGAAGAAGATTCTGAGTGGTCCAAGATTTCTCATATTCCCCAAGTTTATATGTAAGTATTTGGATACACGTTTGTACTTGATACTAATATTCCAATTAGCATCTCTCAGATTTGTGTATTTTTTGTTCGTAGTTATGCATGGAACATGATGTTCTTTTTTCTATTTTACTTTATGCTTTCGTCTCGGATTTTGTAAACTCATACAAAATTCAGCAATGCTATGGAACATACTTAATAAAAAAAGGGTTACTTGCAAAATATACACTTGAGTTTTAATCTAATTATAAAAACCCAGCTATTGTTTTCTAATTACAAATATCCATTAAATATTTGTTTCTATTTTAGGAGATATTTGTTAAGAAAATACAAACTTCATGGGAGTGCTTGTAACACCTTAAGAGGAGATTTGTAATTTTGAAAGATGGTATTTTTTGTTACTTTGTAATAGGCTGAACCTCAAGATAGTTTTTTTTAATTAAATGTTAATGTAGTCATAGTGCAAGTCTTATAAGGATTGAGATTTTATGTTCCACTCCCTATTCCATGCATCGGATGAACGGTATGTGTACAAGATGGTGTCACAGTTGTACATGTGTTTATTCATCAAATATAAAGAATAGAGAGTGAAATAGAGAAAGTGGAACAAGAAATCTCATCCCGTCTTGTAACAACAATTTCATGACAACAGCTTTGTGGTATTGGAGAACATTTCATGAATTGTGGACAACATTTAATTTTGTGCGATACTACTTGACCCTGGAACACTCCCTAGTTTCTAAGTTTTGAAAGAACAAGTTAGTGACAAAAAATTACGTAAGACAAGGAAATAGATGGGAACATTGCATTTAATTAGCACATATGATTTCTTATCGATAAAAACTCATATGAGATGGTTGTACAGATTTATTTTGTGAGACGGATTCTGTAATGACCTGTATTAGCTAATATATTAGGTGAATGTCATGTGTATAAAATGATATGCAACACAGTTGGAAATAGGAGATCCTAGACTGGTTAAGATAGTGACCAAAAGATACTTACTCCTTCATTGAATGTAATAGAATTACAAGTGTTACATCCAACAATGTGTCTATCCATTTAGGAGTTGATCTTCACTACTAGGAAAACTCTATGAAAAGCCAAAACTATTACTACCTTTTGGTTAAATTACATTTTAACCCCACATATTTTCAAAAAATGACCCATAATCCATTGTCGTCATCTTCTTCTTCTCCATTTTCGATTACAAGCAATTTTCCGGCATGATGACGCCACCGGAAGTTCCACCAATGTTTTTGCAGAAGGATTGTGCCTTTCTTGAGTTCAAATAAGTGAGTTTTATGTCACTCAGTTTAATGCCAGTGCATGGATTGGTAGGGCTACAATCAAAAGCCATGGCAACTTGTGTTGCTGATGTTCCTTGGATATTTTGGTATGTGACTTGACTAATCTTTATTCCAGAAGTCTGCCAAAATTTAAATTAAATAAATATATTGAACTTAATCATCTTTAGCAGTACAAACTAAAGAATTAATGCATTTCTCAAGTGATCTTGAAACAAGATTTTATTTGAATTGAATAAATTTTTTTTTTAATTTCTGAAGTTTTATAATATATTTTTGTGCTTTAAAGAACATCATGGTACATATCAACAAGACAACAACCACCAATCTCTTAATACATAATTCTTTTTAGCTTATGAATTCCGGATAAAATGAGAAAATAAAAGAAAAAGAAAAATTGTTATTTTCAGTGTTGTGAAAATCGACCTAGACGGCCGCCTAGGTGCTGAGTGCCCTAGACCGAGGCGATTATGTCCAAATTAGTGGAAAATTTTCCATAGCCAAAAGCCGGGTCTAGGCAAAAGAAAAATCGGCCAAAATAAGTTAAAATTTTAAATTAAAAAATAATATGATCCTAGCCTCATAGGTGTTGGGATGCTGCTCGATTAGCGCCAAATGATTTTTATAACATTGTTATTTTTAATTTTTAATATTTCTTTTTTTTTACAGCAATTTTTAATATTTCTAATTGTTCATCTAGAAACAAAATGAGATGCATCATATTACCTGGCGAGGACAACCTTGGTTGTTGGGGCAATAATTTTGGTCTATAATAATTGGGTTCTCAACGTTCTTCATAACAATGTTTCGGTAATTGATATTTCTCACAAACCCTTTGCTTGGCCTGGCCCATGTTTTTATCCGTAGTCCATTATCCGACCCGGTGAAAACCGAATTGATCAATGTCACATTTTCGACACCATCCTCGTTAAAATCTCGACCTAAACTCCCTATGCTGCAAAAGGTAAAGTAAAATGAAAAATTATAGGTTATATACTGCCCAAAATTTTGATTTTATCAACACATTAATCCTTTAGCAAAGAATTACTTAAAAACTTCATTAACCACTTGTTCGAATTGGGAATTTTTGCTATCAAAAACTATTTCTTGAAATAAACTTAGACCCCAATTTGACTACAATAATGGCCAAGTTTTAGTCAGTGGCCCATTAGAAACTTCCCATACTAACTATGCTAGCTTGGGAGTAGAGCGGGAGACGAGTGACTCGAACCCCAAATCTCTAGTCTGGGTTTCAACTGATTCCCAACCACACTACTTTTTAAGGAAACATTATATTATTGTTATTTAACTTATAAAAGTTATTGTAGAAAAATTTATAAAACTTAAAAGCTAAGATTGACCCTAAGTGGGATTTGGGCCCACTCACCCAGTGTTCCCTAATTTAAAAGAGGGATAATTATAACCCCTGAAGTTTGACCTAATTACAAAAAAACCCAGCTAATTTTAAAATTTACAAAAAGTATCCCTGATGTCTGATTTAGTGTTAAAATTAAGGGGTAATCTGCAATAATTTTACAAATATGAAGGGGGATTTTGAAATATATTTCAAACCTCATGGGTACTTTTTGTAAGTTTTTAAATTAGCTGGGTTTTTTTTGTGATTAGGTCAAATCTCAGGAGTACTTTTTGTAATTATCCCTTTAAAAAATAGCTATAGTGTCATTTTTTTCAAAACAAATCTTGGAAAGGGACGAAGATAAATGAGAATCTAATCCGGACACATGTTTGAGTTTTACAAACGACCTAACTACACGACCAAACAATTCGAACCGAAAGAAAGTAAAGCCTTTCTCCATAAATGGATTAGGATAAGCAAAAAATCGGGCCGAAAAGAATTATTTATATAATACCTGACTCCATGTCCCGGGCCACATTGTATTTTCTCCATCCACAAATTCCTTGTACCGGGCCCAATTGATATACAATCATCCCCTGTTTTGATGATGCTATTTGTGATAGTAATCCCAGTGGAGGACTGGACATGAATCCCATCTGTGTTAGGACTAAGGTCTGGAGCTATGATCTTCACATTACTCACCTTCACATTCTTGCAGCTATTTATCACAAGGTGCATTAGCTGGCTGTTAATCGAGGTTAACCCGCTAATTTTTGCGTCGTTAACCCAATTAAATGTTATAGACTGCAAGTAGCAACATAAGACAAATTTAGTCAAGGTGTAATGTAAGATAGAGAAACTTAAATTAGGAAAAAATTGAAAGAGGAATAATTACAAAAGCCCTTGAGGTTCAAGGGCTAATTACAAAAATCGAGCTTTCTGAAAATTATAAAACTTTCTTGAGGTTTGATTTCGTCTTATATTTTTCTCATTCATAATTAAAAGTTTTAAAACTCTCGTGCACTTGTAGAAATGTTACAGTTACCTCCTCAAATGTAAGACAATCAAACCATTTTTTTTTTTTATATTTGTAATTTTCAAAACTTCTGTTTTTTATTTTATAATTAGCCCACATCTTAAGGTTTTTTCTCGTAATTATCCCATTGAAAGAAATAGACCTCGTTCCAAATTTATTGATCATGTGGAACGGCCATTAGTAGAGCTTCGTGCAAAAGTCAATTAATTTAAATATCACGTCGTCTTTATATATGTAGAAAGTACTAAAAAAGATTTTCATATCGTCAAATTTGTGTCACACTAATTTGTATATATATTCACATATGTCTCACTTTAAGTTTTTGATGACTTATACATTTATATATCCAGGGGCCATCCAAGGGGGCTTTTCCGGTGCATCCCAAATATTTTTCGTCCCATTTTTTCTGCGGGAAAAAAATAATATGGGAAAAAAATTATATATTATTTTTAAGTGGGAAAAACGTTGAGTTAGAGGAAAATTCTTTTGGGCTAGGGGTAACTAAGGTGGCTGGCTACACCATTGTATATACCATTTTTCGCATAATATAAAATACGGCATATAAATTGATATATTGAGAAATGTGGTTATGGTAATCAACAATTTTATATTAGGGCCCAAAGTAGTATTAAAGCTAATTTATTCGGGACTTGGGAATACATGCTAGTTAAAGAGAAGTACGAGTAATATTCAAAGTTCACAAGTGGTGGAATAATAAGGGCTATATCACAAATTTTTCACCTTAGGGTAGTTCAATTACCAAATTCAAGATTTCCTCAATGCCCTTAATTCTCAACTTGCAAAAGTTGAAACTATAGGATTAATTCAGTTACGACTTCCATAATATTTTGCTTTCTTAAATAATTTATTGATTTCCTACTATTGTCTTAGCCAGACCTATATATATAGTAACCAAAAAGAAAATGGTAATAAGCATGTAGGATAAATAGACGAAATTACCCTTGCTCCGACCGGACAATTCTGGCCGGAAGTCTTGCATTGCCAAAATCCTTCTCCTTAGCATCAAGAGCTCCTCCAACGACAAGATAAGCGGTCGACTGAATGAACAATATCCAGACCGGGATTTCCAAGGGCACGATAGTCCATTGGAGCGACAAGAGTGCCGTCAATTTGAACTTTGATAGCTTTTTTGCACGGACCCCTAAATTCGGCTGACCTGATGAAGTATCGCCCTTTTGGCACGTAAATTGTAGATGCTACCCTTGATGTACAAGCCGATGACCAAGCTCTAAGGAAAGCCTGAGTTGCATCAGTTTTACCATCTGGTTTTGCACCAAATTTGATCACATTGAATGTTAGTGCACCTTGTGCATTCCCAAACAATGATAAAATGAAATGAAGGAACAAGATTATGGGGGCTAAGGAAACCATTTTTCTGTTTTTTCTTTTTTGGCCAAGTGTTGGAGATTGGAGAAAAAAATGGAAAAGTAGTAGTTATGAATATAATGCCGAAAAATGAGAGAGTCGTGGGTGCTATTTATATGGGGATTTCATCTGATTTTCAACTGTCATTTCAGTTAATTCTTGTCATGTTTAAAGAATCTTCTTGTGATTCATTAATGAAATTTATTTATTTTAATTTGAAAAAGTCACGGTCTACTCCAATTCCATGTGATGATATGTACGGCTTCATGTGATAAGCTATTGGAATGGAATTTTTGCTTAATAATCATGTGATGTATGAAAGGTTTTTTCATGATGAGAGAATTAATAATATTTTAATGGTTGAAAATTATATAAGATGATTAGAAAAATTAATTATCGATATATTTAAAAACTATCAATTGTTGAAACTTACACATGGAATTATGCGGTGGAGAGAATTTTCAAATCGACTCTAAAGTTTGAGTTCCTACGGATAATCTAACATGAATGATTATTTATTGATGCTAAATTCTACTTACAGACGTAGAGATTAATTATATAAAATACATTTTTAGTGATAATCACAAAGTCAAATTATGTTAACTTTGGAAAGGCTCAAATGTATGCTACGTACATGCACCACAGCAAAATTCAATAAAATTTAATAGGAAGGTGTTTCAATAAGCTTATCTAAAACATATTAGAGTCGTTTTTTTAGATGTTGGATCTCATTTTAAAACAAGTTGCTGAATTAATTGTTTGGATAAAATAAAAATATGGTAGAACTTTTAATATGTTAATTAGTAATGACAATTTTGTAATTAAAAACAATCAAAATTAATGAATATAGTTAAAATGAGATTTTTTAAATGTTAAATCTCCTTATTTTGTAAAAACAACTAATAAGCTCCTAAATAGTATTTCAGGTATCGTATAAGTTGTTCATAAAAAAAGTACCAAATAAATATTAAGAAGTTATGGTCAGACAACTTATAAGATGTTTTGAAAATCTTATAACTAAACTCAGTCACACACCCTCTAAGTTACACAAATATGAGTTCCTATCAGTAAAAAATTCAAATTTTATCCACATTACGTCTATATAAATGTATAGCATCAAGTTTGTTGTACCTGGTCCTGTTTATTGGGGATTTAGATTTCCTATTACGTTATCTATTCCACAAGGCTGTATGAATGGCACATGTAGAGATGGTAAAATGCTGGGTCGGGCAACCCCGTCGGTCTTTTGAAAATTTTTGGGTCGGGTTGTGCTGCCTTGATTTTGCCCAGGCCATGAAAATACTTGGCTTGGGCCAACCCATGCATGTGTACGTTTTGCACACAAAAACTATTGGTTTGAGCTAAAAGTCGGGCCAACCAAGACCCATCGAGCTTATCGGGGCCGGGCTAAATAGACCCAACTTTTTTGGGCCTACAAATTATGGTGCAGACCAGTCCAAACCTTGGGCCGATCGGGCCAATCCACGGGCGGAACTATATTTCCCAATTATAGACACGTGTCATTGAGATAAACATGGATAGTTGATTGTTTGAGTGCATTTACACATATCATTCATTCAACCTATATATGTTAAAACCAAACACCTCTAGGAAGTTATATACGATACATGACGACCTATGCACCATACTAAAAATTTTCAAGTATAAAGAATACAATGTGAAAGCTAGCCTGCAGGAATGCATCCAATAAGTCCATGATTACATAATGTATCAATTAATATGTGGGAATGTGCATGAATAGATGGTACAGGCTTAGCCGCCAGTTTGTACAATGAGTACGAACATTATAAGGTATTTTTTCACTTTTATTTTTATTTATTTATTTATTTAAGTTTTATGTGAGAATGAGGCTAATATCAGAAGGTTGAGAAAAGCCATGTGACACGTGGAGTTATCACGGAGGATTATTAGGCGGGATACAAGCCGATTTTTTAGCTGCATTGGGCAAATTATTCAGGAAAATTGGCTATGCCTAATCATTAGTTCTCAATGGATAAAGTCATAAAGTACAAAGAATATTATTATTGGTTTGTGTAAGATACCTGGTTTATGGTTTGGGATTATAGAATTGACAATGCCCTAAATTCAAATATTAATTTAGCTTAATGCAATAAACTAATCTATCATAATATTATGTAATTTTTTATAAATCAATCCAAACTCGACGAGTATTATTTAAGTTCAAATTTTAATTACCTGACGCTATCAGATTTTTCTTGACATGCATTAAATTAAACAAAAAAGAAAAAGGAAACTACATTATAAAATGTAAATAAAGAAAGGAATGCTGCATAATGAACAAGATAAAAAGTTTACAGTAATAATAAAATTGACATATTATAGGTTTCAAAAATGGAATTCATGATTCCAATAACGTCAATTTAATTCTATAAAATACTGATTTATAATCTCTTGAATCCAAAAGTCTAAGTAGTAAAATTAAACAATAATGCTTAACCTTTGCATGCAATAATCAACATTTTGTCCAAGATAATAAAACAGAGCTTTTTGTCAACCACAAATTTTGTATAATCTATCATTTGAAAATGTCCACCAATTAATATTCCGTATAACCTAATCATTTGGAAATTTTTTGGGTGGAATGTTTTTATGATGCATGTGCCAGACTTATTTAACACCTAGCATGTTTCTTCAACAACGCAACACCCTAATGCACCCCTTGGGCCTCTTGAAATCCCATTTATTTAATTTCACCTGGAAAAAAATTATTTTCGAAGTTAAATTTCGTCAAGTTTGGATTTTCTTTATAGTTATTAGAGAATGACAGTTGTAACAGTTACTTAAGAGTTAGTTAGAAGTCTGTTAGTTTGTCACAGTAGTTTGTTACAATAGTTGGCTTGGACATATTCAACATGCTATATTGTTGTATAAATATAGGCCATAAAGTTAGACATGTTCAACGGTTCGGTTTCAAACCAGATCAATGGTTTGAAAGACCGTTGATTGACCACAGTTTCAGTTCGAATCGTAACCAAAAACCAAAATTAGAAGATTAGGTTACAATTTCATGTTTTTCGAATTGCAAACTGCCGGTTAAACTGGCGGTTTACTATATTTTTTTAATTTTATTTTAATAAAATATAAGTTGAATTTTAAATTTCAAACGGTCACATTTGAGACTATTGGCAGCCGGTTTTAACCGAACCGGTGTTTTTTGATTTTATTTAAATTTTTTCTTGGAAAATTCAAAATTTGAAAAAAATCAACGGTCAAGATTGTTTGACCGTTGGGCAAAACCGCCGGTTTAACCGAAACCGCCGATTTTCGGTTAAACCGACAGTTTTACGTTTTTTCTTTGTTTTTCACAAATTTTTCCTATAAATACCTCATATATTTCACACATTTTTCCTCACACCAACTCTCTAAATTCTAATCTCTCAACTCTCTACATTCTAATCTCTCAATTTCAAGTTTCAAATTAATTTTAGTAGTTTCATATTTTTATTTCATTAGCTATTTTATAAAATGTCGAACCGTGGAGGATCTTCTCATTAATCCAAGCGGAAAGGTTTGATGCCCGAGCAACGATCATCACCCACTACAAGAAAATCGCAAAATAGCGACGGAAATTTCCGTCGCTAAACCCATAAAATCCGTCGCTAAATGTTTTAGCAACGGACTACCGACGGATTATTTTCGTCTCTATTTAACTCGTCGTTAATTCCTTAGCGACGCATTACAAAATCTGTCGTTAAAATAGCGACGGAAAAATCCGTCGCTAATAAATAACAACCTGTCGCCAATTATTCACTGAAATAACAAAATGGCGACACATTAGCAACGGACATAGCGACGGACATGTCTGTTGCTAAATTTAGCGACGGATTTGTCCGTCGCTAATGTTGTCTCTTTGTTAATAATAGCGATGGATTTGTCTGTCGTTAAATTTAGCGACGGACTAATCCATCGCAAATTTGTCTTTTTTAGTTAGCAAAATAGCGACGGATTATATCCGTCGCTAATTTTTTAATTTTTTTTAATTTTTTTAATTTTTTATAATTAAAAACCTGTAAAACCAATTCAGTTCAAATTAGAAAAATATATTTATATAAACTATAACAAATATCAATAATAGCCAATATAATATATGTATTACAAAAAATCTGCGTTAAACATTTATAGTCATAGAAAATGCAATACATCCATATATAATACAAAACATAAAATACAGAAATTTATAAAATTTATCTAATTTGTGAATAGCTGTCAAGGAAGAGGCATATGTCCCTAGCGGCGCATCTTCATCATCAGACGTACCAACTCCGAGGCATGATGCATGAATATGTCATGATTTGTCTGTCAATCGCTGAATCCTACCAATAGTGCTTCTGCAAACAAAAATATATATTTAATTAATATGCACAGTATATCAAAATAATACATACTAAGTAAAATCCGACAATAATTTTCCTAAAAATCAACAATGCCAGGGTATAATATGAAACAAACAAAAAAAGGTATAAACAGATATATTTCAACAAAACAACATAAAATAATTCCGGCAGCATTTCCCCTAAAAAATGACATGCCTGGTCACAATCTAAACACAAACAACTCAAATATTCACCAACAATACCAACACCATATTCATCAACATTAACAATGTGTTCAACACGCATTAAACTATTCTCTAACTAGAAAATCAACAAATCTAAAAAAAAAACCAACACCATATTCACCAACATTAACAACGTGTTCAACACACATTAACTACAATCTATTTGTGAAAGTCTTTGATACTACTACAACTGCATTACAACAAAATAAGAAGAAAGAGCTATGAATTGCTGGGAAATTCAACCTCAAACATGGCTTTGCAAAATTTTATTTTGGGAATCATCTAATTAGTAAAGCAGAAATACTTAATGTTGATTCAGGATCCAACCCTGTAATGTTTCTTAAAGCATTCGAATGATGCAAGTCAAGGGAGTTAGATTCTTATATTGTTAGTTCAGACTTTTACTACATATATCATCAAATTTGCAGAAACCACTTGGAAATTTAAAGGAACACAAGAAGAGAGACCTACCCGTAAACTTTCGATGAGTTCTCGTAACCCTTTATCAAGAAGTTTCGTCGATTCAACATCGCCAGTATCAAGCCCCGATCGCAGCACTCTTCATCATCATGCATCCTCTTTCCTTGTCGAATTGTAGACGCATTGTTCGTTTCTTTCGTAATTTCTTATATAAATTCCTTTGTCAAAGAGGTCAATCGCCCTAAATACCAAACCAAAAACAAGCAAAAATCTAAGAGAAATATCCACAAATATCACAAGCATCTCTTTCACTCGAATCAAATTGCCCTGTGACAAATCTAATCAAAACTCATAACAGACATGGTTACAATTTAGCAGGCACATCGGAGTCATACCACATATGAATTCAATAAGCTTATTGGTCTAGTTCTATACCTGACCAAAACTAAAAACTGTTAATTGAAATTCATCGTCTTTTATAATTTTCTACAAACCTTCTTGAGGAACTAATTTCACTTAATAATGAGTTGGAACTAATATTTAATTTGTCAAAACATTCAGTTGTAATCCAGGAACTCCCATTTCCTTTAGAAATCAGAAAGCTGCTTATTATAAGTGTTGAAATGCATTAGCCACAAATTCGCAGTTCATGAAAGTGAACCAATAGATGTACTTCACAATTGAATACCACTAATTTTAGGCAAAGAAAATAAGGAAACTCGGCACAAGCTATCATCCCATTGATATCATTTGGACACTCCACAAACAAGAGTCTCCTCTCGCTTGCCTAAATCATAAATCAACCAATCATCATCAAGCATGTCAATCCCAAAATTCAAATCACGAGTTGAAGTGAATGCAAATGCCTAAAACAAATCATTAAACTAATTAATCACTAGATAATCAAGCAAATAGAGGTGCAAATGCACTAATTAATTCAAACCAATATTTACGATGATTATGGGCTAAGTATGTTGTTAAGTTGAGGTAATCTAAAAAAGCGTCTCAGGAATATACACGTAGCAAACAAGATACCCCTAAATTTGACAAAACACATAATAACATAAGAGTATAAAATCATTCGCGAAACACAATTACAACCTCGAAACCATACTCGCCCCTAAATTCGTAACCCTCGAAACCATACGCTCCAAATCCAAACCCCTTATGCTGCTATAACTGCATTCAGTTTAAAGAAACAAAGAAAGAAAGAATGAGTAAAAAGCTAAAATCCCTATGATATCTATTATTTGTAAAAAAAAAAGGGCACACTTCCATTTCTACATTGAAGATCTAATCACCAGAAGAAAAAAAAAAACCCCACAAAATCCCCAAAAGTAAATAATCAATTAGGTATGGAAAGTGACAAACCTGTAATGGTGCCGTGTACAATGGTGCCATTTAAAAAGTCAAGTGTTCAACAAAAATCCGCAGATTGTATAGGGTGAAAACAAGAAGCCACTTACCTCAGAGAAAATCGCAAAGCGAGAGAAAGCAACGGCGAGCTCGATCTACACTTTCTCAGAAATAAATTTAGTCATGTCCGATCGGGTACTAGGGCTTTTGGGGAATGGAGGGAAAAAGATGAAGAGATATTCGAGAATGGCCGGAGAAAAATTAACGGTGGAACAGCCTCGACATCTCCGATCAAGTACTAGGGCTTTTGGAGAAAGAGCTGAAATTTTTAAGTGTTGGGATTTTGGGGCTGGTGAGTTGATTAATTGGGGATTTAGCGACGGATTATGTCCGTCGAAAATTATTTTTCCCAGCTTTTCAAATTAAAATTTATTTATAATTTTAGCGACGAATTGTATCCGTCGCTAAATCGAATATGAAAGTGATTTAGCAACGGATTTTATCCGTTGCAAAATAGTTTTCCCAATTTCTTATATTAAAATTAATTTATAGTTTAGCAACGGATTGTATCCGTCGCTAAAATGAAAATGTTAATTATTTAGCAACGGATGTTATCCGTCGCAAATTGTTTTTCCAGTTTTTCAAATTAAAATTCATTTACATATTTTACCGAAGCGGACTAGAGTAGTCGCCGCTAAAGAGAATATGTTAATTATATATCGACGGATTATATCCGCCGCCAAATGTTTTTCCCGCTTTTTATAATAAAATTCATTTATAGATTATTAGACGGATACTATCTGTCGCTAAATTGAATATTTTAATTGTTTAGCGACGGATTTTGTCCGTCGCAAAATTTTTTTTCTAGTTTTTCAAATTTTAAACACGTGTTAGAGACGGATATAAAATCCGTCGCTAATTCATTTGTAATTCATTAGATTAGCTACGGATTAACACGGATAGTTATCCGTTAGTAATTCCGCCGCTATTCCGCCGCTATTCGGTTGCTATATAATGAAATATTTTTTAAATTATTTTGGGAAGAAATCCGCCGTTATTAAAGTCATAAACTGCCGCTAATAGCGACGGATGGTTTCCGTCGCTAAATTCCGTCGCTATTCGGCAGATTTCTTGTAGTGACCACGATTTGAAGAAGCTTTCGATTTGGGCGAAGATAAAATCGAGACATGTTTTGCTAGTTTTTGTGAAACTCAACAAGAAGGTGGAGTTCAACCGGAACCGCAAAATTCAACTCAAACTCAAAGTCGTCAAGCTACACTACTTAGATCTGATATTTATTCGGTCCACTTTAAAAAAATTCCGGATCCTACAACCGGAGGTTTCAAAGTTACTTGCAACTATTGCACCAATTCCTACAAGTTTAGAGGAGGGGGCGGTTATGGGACGTTCATGAACCACCTAAACAAAAAACATCCGGATAAAGTAATAATTTGTTAGTGATACAACTACTAGGAAAGAGTTAGCTAAATTTGTTAATGGTATGTCACTTCCTTTTAACTTTGCCGATAATAAATTTTATGAAAATTTTACTAGACATAGTTTAAAACCCGTAAGTAAAAAAATTTCACGTTCTATACTTACTCGTGATATTAAAAATACGGTTGGTGAATTTAAATTAAAGTTAATTAATTCATTTGCTACTTTACAAAATAAAGTTTCAATTTGTTCGGATGTATGGAGTGATCATTGGCAACGAAGTTTTATATGAGAATTACATGTCATTGGGTTGATGATATATTGACTTTGCAAAAATGATTATTGCATATAGAGAGTTAAATGTTGAACACACCACTATTATTAATATTTCTTATAAAATTAATACTATTTTACAAGAATATGGTTTAGTTACAATTTTTTTTCAATTTCATTTGATAATGCTAGTGCTAATACGGCTAGTTTACAATCACTTATTAATATTTGTGAACCTTCTATTGGTGGTACATTTGTTCATATTCGTTGTATATGTCATATTATAAATTTAAGGGTTTAAAATGGTTTAGCTACTTTAAAAGATGAAATTTCACCTATTAGAAATGTGACTTTATATTTATCAAGATATTCATCTTTATTGAAAAAATAGGCTAGATATTGTAAAAATCTTGGTTTGTTCCCAAAACAATTCTCGTCCAATGTGCCAACTCGTTGGAATTCTACATATAAAATGATAAATATTAGTTACCAATATAGAGAAATTTTATGTTCATTTTTTGCCGAACAATAATGTGACATAGTTTTATTTCCGAATCAATGGGACACATGCTCTATTATGTCAACTTTTAAAGGTTTTTAAAGATGTCACCGAAGAGTTATCCGGTATTTTTTTATCCTACATCAATTTTAGTTGTAGATTGTTGTGTTAAAATTGCACTATTTTTTAGATCTCTAATGCCTTGTGAACGTTTAGGATTAAGTATTGCTCAAACGGAATTAAAATGGTTAAAATATTTCACTTATATTCTTAATGTATTTTTAGTTGTAAAAACATTAGATCCTATGGTAAGATTATATGGTTTAGAAGAATTGTTAGGAATTTATTATGATGCTTTGTTTCCTATTAAAGATCATGACACTCCCATTCCAAGCGTAGCCTCTACTACTTCTACTCGTTGTGATGATGTTGAAAATACTAATGATATTGGTACTTTTAATGAGGCGGCGATATTTGCACCATTGGAGCAGTTTTATGACGCGAGGATACCAAAACGTTTGAGAGGAGACACAAACCCTTATCTTGAACTTGATACATATTTAACATCTCCTTTTGATTATACTGAATTTGTAGTAGAAAAGTCAAAGTTCGATCATTTAAAGTGGTGGTCAAAGAGCTCTTCATCTTTTCCTATAGTAACATTAATTGCGAAGGAAATATTAGTTGTTCCTGCCTTAACCGTTTTCGTATAGCAAGCATTCAGTGAGGGAGGTTATATTCTAGATGCTAGACGATCTAGATTAATATTAGAAAATCTAAAGGTTCAAGTACTACTTAATGATTGGACAAAAGCTGAGGTATGTGATCAAGTTATGATTTTTGATGAATTTGAAGAAAGCGACACTATTGATACCGGATCAAGCAATGATTCACAAAATGATTGAAGAATCACATTGCCACCTTCCCTAAGATAAGTAGATGGCAAGAGAACTACGTAGGATTTTGATTCGTCTATGAGGATACATAGACAATTTTATTTTAATATTCAAAGTTAAATTTAAAATTTATAACTTAGAATATTAAAATAAAACTCAGACAGTCAAACCCATTTTTTTTTTTTTTTTTCTTCTTTGTGGTTTGTACTTTGTAATTTAAATTTTATACGAAATTGTAGTAACTTGTAATTTTATTTTTAAATTGTACTTTGAAATTGTAACATCTTAGAAATTTTTCATTTGGAGCTTGTAACTTAATATTTTTAATAAAGTTGTAAATTGTAAGTTGTAATTTTACTTTTAAAGCAATAAAGTCAATTTTTCTTACTCAATTCGCTTCCTTCATCAATTGTGTTAATTCATTCAGTGTTAAAAATTCAAAAAATAAAAAATAAAAATAAAATGATAAAAACCGGAATCGCCAGTTCATAAGCCGGCAGTTCGAAACCAAAACCAGAACCGAAACCATCTTTAGGCCGGTTAGATTCCGGTTCCACCTTTTGGGTTAACCGTAACTAGCAGTTCAGAACCGTTGGACATGTCTACATAGGGTTGGCACTTCATAATTTTCAATATTACAATTCAATGATTTCTCTCATTTCATATAATTTATCATGGTATCCAGACTCAGCTCTCTCCGGCTGAAAATTTTCTCCGGCGACTTCTCCAATCGCTTTCTTTTCTGATTCTATACTGCAGTGAAGCTCTTTCTTTTCATATCCATGGCGAATTTCTCTACATCTGCTTTGATTATCACCTCTCTTCCACATCTTACTCCTCTTACATTACGTCTTGATCGATCTAATTTCTAGTTTTGGAAGGCTCATGTGCTATCAACAATGCATGCTTATGGTTTGGATGGTTTGCTCTTTGGCACAGAGTTAGCTCCGACTCAGTTTCTAGTTTCTTTTGATGATGTGTTTTCTTCCTCTTCACCTGTTCTTAATCTAGATTACACGTTTTGGTTGCGACGTGATCAACTTCTCCTAAGCTGGATGTTAGCCTCAATCAGTGAATCGATGCTTGGCTATCTTACTCAGTGTTCTTCTTCTGCGGAGGTTTGGCAGATTCTCTCTCAGCTTTTTCAAACCCAGTCCAGGGCAAGGGTATTGCAGCTTAAATTTCAACTCCAAACTCAAAAGAAATGTGACTTGTCCATTGTTGATTTCATTCTAAAAATGCAAACAATAGCTGATGATTTACATTCTGTTGGTCAAGAGACTTCTGATGATGAGTTAGCAACGTATATACTTGGGGGACTTGGTTCGGATCATGAACCTGTTGTGGTGAATCTAACATCTAGACTGGATTCTATTAATCTTTGCTGAAGTTCAATTTGCATTACAAACGTATGAGATGCGAATTCAGAGTCAAGTTCAATAAGCTCTTATTGCATTAACCTCTACTGTCTAGAATAATTATTTTATCTCTCAACCTACTGCTCATCTTTCTTATGCAAGAAAACTTTCATAATCCGTGTTTTCGTGGAAGAGGTCGGTTTAATCGAGGTAGAGGCCGTGGTGGAAGAAATTATTCAAATAATGACAGATTATTGTGCCAATTGTGTGGAAAATCTATTCACAGTGCTTTGAAGTGTTACAAATGGTTCAATATCAGTTTTACTGGTTCAGAAACTGAGTTTACATCTTCTTCTCAAGCCTTTATCAGTACATCTAATGTTGATCAACCTTCTTCTCCCAATGCAGATTGGTATTGTGACATTGGCGCTACAAATCATATCACTGCAAATTTGGAAAATTTATCTCTTCAAGTTGCTGCTTACAAGAGAAAAAATACCCTCACTGTTGGTAATGGCTCCTCTCTTCCCAGATCTCATGTTGGATCCTCCCTTATTCCCTCCAAACACTCTTCTCACTACTCTCTTCTTAACAATATTCTATATGTTCCATATGTCACCAAAAACCTTTCAAACATCTCTCAATTTACAAACGACAACAATGTATTCATTGAATTTTATCACGATCATTGTCTTGTTAAGGACAAAGCAACATCCCACGTTCTATTGACAGGAGCTGTTAAAGAAGGGTTGTACCAACTGTATCTTTCTCACCTCAATTGTGCTTCCTCTACATCCTCAAAGCCAAAGTCTTGTAACTCTGTTTCTTTTGTTGTTTCTTCAGAGTCTTGTCCTTCAAGTTCTTGTATTTCTGTTCCTTCTGCTTCAGTTAACACATGTGGTGTTAATCATTGTAATACAAATACTGATACCAATGTCTGGCATAGAAAGATGGGACATCCATGCCCTGCAATTTTATCTCATGTACTGAAGCTTGTCAAAGTTCTCTGTTCTAATAAAACTCATTCTTTATGTGATGCTTGTAAGATTGGTGAACTGCATTAGTCCCATTTTCATTCTCAACCCACCAAAACCACAAAACTATTTGAACTTGTTCACTCGGATATTTGAAATTCAGTAGATGGATACAAATACTACTTACACTTCATTGATAATTTTAGTAGATATATATGGATTTTCCCTTTGAAATTCAAATCTGAGGCTTACAATTTATTTGTTCAGTTCCACAGTCTAGTTGAAAGACAGTTTCAACATAAAATCCCATGTCTTCAAATTGACTGGGGAGGTGAATTCCGATCTCTTACACCCTTACTTGCTTAGTTAAGAATCTCTTTTCGTCATCCATGTCCTCACACTCACCAACAAAATGGTCGAGGCGAACGCAAACATCTTCATATTGTTGAAATGGGGCTAACTTTTCTGTCCCAAGCTAAAATGCCCCTTAAATATTGGTGGGATGCCTTCACTACTGCTGTCTTTACGGTAAATAAACTGCCAACTCCTGTTTTACACAATCAATCTCCCCAACCAAAAGTTATCTTACACCATGCCAGATTATTCTTTTCTCAAAATGTTTGGTTGCTCCTGTTTCCCCTATCTTAGACCATACAACATTCATAAATTTCAATTCCGGTCTTCAAAATGTGTGTTTCTGGGCTATAGTTTTGTTCACAAAGGGTATAAATACCTCAGTTCTACGGGTAGAATATACATAGCCAAAACTGTTGAGTTTAATAAACTTGAGTTTCCCTATCAAGAACTCTTTACTCCTTCACTCAGTCCTCCTCAATCTACCTCACCATCAGTTTCTTGTCTTCCTCGTCTTCCTTCACCTATTTCACCCTCCCTTTCCACTTCCTCATATCTGTCTTCTTTCCTTCCTTCTGTCTTTCCAGCCCCTGGTTCATCTCTTTATTCTTCTGTTTCTCTAAATTCTGTTGCTCTTATTTCTCCTACAGCTGAGTCTCACTCACCTTCTTCTGTCCCTCCTGCTCATGTCTCCAATCATCCCATGACTGCTCGGTCCAAAAATGGTATTTTCAAGCCTAAAACTCACTCTGCTCAACTCACTTTCCTACCTATCGGGGAACCACTTACTGTCAGTGAGGCTCTATCTGATCTTAAGTGGTTTGCAGCTATGAAAGATGATTACAATGCTTTAGTGGATAAACAGACTTGGATTTTGGTCCCCCCCACTTCTGACATGCATGTTATAAAAAATAAATGGGTTTTTCAAACAAAATAGAAGCTTGATGGCACCGTTGATAGATTTAAGGCCCGACTTGTTGCCAAAGAGTTTCAACAAACAACAGGGGTTGATTTTTTTGAGACGTTTAGCCATGTTGTTAAAGCATCTACTATAAGGCTGATCTTTTCTATTGTCGTTACTTGAAGCTGGAGCATTCAACAAATAGATATCAATAATGCCTTCCTCAATGGCGCACTTAATGAAATTGTGTATATGTATCAACTAGAGGGCTTTGTACATCCAGATTATCCTAATGCTGTTTGCAAGCTTACTAAATCTCTTTACGGGCTCAAACAAGCTCCTAGAGCTTGGTTTAATAGTCTCAAGGATTTTCTGCTATCTCTTCAGTTTAAAGAATCAGTACCAGACTTCTCTTTTTTTTTAATAGGCATAATGACTCTTTTTTGATTGTGCTTGTATATGTTGATGACATTTTAATTACTGGAGTTGACTCTACTATTGTCTCGGAGTTAATTCACAGTCTTAGACAAAAATTTGCCTTAAGAACTCTTGGAGCTGTGCACCATTTTTCTTGGTATGGAGGCTGTTAACACTCATCAGGGACTTATTCTGAATGAGACCAAATATGCTCTTGATTTGTTGCAAAAAACAAATCTCCTAAATTGTAAAACAACTTCCACTCCCATCTCCACCTCCCAGAAGTTACATCTCAATGACATCAAGCCATTTAAAAATTCTTCTCTCTACCGCAATGTTATTTTTGCTCTGCAATACCTGACTGTGACTAGGCCTGATATTGCCTTTGCAGTCAAGAAGTTGAGTCAATTTCTTCATTCACCAACTCATAATCATTGGTCTACCTGCAAGCACTTGCTCAGGTACATTAAGGGTACCTTTTTTTTATTTTTTACCAAACGAAAGTGATTTTATATTCAACCTCATCAAATGACTATATAATTGTGGCACACTTGTCAAAGACCCAACTCAGAGCATAACTCTTTACAGGGAAGTACCTTTTCTGGTATTATTTTCAAACTTGTTCATCGTTTTCTTCTGGAAGGTTTCACAGATGCAAACTGGGCCAACAATTTAGATGATAAAAGTGTAAGTCCAAGCGGCTACGATAATCTAGAGGGGGGGTGAATAGATTATCTCCATCTTTTCGATTTCGCCCTCTTTTTATAATCGAATGCTCAAACACAATAATAAAGGTGCGGAAAGTAAACAACACACGTCGATTTAAAGAGGTTCAACCCACCTAGGGCCTAATCCTCTACCACCCCAGTATATCCGGGATGGATTTCGAAAAGAAAAAGAATTTTATTAATTGGTGGTGTGAGCACATGATAGTGATTCATAAGAAGTAAATAAACTATCCTTATCATTTTTCAAAATATTGAATTCCTTTTTCAAATTTTTGTATCTAACAAGTAAGCTTTGGAATTCATTTTGAAGTTCATCATAATCATTTTGTAAATCACTATAATCATTTTGAATGACAATATCATAGGAAGTAGAGGTTTTAAGACATACCTTATTTTCTTCATTAATGCCCATAAAACAATATTCAACTTCTTCATAATTAGAAGTTGTAGGAGGCTTGTTCCTTAGATTTGAGAATGTATGATCTTGAGAAGTAGATGCTTTTGTTTGACTCCTTTCATTTGCAAATACTCCATAGATGGCTTCTAGTTTTTGCCATACTTCATGTGCCGACTTTATTCCTACAATATGTTCATATTCTAGAATAGTAAATGAACAATACAAAATATTTAAAGCCTTACCGTTTAAGAAGATGATTTTCTTCTCTTCATCATTGAGCTTTTTGAAGCCTTTTGAGGTGTGTGGTGTATCTTTCGTCGGAATGGATTCTCCGTTAATGACGGTGTTCCAAATGTCGAACCCGCAACCTTGTAGATAGCATTCCATTCTTTCTTTCCAAAAATTAAAATTTTTGGAATCAAATAGTGGTGGCTTGGTGGTGGAGGTGCCGGATGGATGAGCTTCGTTCGTAGCCAACGATCGTTTCTCTTCACTCGCGATGTGAAACGTGCTTGCCAAAGAGTTTGGATTTGATACCACTTGTAAGTCCAAGCGGCTACGATAATCTAGAGGGGGGGTGAATAGATTATCTCCATCTTTTCGATTTCGCCCTCTTTTTATAATCGAATGCTCAAACACAATAATAAAGGTGCGGAAAGTAAACAACACACGTCGATTTAAAGAGGTTCAACCCACCTAGGGCCTAATCCTCTACCACCCCAAAGATATCCGGATGGATTTCGAAAAGAAAAAGAATTTTATTAATTACCAAAATTAATACAAATTCAACTTACAACACCTTGAAGAGCACCACACTCTTCTTCAACACCACCTTTGGAGATTACCACAATCTCCCTTTGAAGATTACCACAATCTTCCTTCAACGGCACCTTGTGAAGATTACCACAATCTTCAACCTTGAAGAATACCAAATTCTTCAACACCTCAATAAGAAGATCACCACAATCTTCTTCACCTATCACCTAGATCATCCAAGTGTGTTCTTACCACAAGAACACTCACAAGGATATCTTGTGTTTGAATGATAACCAAAAATCAAGATTACAACTCAATAATGAATAATACAATTTGAGTGCAAGGTGTAATCAAGAATAGCCTAGACCTCAAAGATGTGAAAGTGATAAGCTAGGCAATTTTACAACAAGAATAATAACAATGAAAGACCAAGTGTTTGCTTGAAGTGTATCTTGTTGTGTTGTATCTCAAAATATTGTATTGGTTGCTCCAAAACTTCCTCTATTTATAGGAGATGATTGATCAAGCATATGCTCCTCTTGGGGATTGAAAATCTACGAAAAATACAATTAAAATCAAGAATATAGTGTTAGAAATCAATCCCACAATTTAAGGAAATGTGTCATTGTCAAACGGTCATATTTTTTTTGTCCCGAATACAGGCGCGATGCCGGTCGCACGTAAATAAGAGAAATAAGAACACTTTGAAAATTACAACGGCCGGTCGACGACGCGACGGTCGACGGCCGACCCCTCTCAACCGTCCCCCAGTCTAGTCAAAAACGAAGAGGTTTTGTTCTGTTTCAAAATGAAACTTGCAGTGCGGTCGGCCGATCGGCCTGGTCGACGGCCGACCGACAGTCGGCCGACCGATCACCGGCCGACGCCCAGTCGCACTCGGCCGACCGCTTTTACTTCCGTCTCATTTTCTGTTTCTAAAAATATCTTCAAGTACGGGTTGCCCTATAGGGCGACCGGTCGACCACGAGACATGTAAATGTTGTCCAATTTTTGTCGAAAATAAAACTCAAGAAATACTCAAAATTTAGTAAAAACATTTTAAACCGATCGAGAGTATTTAGACAACATTTAGGAACCTGTTATAGGAGTAAAAACTCATTGATATAAAATCAATAAAAGTGTTGTCTATATTTAACAAAAATAAACTTGAGGAAATACTCCGAAAAATATTAAAACCATTTTAAATCATTTAAGAGTATTTGGACAACCTTTAAAAACATTGTTTTGGTAATAAAATAAAATAATCAAAATTAAGATAAAAACATGTATCAAACAATCTCCCCCTTTTTGATGATTACAAACCAAAACAATTTTTACACAAACTAAGAAAGCAATTTTAGAAATGATTTTCCGGTAAAAACATTTGACCGTTTGGAAGCAACCAAAATTACCAAAAATATTAAAGCAACCAAGTAGGGAGTAAATATATTCAATAATAAGCACAAGCTCCCCCTATCAACAATCATATCAAGAATAATGTAAAAGCAATTTTCCATAAGCTAAAAGCTTTAGCTTTTACAATTTGTTCAAGAGCTTATAAGCTCCCCCTGTCACAAAACATCATTAAACAATTATATAAGTCCATCAAGCAACAATTGGACTAAAAACAAAACACAACTTATGGCTTTTATGAGCCATAGCTTATAGCTTTTATGACAAGCTTTTATTAGCTTCTTTGAGCTAATGAGCCAATATCCTGTTTCTCCCCCTTTGGAATCATCAAAAAGAATGTTAGCACGATAAATACATCATATATCAAAGTACGCAACTAAACCGATGTATCGAGCTATTTGAGCATTGAAGCTTATAAACCAAATAGGGGAAAAGTCGAATCATACGACTTGTAGAGGTATAGGAAAACTCATTTTATAAGCAAAACATGATCTCTATAAATGTATAAGACTTTTGAAATCGAGAGAATCATGTAGGTGATGAATTTTTCATTGAAACGTTTTATCGAACACTTGGCGGGCGTCAAAAATTGAGAAAGATATATATAGCCCTTGTAAATGAAATCAAGCCAAGTTTTTCATCACCAAATGCAATTTAACACAAGTCAATCATCAACAATCAATAAGCTCATCACAAAAATATATGAATTGCATTAAAAAAATACATATAAGCCACAAACTCAAGGGTTCAACCCAATTGAGCTAAAGATAGTGAAATTCTTACCATTCAATCTGTAAAGTCGAGCAATGATGATGATAACCGAGCTAGATAATCCCCAAAATATAAAATGTATGCAATAAAACAAATTTGGAGTGAAATTTGTGTGCAATTTGCGAAGGGGACGAAAAATGGACAAAATAAGCCAAAATGGCGAAGTCTGGAAACAGAACTATTTTTAGCCAAAAAATCATCCAGGGCGACCGGTCGAGCTGGTGGGCGACCGGTAGGCCCCTGCCCTGATAGCCCACTGTTTTGGTTCTGTTTGAAAAATCCGAAATTTGATCCAAAAATCCGATTTTTCGCCCCTAAGTTTTAAAACATGCAAAATGCATACGTAGACTTCATTCAATATACATTTTGTCATAATCAAGCTCGAAATGAGGTAAAATACTCAGCGGTTAATGATCAAAAAGTCCGCGAGTTATCCTTGAGACGGAATTAAACACATCTCAAGTTTTTGTTAAAAATTGCAATCCCTTTAAAAAATTTATCGAATCTCAATATGTTTAGTTCGATTATGACGAACCGAATTTTGAATAATTTTCACCGGACTTGTTATCCCGAAAAATAGGAACGTTTTAAAGCTTTGGATAAACAAGTCATAAGAAGAAGTGCCTTACAAATATTTGAAAATTTCTTTTAACGACACTTTAATGAGATTCGTTGGGATAGTTTTTGAAGTCGAGCATATAGACATAAGGCATATGGAATGTCGGGTCTATAAGAAAACATACCTCGAATTAGTTTGTCAACCGACATGTCTTTCTCAACCTTTGTCAATTTCTTCATTGGTAGCCATAGAGTTTGAGATGATTCTTCCTTCTTCAATGCCTAACTCCTTCAAGAGTTCTTTTGAAATATAACCATCTACTTGGCATTGATTAACTTGAAGTCCAATGATGAAATTTGATCTCCCCCATCATGTGATACCATGTTCATCTCAAGTTCACCTACATCAACTTAGGAGAATCTCTTGCACAAAATATTCATTAGTAGCACCAAAAATATTCTCATAAATATGCACAAGCAAACAATCTTGCCATTTTTCAAAAAATAAGGAGAGTAGTATCAACTTTACCTTTTGTAAAATCATTTAGCAAAAATAGCTAAGTCTATCATACCATACATGGGGTACTTGTTTGAACCCATACAAGGCCTTTTATAAAGATCATTTGGCCTAGAAAAATTTAAACCCCGATAGACTTCTACTTGAATAAAACCATTGAGAAAATTGGATTTAACATCCATTTGGTAAAGCTCGAAATTTTCTTAAAACAAGAATGGGCAAGTAAAATGCAAATAGCTACTAAATGTGTTATGAGTGCAAATGTTACATCAAAATCAATTACCTTCTTCTTGAAAATACCTTTGAGCTACTAACCTCGCCTTAGTTCGACCAATGTTGCCTTGGTCATCGAGTTTGTTCAAATACCATTTTTGTCTACTTCATTACTATCATCATAGGGCATCCGATTTGTCTAAGGTGTTCACAATAGAACATATACATCCAAATTTTTGAGGTAACAAATATTTGGAGTACTTCATTTCTCATCTACACAACTTAACAAACTTATTAACGGCATCGCTTATATAAGCAAGAGAAAAATAGCCAGGTGTAAAAACATGCCTCAATCATCAATTACAAAATATCTTGCATAAGAGCATAGTAGAAATAGACACTATATATATAGACCATGAAGCAAGAAACACATACTATGCATTTAGAATATCATCAAGAGTCTAATGCAAGTTCAAATAAGCTTAAGAAAGCTATAAAGGGTCTCTTTTGAAATTTGAAAATCCGATAGCATATAGTTGAGACCTCATTTAAAAGAATTATTTGAACAAG
Organism: Rehmannia glutinosa; assembly: GCA_016081115.2. Classification (NCBI taxonomy): domain Eukaryota; kingdom Viridiplantae; phylum Streptophyta; class Magnoliopsida; order Lamiales; family Orobanchaceae; genus Rehmannia; species Rehmannia glutinosa. Next base: position 79,191 of record JABTTQ020000690.1, read on the forward strand.
AGTTGACAAAGCAAATATGTGCAATCAAATATCTAATAGTGCCTTTCAAAAAAATCTAGAAATCCTCTTAATGGCACTTTGTATGAAATACTATAAGCACATAGGCACATGGCAATATATATCGAGTCTATAAGAGTAAGAATAACACAAGTAAACGTACCTCGATAATTTATGCCTATCTTGACAAATAATGACGTAAATGGCCATTAGTGAAAATATGTAAATCCTACACAATTCTTAAAACAAAACTAGCACAAATCATAATGATAGAAGTGTAGGCTAAGAGATATCACAAGTAAGCTCATGCCAAAAAAAATCCATAAAAGATGATAACACACTTTAGTCTACAAAAATGCACAAGAGTTTTAAAAACATCATATAAGGTCTTCTTTTTCAAAAATATTTTAAAAGCACAAATATATATTAAAGACCTTAATAAAAAAAATACTTGAAAACTCATTTTACAATTGAGATCATGCATAAAAAAAATGCATATATAAATGGGGAGATACGGTTTACCAATTACGCCATTTCCATGGGTTGTGTCTTTCCCATTGTTGATGATATCTTCCCATTGAGAAGTCACTTTGTTGATGATGACTTCTTTGATTACTCCATCTCAAAGGTTGGTTACCTTTCCATTGTTGATGGTTTCTTCTTCTTTGAAAATCATCTTGTTGATGATGTCTTTGCCATTTCCAAGGATTGTGTTCTTCCCATTTTTGATTATGCGCTCTTCTTGGAAATTGGTTTTGTTGAGTAGTTTCTCCTTCTTTGATCAAATGAAACGCGTTCATTTGATGTTTTCTTGGTGGCATGAATTTTCTCCGATTTTTGCTTTGCCGAGTACCTAATAACACATTATTTTGTGGTACCCTCATGTGTTTGGGTCCTTTAGGATTAGCTTTGAGACTTTTAGGTCTCCAACAATATTTAGAGCTATTTCTAGCCCGACAAGAATTAGCCGTATGACCCTTTTTGCCACAATAAAAACAAGTAATAATTCTAGGAGCATAATGATCAATATGCATAGTGACTTGATCCTTTTTCATATGATTAACAACATTAGGCTTATGATCAAGTCCTTTATCACAATTATGAATATCAACAATATTGGACATTTTATTGGTACTTAAGTTGGATTTTAATAAATCCTTTTTCATGCAATCAATATTCTCAACAAGAGTACTATTTTCTTTTTCAAGGTTTCTAACCTTGTCAAGTGTGGTGGTGTGAGCACATGATAGTGATTCATAAGAAGTAAATAAACTATCCTTATCATTTTTCAAAATATTGAATTCCTTTTTCAAATTTTTGTATCTAACAAGTAAGCTTTGGAATTCATTTTGAAGTTCATCATAATCATTTTGTAAATCACTATAATCATTTTGAATGACAATATCATAGGAAGTAGAGGTTTTAAGACATACCTTATTTTCTTCATTAATGCCCATAAAACAATATTCAACTTCTTCATAATTAGAAGTTGTAGGAGGCTTGTTCCTTAGATTTGAGAATGTATGATCTTGAGAAGTAGATGCTTTTGTTTGACTCCTTTCATTTGCAAATACTCCATAGATGGCTTCTAGTTTTGCCATACTTCATGTGCCGACTTTATTCCTACAATATGTTCATATTCTAGAATAGTAAATGAACAATACAAAATATTTAAAGCCTTACCGTTTAAGAAGATGATTTTCTTCTCTTCATCATTGAGCTTTTTGAAGCTTTTTTTGAGGTGTGTGGTGTATCTTTCGTCGGAATGGATTCTCCGTTAATGACGGTGTTCCAAATGTCGAACCCGCAACCTTGTAGATAGCATTCCATTCTTTCTTTCCAAAAATTAAAATTTTTGGAATCAAATAGTGGTGGCTTGGTGGTGGAGGTGCGGATGGATGAGCTTCGTCAGAGCCAACGATCGTTTCTCTTCACTCGCGATGTGAAACGTGCTTGCCAAAGAGTTTGGATTTGATACCACTTGTAAGTCCAGCGGCTACGATAATCTAGAGGGGGTGAATAGATTATCTCCATCTTTTCGATTTCGCCCTCTTTTTATAATCGAATGCTCAAACACAATAATAAAGGTGCGGAAAGTAAACAACACACGCCGATTTAAAGAGGTTCAACCCACCTAGGGCCTAATCCTCTACCACCCCAAAGATATCCAGGGATGGATTTCGAAAAGAAAAGAATTTTATTAATTACCAAAATTAATACAAATTCAACTTACAACACCTTGAAGAGCACCACACTCTTCTTCAACACCACCTTTGGAGATTACCACAATCTCCTTTGAAGATTACCACAATCTTCCTTCAACGGCACCTTGTGAAGATTACCACAATCTTCAACCTTGAAGAATACCAAATTCTTCAACACCTCAATAAGAAGATCACCACAATCTTCTTCACCTATCACCTAGATCATCCAAGTGTGTTCTTACCACAAGAACACTCACAAGGATATCTTGTGTTTGAATGATAACCAAAAAATCAAGATTACAACTCAATAATGAATAATACAATTTGAGTGCAAGGTGTAATCAAGAATAGCCTAGACCTCAAAGATGTGAAAGTGATAAGCTAGACAATTTTACAACAAGAATAATAACAATGAAAGACCAAGTGTTTGCTTGAAGTGTATCTTGTTGTGTTGTATCTCAAAATATTGTATTGGTTGCTCCAAAACTTCCTCTATTTATAGGAGATGATTGATCAAGCATAGGCTCCTCTTGGGGATTGAAAATCTACGTAAAAAAATACAATTAAAATCAAGAATATAGTGTTAGAAATCAATCCCACAATTTAAGGAAATGTGTCTCTTGTCAAACGGTCATATTTTTTCATTCAATACACAGGCGACCGGTCGTCACGTAAATAAGAGAAATAAGAACACTTTGAAAATTACAACAGGCGACCGATCGACGAGGCTTCGACCGGTCGACCCTGTCTCAACCGGTCCCCCTAGTCAAAAACGAAGAGGTTTTTGTTCTGCTTTCAAAATGAAACTTGTAGGTACGTCGGCCGATCACCGGCGACCGGCCGACCGACGGTCGATGCCGATGCACTGGGTCGACCTGCTTGTTTTTGCTTCCGTCTCATTTTATGTTTCTAAAAACATCTTCGTGCACGGGTTGCCCTATATGGCACGTCGGCCGACCACGAGACAGTAAATGTTGTCCAATTTTTGTCGAAAATAAAACTCAAGAAATACTCCGAAAATTTAGTAAAAACATTTTAAACCGATCGAGAGTATTTAGACAACATTTAGGAACCTGTTATAGGAGTAAAAACTCATTGATATAAAATCAATAAAAGTGTTGTCTATATTTAACAAAAATAAACTTGAGGAAATACTCCGGAAAATATTAAAACCATTTTAAATCATTTAGGAGTATTTGGACAATCTTTAAAAACATTGTTTTGGTAATAAAATAAAATCATCAAAATTAAGATAAAAACATGTATCAAACAATCTCCCCCTTTTTGATGATTACAAACCAAAACAATTTTTACACAAACTAAGAAAGCAATTTTAGAAATGATTTTCCGGTAAAAACATTTGACCGTTTGGAAGCAACCAAAATTACCAAAAATATTAAAGCAACCAAGTAGGGAGTAAATATATTCAATAATAAGCACAAGCTCCCCCTATCAACAAGCATATCAAGAATAATGTAAAAGCAATTTTCCATAAGCTAAAAGCTTTAGCTTTTACAATTTGTTCAAGAGCTTATAAGCTCCCCCTGTCACAAAACATCATTAAATGATTATATAAGTCCATCAAGCAACAATTGGACTAAAAACAAAACACAACTTATGGCTTTTATGAGCCATAGCTTATAGCTTTTATGACAAGCTTTTATTAGCTTCTTTGAGCTAATGAGCCAATATCCTGTTTCTCCCCCTTTGGAATCATCAAAAAGAATGTTAGCACGATAAATACATCATATATCAAAGTACGCAACTAAACCGATGTATCGAGCTATTTGAGCATTGAAGCTTATAAACCAAATAGGAGGGAAAAGTCGAATCATACGACTTGTAGAGGTATAGGAAAACTCATTTTATAAGCAAAACATGATCTCTATAAATGTATAAGACTTTTGAAATCGAGAGAATCATGTAGGTAATGAATTTTTCATTGAAACGTTTTATCGAACACTTGGCGGGCGTCAAAAATTGAGAAAGATATATATAGCCCTTGTAAATGAAATCAAGCCAAGTTTTTCATCACCAAATGCAATTTAACACAAGTCAATCATCAACAATCAATAAGCTCATCACAAAAATATATGAAACGATATACTTTGCCACCTCAACTTTACGAAATTTTGCACTTTGCCTAAATTTCCAGATTTACCCCTAGTTCCATGAAGGTTGGTTTTCAGTTTACCCTCTAAACTTTGAAGTTGTTGCACTTTACCACCTAGTTTATAAATTTTATTGCAATTTTCAATTTTACTCCTCATGGTCTTTCGATCCTCGAAAATGGTATCAGAGCCTAGGTTTATTAAGAACTTTTAGTTAAATTTATTATATTTATGTAATTAACAATTGGTGAGGAGAAATTACTAACTTTTAGTTAAATTTATTATATTTATGTAATTAACAATTGGTGAGGAGAAATTACTCCGAGATTATGGATCCGGACCGATGTCCGAGATGTACCCCCTTACAGACATATCGTCAAATATTGACGATGTATGCACAAGAACACTTGACCAGGTTTCATATTGGGAATACCAACATGAAGAAAAGGAGCAGCAGAGCCGACGGGAAACCTTAAGGCAATGCAAAATGCGAGCGAGAATATTATAAGCGATTCTGGATGCTTAACTGCACCTATATGTTCACTTGATGAACCTTCAAGAAACGGTTCATGAAAATTCCCATCGAACAATGATTCGATGGAGTACCAGAGTGGAACGAGATACTTCCAGACAAATCTAAGATCACCGAAGATCTTAGAGAAATCCGTAAGACGGTGCGAGAATTATGGCAACCACCATATTCATCTACAAGACAAGTTCATCGATCGAACCGGATGGAAACGATGGTGAAATATCGAAGGAAACTCTTGAACTCCTTCATGATATTGAGAAACGAGTCAAGAACCACGGAGGGGGCCAAGTTCATCCGGAGGAAGGAAACGTATTAATTTTGGGGCCGAATTACCTATTTACACCAAAAGGGGAAACCAACCAAGTCATACGAAAAATGACGGATGAGGAAAAGCTCATTGCTCTAATCAAAGGAAAATCCATCAAAAATTAAAAAATATGGATATTGAAAAGATGAATCTTAAAGATCTACATGACCTGCGTAATCCTTCGCGGGATTAGGTATTGTAGATTTAAAGATGAACGCAGTGAGAATCAACTTTGGTTACCTATGATCCACAAGGTAGACCAATTCCTCCACCACCGCCACGATTAATCCTAACGTCGAAGAAAGTACGGGTTCACATCATGGAGCTCGGGACGAGAGGATGCCACATGCGGGGATTTCACGACCGGGAGTGATCCACTTTCAGTGGGACAGGAGGTCGAAACCCTCTTTCGGGAACTGCACAACCTACCTAAGGCCGAATGTTTATCGACGCCTTATGGAAGATCACACTCGACCCAATACATCCGTATGGGTTGATGTTAAATCTGGACATCCTGCATTTTAATAATGAAGAAGTTCTCATTGATGAATGGGCTCACTATGAGAATTTCAGCAGAACCCTCGATTTTACAAAGGATTCATTCATTTTACTCCTTGAAATGAGTCTTGAAGGATCGGTGAAGATTGCAGGATATGACCGATGCTAGTACGAAAAGTTCGGTCACATCGGGGAATCACTTAAAGGAATTGTTGATGGTATGGCAAAACTATTCAAAATCCAATTCATCGGCACGTGTTATTTCGAGGATTAGAGGATGAAAAAAGAAAGAAATATAAACAAGCCCTCTATAGCTCGGAAGCCAGTTCTTGGATATTTGTCATATTGACGAATATATCAAGTTGTTCACCGAATACCGGTGGAAATCCAAGATTGAAGAAAAGAAGTTGCACAACTATTCTTTGCCAAGATCCCGAGTCCCCTCGGAGAGAAATGCTTATCGGGGAATACAAGGGTGGAGTCAAGTAGAAAGCGTGGGGCTTAAAAATGTCTTTCCTAAAGGCCAAGTTATCTCGAATGGTGCTATCAAGCAACTTTGCACATGAATTACAAGAGATTAAGAGGAATAAACAAGCGGTTCCTCTATGTTGCGTGGATAATGATATGGCAAAACTATTCAAAATCCAATTCATCGGCACGTGTTATTTCGAGGATTAGAGGATGAAAAAAGAAAGAAATATAAACAAGCCCTCTATAGCCTTGAAGTTCTTGGATATTTGTCATATTGACGAATATATCAAGTTGTTCACCGAATACTGGTGGAAATCCAAGATTGAAGAAAAAGAAGTTGCCGCCTATTCTTTGCCAAGATCCCGAGTCCCCTGGAGAGAAATGCTTATCGGAATACAAGGGTGGAGTCAAGAGAAAGCGTGGGCGGAAAAATGTCTTTCCTAAAGGCCAAGTTATCGAATGGTGCTATCAAGCAACTTTGCACATGAATTACAAGAGATTAAGAGGAATAAACAAGCGGTTCCTCTATGTTGCGTGGATAATGATATCCCAACAGTTGTGGGAGGTCAACTAAGGCGCGCACAAGAAGAAGAAGGAGAGAAGCCATCCATACCGCCGAGGAAGCAACAACAAATGAAGCAGTCTTCATGGAGACCTAGAAGATTCTCGTCAAAACAAAAAGCCCGAAGTTATAAATCGGACAAAGACCAAAGACCAAGCAGGAGAGTAGCCATCATCATCGAGGTTCTAATCAAGCAAGTAACAAATGTAAATCCAGGAGAAGAACTTTCGGGCGTGCTCACGCTAGAGCTAATGAAAGTTTCAAAGATCAGTAATTCCGGACATGCGAAAGCAAGAGGGCATATCTCAACGGATTGCCCGGCACAATAAAAAACGAGGAGGCGGTTCGAGGCCACACCGTAAATCGAAGAAGTCAGTTTATTATCGGATTTAATACTGGTGTATCAATTCGAGGATATTCCCTCGTGAGATGAAAGCATCTATGAAGAAGAGATCTATTTCGATGATGGAAGTGACTCGGCTCTTAATCGAGTGAAGAAGAAATTCTTGTGAGAGATCAGGAGGATATGTCAGATTCCTCTCTCACACGACGTTTCTCATAAAACTCTTATGAGAATCATGAAGGAAGATCCAAAGCTTCAAGTCTATGATGGATTTACAATTGGAGCTATGGAAAAAGCATTGGATAAAATTGGGTTTCGAACATAAAACACCAAATTATCCACAGGGTAACAACCGAGAATTTGCTATTCGATGGAGTTTACCAAGAATCGATCGAGATGCAATTGGTCCCTATTAGAGAAACACAAGAGATCAAAAGCAAAGTTAAAAGAGAAGTTGCAAATACACTCTCATGGATTCATATCGGAGCCATAAGAGTAATTATTAAAGCAACATTCAAAGAAGGAATAGATTCGCCTCTTAATCTTGCTATCTTTGGCAAGCGAATCTCGCATCTCAAGGATTCATGCCTTGGAGCGGTTACAGGAAATTTGTATGCAGGGAAATTGGCATTTATTGTCTATCCTAGAATTGCATATAATTTGGGAGATCGAGACTTCAGTAGAGTTCTAACCCTTCATCAAGATTTCAAAAGAGTAGATTTGATGAAAGAAGAAAACAGGCCTTACTCGATCACATACAAGATTTCCTATGCTCTCTTGAATACCCATCATTCCGAAGTATTCTTGAGAAATGAATTTATTGAAGTCCCAAGAATCTTTGAGGACTTTGCCAGGGTGGTGTTACGAGAAATCATGGAATCTCCAACTATTAAGGAGATTGATATGATAATTCAAGATCAACCTTGATCTTCAACAAAAGTCGGAGTCTCGAGTTGAGCCAGAAGGATGTCTTTCCATCAAGACGTAATGGTGAGTAGCCGTTGGGAAGAAAGGAGACCAAGCATGATTCGGCGCATCCCGATGTTTTTAAAACAAGCAGGAGAGCTGAAATGTCCGTAAGGATGGCGAGAGGTTGAAGTAATATTCGACATCACTCAAAAGGATAACATTTTTCCTTGTGATGTTCTATATTATCTCCAACAACCAATCGTTGGAAGGTATCATCGCTTAGGAAGCCTCGAAGATAGGAGAAATTAGCTTACTATCACAGAGTTGCGGGAAAGATCCCGAGAACAATTAATACTGGGAATTGAATTTCTTGAGGAGCATAAACCTTGGGAAAGATTACAAGACGGAATGGAGTTCACAGTGGCTAATAAAAGATACGTAATCGAGATGACCACTAGTCCATTCTCCATATACATTTCTATTGGAATGTTATATGCCGAATACAAGGCCGAGTATTTCACCGCCTATATTGATTCAGTGTCGGAATATGTACCGCAAAGCCGGATGTTTTCCCCAAAGAAATTGGAGAAGATTTACCGGCTATTGCGGGGAAGAGATTTCTCTAAAAGGATTCTTATCCTTAACAGGAATTAAACAAGCGTAAATAATGATCGGAGGAGCGGGCAAGACCCCCATGGTACAAAGTAAAGACGCCACCAATCTATTTCCATGATACAAAGTGCGAGATATTTTGCCGGGAAACAATTTCCTACAAACATTCAAGCGGTTCACACAAGAGAACGAGACGAGAAGACTTATTTTCACAACTTTATGTGATCATAAGATTATTGTCCGAGAGATCTGGGAAGCATTTTACGAAAAAATGCCCATTAATTTTCGCAGCACAAGCGTGGTGATGAAGCCAAACTTCGCAATCCAAAAATGGCGGATCGAAGGAAATTTGGTGAAGCTTTATTATCCTATAGACAATTTGGTGCCATCCGAAGGATCAAGATATGGGATAATAACTTGTATTCATTCGAGTACAAGGAGAAGAAACGAGTCACCCGAAGCCATTGCGGAATTATGGATGAGTCTAATGGAGAATACACAGAGTGATGTAACCATAGAGGAACAAATATCACTCGAGGATATCAAGAAGAAGATCCAAAGGAATTACAATGAAGATCCTTTGGCTTGGTGGGATAAGAACGAGCTTAAAGCTTCCTTAAAGGTTAAACCTGGAAAGGAGTACGAGTTCGTAAGATTCAAACCAATCCTTATGAACCAGGAGGAAGATCGTGAGGATATGCAAAAGATACTTAAGGAACATCTTGACCTTAAGTTAATCTCACCATGAGTTTCTCCATACAAAGATCCGCAGATTCTTAGTCGTAAAACCATGGAGAAATCAAAAGAGGAAAGCAAGACTTGTTATTAATTACAAAGGGATTAATAACATTTTGGAGTTCGACGGATACTATATCCCAAAGAGAACATCCGGTTAATCGTATCAAAGGTGCCAAGATATTTTCAAAGTTCGATTGCAAGTCCGGATTCTACCAGATTAAGATGGAGGAAGAAAGTAAGAAGTTTTCTTCTTTCTACACCACACGGGGACACTATATTTGGAACGTGATGCCTATGGGATTGGCTAACGCACCCCGGATATATCAAAGAAAGATGGATAATCGCATCAAAAAACATGAAGGAGCATCTCAAACATTTGGAAATATTTTTGGATGTTTGTCACAAAGCAAGGATTAGTGCTTTCGGAAAAAGAAGGCGTGTAATCGCAACAAGACAGATTGAATTCCTCGGAATTGAAATCGATGAATCTGGAATTATTCTACGTAATCATATTGTGGAAAAGATACAGGGATTTCGGATACACTAAAAGACAAGAAGCAGCTTCAGAGTTTTCTGGGAGTTGTTAATTTTGTTGGAATGTTTATTAACAATCTAGCATACTATAGGAAGGTGTTTAGCCCATTACTTAAAAAAGATGCAGTATTCAAATGGGAAGATGAACATCAAGAAGGAATTAAGCAACTTAAAGAAGTTTGTAAAAAGCTTCCAAAACTTGCGATTCCCAAGACGAGGATGAATGCGGTTCTTTACACAGATGCCGGTGATGATTGGTGGGCAGCGTTCTTACTAAGGTCACACCAAATGAAGAATTGCCATGCAGATATTGCGGTTTATTCACACCCAAGTGAAGCAAACAGATGGCATATCAACGAGAAAGAATTCTTTTGGCATTTAAAGGCTTTTAAAAAATGGCCGTTATTTTTTGGCTAAGAAGTTTACTTTAAAAATTGATAATTCAAGTGTCAAGGCTTTTTCGAAAAATAAAATTGAATCAAAACCAGAAAAGGCTAGATTACTTAGATGGCAAGCTGAATGTCAATATTATGATTATGATATTGTCATTATAAAATCTCATGAAAATATTCTTGCGATTTCTTGACACGAGATGGAAGGACGCGTTGTCGACGAAGTCCTTAAACGAGTAAGACATCTCAGAAAAACCTAGAGAGTCTAGAACGAGATTTTGGGACGCTATGTCTCAATGCGAATTTTGCCGGACAACTTCAACAGCCGACGTAAATCCGTTTCTAGTCAAATACGAGCATGCTAGTTCGCTCAAGGACAATTGTTCTTAGATCGCAAGTGGCCTCTCTTCCAGCCGCATCTCCTACGGTGCAAAAAGGGGCCGAGAGAGTACGGGGCTCTAACCCGGAGGTTATGGATTCAAGTACCATAATCACAAGTGTTGCGGGTGATGCATCCCCGAGGTGTACAAATCGTAACGAATGTTGAAGCTCCGGTGTCACAACCCGAGTCTTCAAGTCAACCCAAAGACCTGGGGTAAAAGAGGAGAGTTGAATCTTAGGCCACGATAGGCAAATCTAAGGTTCAAATCGATGAGATTAAGATTTCTCCTATGCAGGTATATCGAAGCAATGGGAGAAACTAGTTACAAGACAAGGTATTAACCCGAGAAAACAATGGTTGATATCTCAGGCAAGTATCCCAGAGTTTGGATGAAACAAGGAAGTCATCCAAATGAAGTACATGAATGGTATACTTTTGGAGCTTTAGCTTCAATCTATACCGTGTCACCAGGATTCCCAGAAATCTCAAAATTACCGAAATGGATTGGGGAAGCGATTTACGAGACCTGGGCCAATAATCAACACTTGGCGCCGAGGAGATATTTTGGAATTGTATTTATCAGTGCAGCTCCTGAACCAAAGCGAAGAAAGGCTTTAATGAAGCTTTTCATTTCATCAAGCTAAGAAGACCGGATGGAAATGCTTTAAAATATATTAAGGCGGCTTTCAGGAAGAAGGACCGATGTTAGTAGGAGCATTTTTCAAGACGAAGCTTCTACCGCAGACGAGCATGGGGTCTTTGGGTTTGTCTAATCGAAATGGACAAAGTCAAATATCCATTCAAGTTCTTCCGCACTCGGCGAATGGATCTTTCCTTTTGAATTCGATGACCGGATCAACCACGGGGGTTTGCGAAGAACTCTTCGAGACCAAAAGAAGAATTCTCTTGGGAAAACAAGATTAGGCAAGCAAAGAAACTTACCGGAAATTCTCGTAACATGGCGCATGTTGGCCGTTGGGTCGACCGGATCTCAAGCATGCCCGAACAAAAGGAACCCGAATTTGGGAAAGGATTCCGACCCAAACCCGACCGACAAGATCATGCGGTGGAAAGGATCGGGCCCACTCACAAGACGCGTTATCCCGGGGACCACGTAAACCAAATTTTTAAAAGATTCCCCGACAAACATCACATGGGCTAAGTCACGCGGAGAAAAAGAAAACCAGTTGGCGAGGCAATAATGTGGGATATGACGTAAGCAGTGACGTCATATATATCAGCAAGATTTGAAGTCCGCCATTGAAGTCCGGACTTACCTCTATAAAATGCAGGATTTGAAGGAAGCTGAGGACATCGAACATTTTCTTTAGTTTTCTTACAATAAAATCTGAGTGAAAAATTTGTAATATTTTTGAGTGTTTTAGTTTTAAGTTTTATGTATTTACGAGTGCAAGCCTCAACTATGAGAGGCTAAACCAGTATTCTCCTCCCAAAAGGAGATTACTAATGTAATAAATATTTCTATAAGTTCTTAATAAAAAGAGGCTTTTTGCTTCAACATGTATTCATAATGTACTATTAATTTATCTCGTTTAAGAATTACTTATACGCCTGGAGTAGGAAACGAACCAAGGCTGTGCTGAACAGTTTCTGAAGGAGTCGGATAACTTGCAGATCATCTTCCCTGAGGGTGAGGTTGAACAGTGAGGAGCTGTTTGTCAAAAGATCTGGGGGCAGTAATTTTCCAATTGGTGGTGTTGCGAGCCATCTCACCCGGAGTTGTTTCGGTCAAAGAAGGTATGAATTTTAGGGATTTATTAATTTTACGGAAGCATGTTGGGGCACGATATGGTCGTAATGGACTATGTTCATTTTCCGTCTATAGACCTAATTTGTATACGGATTTATTCTTGAAATAAGGATTTTGACTAAAGTATGTCCTGTTGAGCTTATAGGCTGGAAACCTGACATGATCCATTTAAAACCTCTGAATAGAGACTGGATCTAAGTAGGTGTAACAATGCCACGAACAAAACAAGTGACAGAAAATAAGAATTCTCGTTTCTCAAAAAATCCGAAAAACAAATTGATTATGGAGAAAAAATTTTCATGTTTAATGAATAATGCGATAAATTTATTATTATGTAGTAGACTGCCACAAAATAGAGTTTAAAGGGATAACTGGAACTATTGTTTTAAAAGGATAAAATCTAGGGGCAAAATTGTCCATAAGGGGCGAAGTGTAATAATTTTCATAGTTCAGGGTGCAAAGTGTCGCGAATGAAAGTTTAGGGGGTAAAGTATAAAAAGGGGTAAAGTTGGGGTGGTTAAATGTAATTATCTCATTAAAAATTCTATCCCAGGGCATTTTTTTTTGGCTTTTGTAGTGTGGGAGTAGGATTTTGTCAGATACGTATAATATTTTAGCTTTGCCTAGGTCAAATTACCATATTGATCTTGCTTTGCTGGAAATTATCAAGATGCCCCTAGGATTCGTGGATTTTTATATGGGCCCCGACCCGACCCGAAAGTCCAGCTTTCGGGTCGGGTCACCCGCGAGCGCTGCACCGTCGATAGAGTGCCACGTATACGATGATCCGCATTTCATGGTGAACAGTGCTATAAATACGGCACGAAAATCAAGGTAAAAGGTACCTTATCATTATTCTAAATTACCTCGCTCTTTAGCTTTCTTAGTACCTCAACTACTAGATTCTGACTTATGCATCGGAGAGCTTTAGCTGAGAGCCATCCTGGCTTGCCTAACGCGTGTTCTGTTTCAGGTACCCTCGAACAAAGTACCTCACCTCATTTTTTGGGGACCCTAGGTCAGGTCACCTCGTGGAAAATACCTCATCTCACTTTGTGGGTCCGTTGGTCGTACATCTAATTTACCTTCCTAAATCAGTTGGCGCCGTCTGTGGGATAGAGGTCTAGCTAAAGATGGAGGAAACACCAGGGAAGACATTGGAAACACCTAAGCACACATCAAAGACACCTCGGAGGGCCATGGAGGAACCTCCCCGAGGAGGATCCCCCATTCATTCACTTCACTTCGCGGAACCTTCTTTGGTTCGGGAGGAGGAGCAGATTATTCACATGAAAGCTAGAGACTTTGAGAAAATACTGGAAAAGATGTTGGAGGATAGGGAGAGAAAGGGCAAAAAGGCTATGGAGGCACCTCCTCAAGATTCCCCACTGAAAGGAGGAAATGTGGAGAAGCGAAATGAAGTACCAGATGACTTGGAAGAGGTGGCTAGCCAAGCAACTAAAGCCAATGAGGCGACTAAATGGAGGTCGTAGGCGAGCCAGTTAACAAGCCAGGGGACATAAATAAACTGAGTGAGCAAATCGAACATGTTACTCGACAACTAGATGATTTGAAGGGGAGGGGAGCTGTAACATCCGCTTTGCAAAAAAGGGGATCTCCATTTTCTCCCGAGATCCTAGCCGAGATGGTCACGCCGAACTTCAAGCTTCTTGATCTCCCGTAATATGATGGGAATAGGGACCCTCAGGAGCACCTCATTGCTTTCGACCACGTGATGCAATATATGGGCAATCTGATGCCATGAATGTTAGAATATTCATTACCACGCTGACGGGAAAGGCGCATGAATGGTTCATGGGATTACCTAGGGGAAATGTGATCTCTTATGAGCAGCTGGCTCGAAAGTTCTTGTATAAGTTCGCAAGCCAAAAATGAGCTCGAAGGTCGGCTTCACATTTACTCACAATAAGGCAAGGTGTGAGAGAATCACTCAGGGAGTTTATAAATCGGTTCAGATGAAGCTTTGGAGGTACAAGATATGAGAATTGATATGATGACTAATATCTTTAACCTCGGATTGCAAAAAGGACCTTTAGCATCTGCACTTGCTCACGAACCACCTGTCGATAAGGAACAATTAATGGAGGTGACCCAAAAATACATACAAGAAGAAAAGATGAATGCTCTCAAAGATCAGGAGTGGTCCCAAGTGGCCTAGCCTCCATGGGAAGGGAGGGATCTTAGAGAGAGAGAGGCTTCGATTTAGTACTGAGATCGATTTAGTACTGAGAGAGGTCTAGACCGAGGTCCAGATCAAGACCGCCTTAGGATAGCGAGGCACAATAAATATACTCTGGCCATAGAGCGAACATATATGTTAAGGTGGCCAAAAGAGATGAAGACAACCTCGAGCCGAAGAAAGATTGACAAATATTGTCGTTTTCTCAAAGACCATGGCCACGATACTGAGGACTGTATCCAATTACGAGACGAGATTGAAAGGCCCATTTAACAAGGTTACTTGCAAAATTTTGTTTTGAAAGAAGAACGAGGTGGAGGCAGAGGACCTAACCGGGACTGTAGGCGAAGATCACCGGCTTGCAAGTCGCGAAGCCGGTCGAGAGGTTGCCATGAGACCAGACATAGACAAAAATGCCCAAGGGAACGCTCTAGGCCTAAGCAAAATCAGGAGGGAGATAGCTTGCCTCATAGGGGAGTTATACACATGATAGCAGGAGGTCTTAGTGGAGGTGATTCGCAGAGCGCAAGGAGGAAGCATACACGTAACCTCACCCATAATTCTAAAAGGAAGTTGAAGGTTATGAGTGTCCAAAACTCTAGCCCTATTACGTTTGATGGTCGTGACCTCGCAGGGGTCGAGGCAGGTGAGAACGACCCGATGGTGATCACAATGGATATCGCCAACTTTGCTGTACTAAATGTCTTGGTAGACAATGGGAGCTCAGCAGACGTATTATTTATGCATGTGTTGAGGAAGATGGAATTGGATGTAACCACCTTACATCCAGTTGATACTCTACTGATGGGGTTTGGAGGAAGCGAAGTGGTCCCTCTAGGAACCATTGATCTCCCCACCTCGTTAGGCGAAGCGCCGTGCCGAAAGACAATCATGATCAAGTACCTGGTGGTAGATGCCCCATTTGCTTATAATGTGATCATGGGGCGACCCGGGTTAAATAAGTTCCAAGCTGGTATCCACCTACCACCTGAAGATGAAGTTCCCTACAGCAGGAAGAATAGGCGAAATGCGAGGTGATCAGAAGACGGCTAGAGAATGTTATAATGTCTCCCTAGAAAAGAAAAAGTAGAGGAGAGGAGTGAGAACCATAATGCAAATAACATGTGAGGAAGAAGTTGGGCTAAGTAAAAAAGAAAAGGAGAAGGTCGAAAATGCTAGGACAGTGGCGGAGTATAGGGCCAAGCCAGTGGAGCAATACAAATTGATTGAGCTCGAGCCAGACGACCCAAATAAGTTCACTAAAATAGGGTCCCAAATGGACTCAAAGCTAGAAGTAATGATGATTTAATTTCTTAAGGAGAACATGGATATCTTTGCCTGGAAACCTTCTGATTTCCAAGGCATAGACCTTGAAGTGATGGTTCACCGACTGAATGTGGACCCGTTAGCGAGGCCAGGGAAGCAGAAAAAGCGAAGCTTCAGAAGTGAAAGGAACAAAATTATAGAAAACAAGGTGAACAAACTATTAGAAGCGGGATATGTTGTGGAGATTCAGTTCACAGAATGGTTGTCAAATGTGGTTGTAGTGCCTAAGGCTAATGAAAAATGGAGGATGTGCACAGACTTCACAGACCTGAATAAGTCATGTCCCAAAGATCCTTACCCTCTGCCTCGCATCGACCTTTTTGTAGATTCCACGGCAGGATGTGCCTCACTTAGCATGATGGATGCTTACCAAATGTACCACCAAATTTTTATGGCGGAGGAAGATAGGGATAAGACCTCGTTTGTGATGGAGGATAGAGTTTATTGTTACATGGTAATGCCTTTTGGGCTTAAAAGTACGGGAGCTACTTATCAGAGGTTAGTCAACTTCATGTTTAGAGAAAAAAATTGACAAATCAATGGAGGTGTATGTTGACCAGGGATAGAACGTCCTCGGTAATAAGGTCACAAGCCTCATACCAATTCTGGGTCAACCAAGACACGAAGTCAGCCGCCCAAGAAATAGGAAGTAGGTTCCGAAGACGAGGCCGGCTTAACCTCCAATCGGAAGGCAGATTCCAGGAATTTTCTATCAGGGCTCGAATGAAGATGAACTTCTCTTTCCAAGGCCATATCGAGGAAGGAACCCTATGTAAGAATTTTCTATTAGTCCTAGGAGAGATATAAAGAACCCGGAGTTAGTGGTGGTAGAAGAAGAGTTGATGGCATAAAGCTCGCAAAAGTTAGAAAGCGAGGTGGCTTCGCCGAAGTGCCTCATTAAAATAATAAATTCTACAATGTGACGATAGGAATTGGGGACGAGCTGAGCGGGGCAAACATCAAGCCCCCTTAAAATATCAGCAACAGGACGAGACAAAGGGAACCTAAGACCCGCCTCGGGGCGCGCGAAAATCAATGGTAACGATCGAAGGACTATTCAAATTCGACGGTAAGGATAAAAGGTCTTTTTAAATCAAGGGGCCAGATTCCGCGTCGCTTCGAATTTAAGGACCTAGATCGAGTCACTTTAGCAATAAATTACTAAAGTAACTGGGGGAGTAAATTATATGAAAATTACTATATTAGCCTCGCCTAGGTCAAAATTACCATATTGACCTCGCCTTGCTGGAAATTACCAAGATGCCCCCAGGATCCGCGACTTTTTTATATGGGTCTTGAACCGGACTTTTGCCCGCGAGCTCTGCACCATCGATAGGATGCCACGTGTACGATGATCCACATTTCATGGTGAACAATACTATAAATACGACACAAAAATCAAGGTAAAAGGTAACTTTTCATTATTTTAAATTACCTCGCTCTTTATCTTTCTTAATACCTCAACTACCTGATTCTGACTTAGGCATCGGAGGGCCTCCCGGCTAGCCTAACGTGGGTTCTATTTTAGGTGCCCTCGAACAAAGTACCTCACCTCACTTTTCGGGGCCCTATGTCAGGTCAACTTGTGAAAAATACCTCACCTCGCTTTGTGGGTCCTTAGGTCATGTACATCTAATTTACCTTCCTAAATCAAGTTGATATAAAAGTTTATAATTGCCTAATAATAAAAATATTTATGCATATAATAATCAAATTTAATTCTATCGAACTTGTATGCAAATATTGAACACTAATGTTTTACAGAGCCGCCAAATTCCATGTTAGAAGCACGTGAAATTATTGATTGTACTATTTCATAACTAGCTTATATGTTGCAAGTCAAATATAGATTCAAGAATACAGGGGAATTTCATGTGAATCACTACTTAATTTAATCATCTTTCTCCATGCAAAACAAGTCAAACTCAGAAGTGACGTTGTCCATAATGCCCTTGAAAATGTATCTTTGATGTTCATGCGTATTTTAACGTTAAAAAGAGGATTTCAATTTTCTATTTTTTTCACACCACAACTTTCTTTTTATTCTTCCAGTTCATCTCACATGTACATTTATTATTTTCTGCATATATTGAAAATTGGTATATATAATAGAAAGTAGCTAGAGGTGCCGGCACGCCGGGATTGTCCCAGCGAAAACCTTTGACGCTCAAGTCAAATTTAGAGAGATATATAGAAGTAAGTAGATTAATATAATATATGTAAGAACCGCATACATTTGTGATATCGTTATCTAGTGTTTTGTGGTGTATGCATCAATTAAGGCTAGGTTCGATAAAAGAGAAATTGACTTGCAGGTCGTTGTTTGGCTGAGCTTAATTATAAGTTCTTTAAAATATTTTTTAAGATATTTGAGAGTTTATAAGCTGTTTAATTTTTTTTTTTGTAATGTTTTTAGGAAAAGATCTTATGTACTCCCAAAATAAGATGTCAGAAGTTTATAAGTTGTATTTAAAAAAAGTAGGGGAACCCCAACTTTTTTTCTTTTTCTTTTCAAAATAAGATCTTATTTCAACAATCTCCTGTAATTTTAGCTATTTTAATTACAAAATTAATGGTGATTACTAACATCTTAAAAGCTACACCACCTTATTTTATCCAAAAACTTCAACAACTTATTCTTAAAAATAAGATTCATTATCTTATAAGTTCTAAAAATAATTTATAAGATGTAGGAGCTTGTAATATCTTTTAAATAAGCTCATCCAAACACCCTCCCATATCCCAAAGCATTACAATTATTTGGAATTTTATTAATTGGACAGTGCCTCATCAATATCATTATGCAAAATATTCATGAAACAACCAAAAACCAATTAATATGCCGGGCTTTGGCTACAATTAAGATGCCAAATACTACACCACATGCATATGACGACATGTTCATCACTATTCAAAACATGTCTCCATATATACTATCCATTTACATTTGTACAATCTGACTTTTACTAATGAGAATCTAAAATAATTTATATCCCTTGCATTTTTTTGTCATCATTTTCGCTAAAAGCAGCTCGTCGGCTGGACGACGCCGGATGCCATTCCGTCAGCGTTAGCACACGACGCTACGGCTAGTTTATTTCTGTAAGTGAGGTTAACTCCATCAAGTCTAATTCCACTGCAAGGTTTTGTTTTGCTGCACACAAATTTCACTGCCACTTGCGACGCAGATGTTCCGTGTACGTCTTGGTACGTTATGTCGCTAATTCTTACACCCGAGCCCTGCAAAAGTAAACCAAACAAGTCTCAATCCTGCGTGTATATATAAGGGGCAGATCCAGAAATTGACGAAACAGTGGGCTGGAAAATGAAAATTGTCAGGATCATAAAATTTGATACTACATTAGTTCTTTAATTTTCCTAATATTTAAAGTTGTGTTCGATGAGCTTTCATGATATAAAATTCATCAATAATAAATTTACAAATGGGTTTGGGATGTTAGTATTGAATTATTGTTTGAATGGGCTTACATAAGCTCAAAATTAATTGAACTATAAATGGGTTGGACTGAACGTGGATGAGGAGAAAAGTGATTGTTGGATGGAATTTGTCAAGAGTTCTATTTTATCAATTCACTTTACGTATATATTGATGAAATGAAATAATTAAGAAAAAGAATACCATTTTGTAAGAAAGAATCTACATTGTCATCCAAGTCATGGAAAAGACTTTGTTAAGACAAATTAATTAGTATATATCTAGCTATCTTTTGAGTGTATTATTAACAAATTATTATTTTTTATTTGAAAAGATTAAATAGAAAATTAAAGTGTCATTTATAGTGTGATAATCGTACCTCGGTTGGACAATTTTGGTGGTCGGGGCAGTAATTCTGGTCAATAATAATAGGGTTTTGGGCATTTTGAATGACAACATGCTGGAAAAGAACATCTCTAACAAAAGCATTGCTAGGCCTTGCCCATGTCTTCACCCTCACACCATTCTGAGTTCCGGTAAATGTAGCCGTTTTAACCGTCATATTTTGCACGCCTTCCTCTTGCATATCCCAACCTAGACTCCCTATACTGCCAATTGCCAAAATATTACGAAAGAATCTTTCAAATCTCGATGTAGGTATCTTTTGTATATTTACACTTGAGGTTTGGCTTAACTAAAAAAAAAAAACAGTTATTTTTAAAATTACAATTTGTGGAAATAGGCCAAATTGGTTACGTTGTTTGAAAATGAAAACTAGCCGTGTTTCTTAAAAATATGTTTTCTAGCCATTTTAACTGAAAATAACAGTCGTACCCATCTTTGAATTAATTGGTGAGTTACTTGGCATTTTTTAAAAAATCGATGCATTATATTTTTGGTATTGAGAAATTAAAAAATGATAAAATGGACAATTGAACTCAAAAAAGGCAAAATGCATGGCTAAAAATATTTTTGTTATGGACAAATCACCAAAATCCAACACTCTTATAAATTCCTACTGAGGAATCACAAATATCTCTTTGAGGTTTGTATTTGTATTACATATTACCATCTCGATATGGTATAATTGACATTTTTATATTTAAGTTAAGGAATAGTTACAAAAATCCCCCATGAGGTTTGGGCAAGTTACAAAAAAAACAAGAATTTTCTGAAATTAAATTGCAAAAATGTTTATTAAATTAATTAAGACATCCTCAAACTGATTTTTTTTTTTTAATTTTGAAACATGTTCTGGGAGTAGTTTTATTGTAATTAGCCAAAACCTCAAGGGTGGTTTTGTAATTATCCCTTAAGTTAAAATCCCCAACAAAAAGAACCGTATTAATTATTTAGTACCTTATCCCGTGGCCGGGCCCACAAGAGAGGTTTTCGATCCACAAGTTGGAGGTGCCGGGGCCAATAGAGACACAATCGTCCCCTGTGCCAATACGAGAGTTCAAAATAGTGACTGCCGATGATTGTTGGACATGAATTCCATCGGTGTTAGGGCTGTTTCCAGGGGCGGATATTTTGGTATTAATGAGATTGGCATTTTGGCATCCATATATGAGAATGTGAAACATTTGGCTGTTTAAGGAGGACAATGCATTGATGGTTATGTTGTTCGAATTGTAGAACGCTAGTGACTGCAAAAAAAAAAAAAAAAAAAAAAAAAGAAAAGGAAGAAATTCCATGATGAGATGAGAAATGTTGTAATTACCTCAAACATCAGGGGTCTTTTTGTAATTATTCCTATATTATATATACTTTAAAGATCAAAACAGAAGATTCAAAGTGGAATATAGCACATTGGACTAAATCAATTTTCCTGTTAATTAAATACTTTCATGCACAAACCAAAATATTTCATGACAAAATCTTTCTTATGGTTAGAAAGTCAACCTCAAATGTTAGGGCACGATTGGATATACTTTCATTTTGAAAATTTTCATTTTGCTAGAGAATAGTGGTAAAAAATATTTTAGAAGAAAAAAGATGAATTTTGAGATTATGATTGGATGTGAGATGGAAAAGTAATGATGAAAGTTGATTTGATTTAAAAATAGTAAAATAATGATTGGTAGTTAGAAATGTGTGAGTGAATGAATAGTGAAATTTGTGGGAGAATGTGTAATAATGATTAGTTTTTTGTGAAAAAATGTGTAGATGTGATTGGTGATAGAAAAAATAAGAAAAAGTGAAAGTGAGAGAATAATATATTTTCTGAAAATTTTCATAAACAATCATATGTTTGGTGTAAAAAATTTCTCTAGCGGAACGAAAATGAATTTTGTTTCTTATCCAATCGCGGCCTTAGTTTTTTATCCTAAAATTGTCATGTCACCCAAGAATAATATGAATAAAAAAATCCCCAATTTTAGAGGATCACATGCGAGTCACGTGTTGATTCCGATAATTTTGCAACATTCCGGGACATTAGAACTCAAATTGAACAAATTTAAAAATTACAGAACCAAATAAAAAAAGGTATAATTACAAAAATACCCCCAAGGTTTGGCCTAGTTACAAAAAAACCGAGAGATGTTTCAAATTACAAAAAACCCCCTCATGTTTGATCTTGTCTTAAATTTAAGGGGTTAATTGTAATATTTCTACAAATATTAAGGTGGTTTTTAAAATATTTTTGATTATGAAGGGGGAAAATTTAAGTGGAATCAAACCTTAAGGATTTTTTGTATTTTTCAAAAATTTTTGGGTTTTTTTGTAATTAACCCAAACCTCAGGGGGTTTTATGCCATTATCCCATAAAAAATTAAAAACGAATAGGACAATTTTGACACACCCCTTAATTTACGGAACCAATTTTACAATTTTGCCGTTTTTATTTGTATTGCCAACTTACCGTGGCTCCTTTGGGGCAACTCTTGCCGGAGGTCTTGCAAGCCCACAATTTGGCCCCTCCGCCGTCTAGGGTTCCGCCATAAATAGAAACTCCGGTGACCCTGTAAAACTTCAACCAGTTACCAGCATTCCCAATAACTTTGTAATCAGTGGGGGCCACCAGAGTGCCATCAATGCGGATAGTAATCGCTTTATTCTTGCACGAGTTTCCAGCAAAAATCGCATTTCTCAGCAAATAACGGCCCGCCGGCACGTAAATCGTGGCCGGCTGCGTGGTGGCGCAGGCGGCGGCCCATGCGCTGAGAAACGCTTTCGTGCAGTCGGATTTTCCGTTGGGTTTTGCTCCGAAATTCTGAACATTAATGTAGCTGGGATTGGCTGCAGATGAGTAGTAGAAGAAGATGGTGGAAAGAAGAACTTGTATCATTTTGCAGGGAATCATTTTCAGTTACTGTCTGTATTTTTGTGTGTTTGGTGTGTGTATTTATAGGCCTTAACCTTTGCAGAAGTGTGGCTGGTCATGCATATTATTAATGATTGGTTAGTCGTTCTTTGTTGCATGCTATTATTAACAAAAACTGTTTAATTAATTTCATGGATGGCAAGAAGATCATTGATTATTTGAAATTATTTATTAGGGGTTTTTAGTATTATTTGTTTCAAATGGCAAACTTGATGTACCAAAACTATGATATATAATATAGGGATGATTACTGTTAGGGCGTATTTATTTGTACACAAGCTTTCCAAATAAAAAGATTGTGTTTTGATTAATTTGTTTTGTCTTTCTAGACTTATGGTATGATTAGGATATTTTTACATTAGGAAAATTTTTATATTGATATGGTATAGATATATTAGGACTCTTTGATATTTATCTTGTTTACTAACATAAGTGATATACTTGTCATATATTTGATACTTTTGTGAATATTTACTGTTTAACCAAAGACTTAGTGAAGATTCAATGAACCAAGTAAATCAAAAACAAAACAGAAAAAAAAAGGATTGACCTTAATTTCCCAAAAAACAAAAGAAAAAAAAGATTGATTATGATGAGGAGTTGACCAATATAATATTTAATTAAAAAGACAAAAAAAGAAAAATATTGACCTTGTACATGATAAGGAATGACGCCCACAGTCCAAAATAGATGGCTTTAAAGAATATTCGAATTGTGCCTACATAACATGTTTGTACATCACATGGAATTATAAGACACTGTGGAAAATGTTTATATTTAGAAAAGTATTTAATTTTCCTCTCTTTTTTATTATATATGAAAGTAAATGTAAGTGAATTAATAAGTCAGAATGATTACTAGAACATGGGCTGCCAGTGAGGATACGAAGCTAGTAATGAATAAATTCTTGAAATGTAAGAGTCAGATTTGTTCTTAGTTTTAAATGCAGACATCCCAAAAATGGAACATGTCTTGTGCAACTTCTGAAACTAATCATACAATGTGGGTCCAGGTTGGGCCGGTCGACCCAATCTTGCTCGGACAGTGAAAATACTTGGTCCAGCACATCCTATGTATATGCTTTGTACGCAAAAACTGTTAAGTTGGGTTAAAATCTGGGTCAATTCCAGCCAGTGGCGGATGCAGAATTCCAATTTTTGGAGGGCGAAATAATGACCGAGTTTATAAAATTAAACAATGAGAGAAAATGCTCGTATACGATATAACTAATGCCTTCTTATATTGTAAAAGACAAATGCTTCAAGTTTTGTCAAAATTTGGGGGGCCGGGGGTGGGGGATGTTATAAATTAATTCACTTATCTTAACTAAAAAAAACTTTAGGAAAACTTTTGGTAGAAAAAAACTTTCTGGAATATTTTTTTTGGGTGGGTCAGAGCCAAACAAAACCAATGTTTTTGGACCTATAAAATTATGACTTAGACCAACTCAAACCTCATATTAATTGGGCCAATCCACATAAATAAACTTTGGAAAATAGATAAATCTCAAAATTAATAACATTTAACCACCCTAAAAAGTTATAAAATAATAAGTATTTATAGCATTAAAATCCTAGCTACCACAATAAAACTCCTAACTTGACTAGAAAATTTAAAAGATAAACTAAATAAAATTCTAAACACACAAATTACTATCTAAAATATAATATATTCTAAATCCTAAAAGATAATAAATTAGATATTATCTCCACAACACTTCTAGTCATATGGGCAATGATGCTATACGTAATTCCATTTACCGATAAAAAAAAATGATGCTATACCTACACGTACCCATTCTTGCATTGCCAAGTCACAGGTCAAAAGAGGTATAAAAAAACTATTTTAATATCAAACGACGTAAGAAAATACTATGATTGGAAGTCTTTTGATATCAGAATCGTAACTAAAAATAACAAAATCATATATTAAATTGCAAAATAATTTGACTTTCTTATTGTTGTAGATGAAATTCTGAAAAAAATAATTAACCTAAATCATGTTCTTGAATATAATGGCAATCATTTAAATTACAAAAGCAATTATTGGGATAAAAAAATTTAAAAACTGACTTGTATTATAAATTATTGTTCTTAATTTTATAATCTTAATTAAACGAAATTAAATAAATTAACAAATAAACTAATATGAATGGAAAAACATTACTTTTTGACCTAACAAACATCATGGTCATTAGTCCGTTTCAATTAGTGAGTGCTCACATGGAAATAGTTAAGACGAATTATGACCAATAATTGTAATCTTCAAATTAAATGCATGCAGCGTTTCACATGGATGAAATAAATAAATAAATTCAACCACGATCTTCCAACTTTCACCTTTTCAGTTGGATCAAAAGCCTCAAGGCAAATGTATTAATGTACTCAAAAAAAAAAAAAAAAAACCTTAAGGCAAGATTATAAAAGTTAAACCCACTAAATATTTATTAAGGGTGGAGAAATAATATCCAAAAGTTAATTAACAATATTCACTACAAGAAAACAATCAAATTCCAACGAAATAATTCAAACAGAATAAAAAATTATTGGAATTTTCAAAATTCCAATGGAAATTCCAATGTTACAAAGATATCTTTGTTGGAAAATTCCAACAGGAAGTCCAACGATAAACAAAACCATTTGGTACTGTTGGAATTTTTTTTCCATAGGAATTTTCGTTGGAATTTTGTCATTCCAACGACCATTATACCAATGGTGCTTTTCCATTGGAATTTCTGTTGGAATCGATAATTCCAATAGAAATTGGCCAAATACCAACATATTTTTTTCGATTTGGAATTCCTTGTTTTTTTGTAGTGATTCGAATTCGAAACGAAAAGTTAATTAACAATATTTATTAGTGTTTATATATTAAGGGTGAAGAAATAATATCCAAAAGACATGCTAGTTTTCATTTTTAAAGAGCATAATTTCGATATTCCAAAATTTAAGCAAAAAAAATTATTTTACTCATTTTTTTAAACTATACTATATTTCCCCCTCAAAGTTAGTGTTAATAAATATGGACCAAAATATAGATCACATATTTGCACATATAAAGTGGATCAAGTATATCTATTTGTAGCGGAACTATCGATCCACATAGCCAGAATTAAGCCCATCTACAAGCCTTCTTTTGATACAACACATACAACGAACAAATCCCGTAGATTGGTTGAACCACGAGCAAACCATGAACAAGATCACGAATCGTCTTTTCCGTTAGTGTAAACAACTACTAGAGTTATTTATTTTGATGTGCACACCTTTAAACCTTGGAGAACTTTGTTGATACTTTAAGAAGAAAACTATAGAGAGAAATTTTAGGTGATATTATTTTCTTGTTGTGTAGAAGACGTATATTAATTTTTCTCGGTATATAAATTTTTCTCGTAGACTGATATATATTATAGGGAGAGATATCAATGTAAGTCTCAATCTCATATCTCAGTTAGAGTCATGATATGAGAGGTATATGAGATGTTTGGGAAAAATACAAAATTAATCCCATATCTATAGGGGTATTACAATATTAGTTCTGTAACTTTTGAAGTTGCGATTTTAGTCCTGTATATTTTGTCTTTTTTGCAATTTTGGTCCCGTAATTTTAGATTTGTGCAATTCTCGGTCATATAAGTTTTAAGTTGATGCAAATTTGGTTCTAAGGGCTATTTAATTCAATATTTTAATTATTCCCAAAATGCCCCTTGACAACCAAAATCAATATACCTAAGATCAAGTTTAAAATAGTATCAGAACCTGTATTTTATTTACATGAGTAGAATTTATTTATCACTGCCTAATGATGGAAGAATTTTAGATTTATGAAAAAAATCCATATCAAAATCCGAGATACGAGTTGTACATGTATTATTTCCTAATTATGAAAATACAAAAACACGTAAAAATATGCCAAAATTGGTCATTTTAATAATACGATCGAAATTACCACAACTAAAAAATAAAAAGACTAAAATTGCCAAATTTTATAAATTATATATGAAAATTATTATTTTTGCTAAGGGGCAAAATTATCATAGGATTAAAATTACAATTTTAAAAGTTACAGGACTAATTTTGCAATATTCCTATAGATACATGACCAATTTTGTAATTTTCCCGGAGACGTTTCGTATAGGAGAGGTTTCTAAATAAACCTAATCTAAATAAGACTTCATATTATCTCAAATATGGATGCAACGTAATTGCACCCACCAGATAGAATTATAAATATTGTTACAACTTACAAGCACCGTTTCAAGCCTAATATTATTACATATTTTTTCATAAAGAAATGTAACTAATGAAAATGTATATCTATTAGTTATTTCCATACTTATGGTGTTAGAGTT
The DNA here is from genome assembly GCA_016081115.2 of Rehmannia glutinosa. Taxonomy (NCBI): domain Eukaryota; kingdom Viridiplantae; phylum Streptophyta; class Magnoliopsida; order Lamiales; family Orobanchaceae; genus Rehmannia; species Rehmannia glutinosa. The sequence continues at coordinate 106,195 of JABTTQ020000690.1, forward strand.
ATTTATATTTTATTTAATTATTTAATACAGTTGTTGACACTCGTTTTGGTTAGCGACACGTGTAATATGTCTGGGATTGAAATGATATAAAGGAATAACTGAAAATAAACAAGAATTTGAGATTTATGGCGATTTTATAGAAGAAGGCCGTGCTCGAAATAATACACTTGTTGCAGTAAGGTGTATACAAAATATTTATTGAATTTGCCAAAAATCTATTTCTCATAGTAAATAAGTACTATTTATACTAGTACAATAAGTGAGGCAACAATCATTAGGTTGACAATACTAGCTAGTGAGACACTTGATATTCCTTAGTTTTGCACGGCTTGCATGAATGACAATATTACAATACAATTTATTGAGTTGTCTAGACAAGGCTACCTTCTAATCGATAACGACCATCGGCCATGATATATTTCTACTCGGTTGTCCAAGGTGGCGACTTGACCTTTCCATTATGCGCTTATTTGGGCTTGGGACCGACCAGATCTCCTCGATCGGTAATCATCAACACTTACATAGCATAAGGGGAAAGTCGTAAAATTTGTTCCGTATTTAAAAGGGTTGGGCAAAAATAGACTAGATTAAATTCCAAGTCGAAATCAAATCTTGGAGTAATATATTAAAAACTAGTTAATTGAGATCAATATTTACCGAAAAAAGTAGTTAATTGAGATCATTTAATTCGCTGATAATTAAATTTTAAAATCTACAGTAAAATTATGGCATCGTCACACATAAAAACGGGAGATTTTGAGAATTTTAATCAATTTTACTCAACTGAAGAAATCCAAATTTTTGAAAGATGTTGGACTAAATTTAAAAATGACTTATATTTAGAAGATTAAATTTCAAGTAGTCCAAATTACATGACCAGAAAAATTATTTTCTCATCAAAACTCAAAAGTATAATTAAATAGATAATGTTAGAAACTAGTCACCTACATAATTCTATTGCAACAATAAGACACAGTAATAATATAATTTGGGCCTTTCGATACAATCAAATAGAAAGCCCTCTTCAACCATATATTAAAGTTGTGGAATCAATCAGACTATTTTCTTATATTGGGTGTGCTTTGGAACCAGATGCTTGGTTGAATGGTTCATGATGAACACCCTAGGCTTTGTGTCATGATAATTATACAATGTAATTCTTATAAAAAAAAAAAAAACATAATAATTATACCATGTATTAGATTTGTATCATGATAATTATACCAAGTAATAGCTCTCGGCATAGCTTAGTGATGTAGAGGCCAGTGTGATGTGGTATCTGTCTTGCTGCACCCATATGGTGAGGGTTCGATTACTCTCGTAGGGCGGGCGAGGATTCAGGAGATACTTGGGGGAGGCCGGGCCAAAAGTTAATATATATTTTATATAATAATAAAATTATAAATATATTTTTATATTCAAATACAATGTTAATAGTACTCATCATTAAACATCAGAAATAAATTATTACAATCCTAGTATATTAAAGTTTAGAACATCTCCCTTACATATATATAATGGAAATCATCCACAAGTGAATTTATACTAAATTGTTGGGAAATTTGCTTTTTAATATGTACAAGTAAATAATCTATTTTAAATGTTATGATATATATATCAAGACTCACACTATACTTTATTCAAACTTTAAAATATTAGTCATAGGCTCATGATAATCCCTAAATAAATCATGCTAAAATATTTATCGCATAAATTTAAAGCAATTAATTTTACCAATTTTATGTGTCGATTTAATTTTGGGATAAATCTTATTTTGATTATTCATAAAAATAATTTTTATTAATTTTAAGATTAACCATTTAATTTCAAAAACTGAATATCAAAACTATAAAATTTTGTCGGAATTATCGTCGAATCACGACATATAAAATCATTGGAGATTAAAAACCATTATAACGGAATCTTCTCCAGAAACATAAAACATTGTGTGAACATTTGCAAACTTTGTCAGATGGGTCATTAAGACATTAACCAAAAGGTCCAAAATTTGAAACCCATCAAACTAATCCAAAAAAACTTAGAAATTATAGATTTAATATCAAATATTAATATATAGGCTAAAAAAAAAAGTTTTGGGGGTGCCCAAGGCCCCCCTGACAATGAACGTGGCTCCGCCACTGCCTGTAGGTAACATGTTGAAGTTAGATTAGGGATAGCAATGGGGCAGGCCAGGGTGGATATCTCAATACCCAGACCCGCCCCGTCCCCTTCACAGGGCGGGGCGGGTCACCCCATATTGTTTTTTTTATTTTATATTTTTATCTTATATTTTATATTATAAATACATATTGTTTATAAAATTTGTCATTATATATGTTAAATATAATATTAAATACATTAAATATATTAAAAAAAAAAAAGCACGGGTGTGGGGTGGGGCGGGTACCCACGGGGCAGAGGTGATATCCGGACTCCCGCCCGCCCGCGTGGGTCGGGTAGGGCGGCCCAAACAGGGCGGGGCGGGTACCCATCGAGGCGGGTCATTTTGCCATCCCTAAGTTAGATCCTTTATGTGGCGACTCATTATACAAGCAGTTCTGGACCCTGGCTTGCTAAGACACTTCCTGCGCTTTAGTTCCTCCAAAAAGCTCTAGGGGTTGGTCAATGGCATGGGGCACTCGAGGATGAAGTTCATTTTTTTTATACCATCTAATAGGTGAATAAAACTATTATTTTTTGATTATTTATTAATTTGCTAGGAGTAGGAGTTATCCTTGTCAAGAGTTGGAATCTATATCTATATCTATATATATATAATAACAATCGTTTCTGGAAATAGTATGAAAAAATTTTCCCGCCCTTTTGTAGTTACTATAAAAAGTAAAAAAGATGTGTAAAAATAAAAAAAGTGATAAATATTTGGTATTTCATTATTTTTGGTCATCAACTTTCTTTAAATAATTACTTTTTAAAATAATATAAAAAATTAAATTGTTTAAAATTAGCTTTCTAAATTTGTGTGTGTACTTCATTAATTATTATATTTTTATTTTTCTTTTTTAAAAAAATTAATAATTTTTTTAATTTTTGATCTGTTTTTTGCGTATAATATATCAAATTAATTAATTTTTTATGATCTTCAGTTTGACATTCATATTACATATATAAAATATAAATAACAAAAATATAATAAAGAAAAATATATAGAAAATGTCTACTCATCATTTTGTAATTTATATTGGGTTTTAAAAGTTATGCATTTGAGCTATTGGACATGAATTTGTATATTCATATATTTTGTCGCTATTTGTGATCTCTATATATAGTTGTTATTTGGGTTTAGCCCATTTCTTAATAATTATTTTGAATTATATTTAAACCGATTAAATTCAATTAAAAATTTAACTTAAGAAAATATATCAAAATATGTATCCAAATTTTATATATCACATGTATCTATGCATAACATTATATATATATATATATATATATATTTATGTAAGAAGAAAATTAAGATTTATTTAAAATGAAATTATACTCATTATGGTATTTTATATATAAAAAATACTTTTTATATAATAACATACTTTTCATGTTGATTGAAATTATATTTTATATTTATCAATGTATTTTGATACTCAAGTTTTAAAGTTGTACATTTGGAATTAGATATGAGTTTGTATGTTATGATTACTTTTTGATCTATGTGTATATATAAAAATAATTTTTTTTTTTGAAATATTTCGGTTTCCCTTACAATTGTGTTGCTAAATATAAATCATGGTTTTTGTTTAATTCCTTTAACAATTTTGATAATTGATCAGCTTTCTAAATCCCAAAAAATATTACAATTTGAAATGATTTTATTATTAATTTTATCAAAAATATAATTTATTAAATATTCACGATTAGGGTAGTAAAAAAGATTCCACATATTGGACAGTTAAAACGTTTTTCAAACTTTTACTTTCTCATAGATAAGCATGTTCCATAAATAGATACAATTCATATTTATACAACAAAATATTTCGTATTAAAGAGATTTTCTTATAGTCTGTAAAAATTCATTATTATTGTTTACTCGATGATTTATAATAAAATTAATTATCTTTATATTTTAATTCTTTTTAAATTTTAAACTTTTTACAATCACTATTCTTTTAAAACATAAATAACATAAATCCATAATTTGTAAAATAAAGAATAAGAACAAGTAAAAATAAAAATATTCTTGGGTTTAATATTTATAATTAATAAAATATTAAATTATAAATATATTTATTATTATTAATATATATATATATATATATATATATTACACATATTCGGGAAACAGGGATGAGAACAGAGAATGCACGTTTTATCTAATCGAAATAGGAAGGGGAACGGGCATATAAATAATGTCCCTGTTCCATTCCCAATTCTAAAGAAGCAGAGATTCCTCATCCCAGCTCACAGCCTGTCATCCCCGAATAAACCAGGGATTGCCTACCCATTCTATTCGGTTACCAACGGGGATGATGCAAGAAATAGAATTCATTGAACTATTAGAAAAATGTGCGGATAATAATACAAAATAGAGGCCTAAAAGACATATACACGTGCATCGCACATGCAAAAGACTAGTATATATAAAATAGCAGAAGTCCGAAACTTTTATTTTCCCGCGCTTTTTGCTTATTATACTAGGAAACAATTGTAAATATAATAAATGGTAAGTATTATAAACTCTTATATTAGAAAAATATTCTAAGAAAATCGTTGTAATTATATAAATTTGAAAAATATTATAAGAAAAGATTGTAAATGGTATTCCTACTTTATATGTGTATAAATTAGGAAAATATCATAAATGGTATTCCTATTAGGAAAAAATTTATTTACTGATATTCCTATTTTATACCAAAAGTGATTATATAGTGTACATCAATTCTATCTATATATAATATATATATATATATTAAAAATTATAAATAATATTTTACTATAATTGATATTAATATACGTCAGTTCTTCTTAAATATATATTACAATTTATTTGTTTCAATGATGTCGATGCAATTTTGTATAATATAGCTACTCTTTTCTTACAGAGATTATGCCCTAATAAGCAAGGTGCATTGCTTTACTAAAAGCCTGTGATATTGACCTTCCTTGCAAGGGCGCCATATTCTAGAAGCCCAAACTATGTGGTTGAATAAATTCTCCTCTATCTGTTGCGGGCCAAGGGCTTCTCCCCCTCCCCTTCTTCAAACTCTCTTTCGGATAGGCCCTGAAAGGAGAAGGAAGGGTGGGTCGTCAAAGCAAAAAATCTGATGAGGAAAGAAGATTTCGATTTACAGAGACAAGCTATAAAAAGAGACCCTATAGTTGGATCAAGAGCTTACTTCTTTATCTAATCCCTCGTCTCATTGTTAGTATGAATTAATCAAGTTTTAAATACTAATGACTATTCAAACTTTTCTAAATTATTTAATAATAGTTAAAATGGACGAATTATTATTTTATATATTTTTTATCTTTGAATTAACAATTGATTTTGTGTTCAAAGATTTTTTGGCAGCTTATTAATTGTGCTAAATTCTCTTATATTTATACTACTTAAATATTTATATATATAATAGCAAATGTGCGAAACAAAAAAATTTCCGCTCTTTTTACTTCTTATATTAGGAAAATATTGTAATAGAATATTTATTTATATTTTAATCGAATATACAATATTCAATTATAGTTTTAATTGAATTTGCCAATGTTGTGCGATCAAATAATTAAAAGTATGTTTAGGGAAAAATTTACAAAATCTTACCTTAAAATAAAATATTCATCAATCTAGACCTTACAATAAAAGGACAACAATTTGTTCAACGCGATAACTTTTTCAAACTGTACAACACTCAAAATGGATATCTATGTATTACCTTTTTAAAAAATCTTATTCAAATATCTACAAAATAAAATTCGTCCGTGCATTGCATTTTTAAATAAACTTCCTAGATAATTTTTTTCAGGATGTGAAAATTTCCATCGTATTCTATAATTTCTTTTGATTGATGAGTGATTACAACAATTTATTGTTGATCAAAATGAGAAAACTCAAGGGATCTACAACTACTGGAAATAAATGATAGAGAATAAACATAGATGTCAATGGTACGATTTCTATTCTCCGTTTCATTTATATTATGTTTATATTCATAATTTGTTAGTGTATTATTATGATATTTATGTAAAATTTGCGATAATACAACTACAATTTATATCTAATAAAAAATAGTTTGCTATTTTTTACTCATGATTTTTCTGCCATATTATTTTGAATAATATCTCAATTTAAATCTTATCAATTTATAGAAATCGTTATTCATTCTTCTTTAAAAACATATAGTCAATAACATAAAAAAACATCTATTATATAGACAACATATTCACAATGCATTCGAGCCTTTTCTCTTTCTCATTAGTCACTACAAGAAAAAAAAATACAATTGCACCATTAACACCTTATTATCTTGAATTATCTACACGTTAATTCTATGGTATGAAACTGGTCTATTTTTTTTCTTACTAAGTTATACCATATAATAAAAATATCTTTATGTATTTTTATATTGTATGTATGAATAAATTTATGAATTGATTATTGATTCTTGAAATTTTGATTTAATTTAGAATTAAAACGCTTGAATGATTAGTTTTCACATAATTAACTAAAGTATTGAAATCACAATAAGAAATAACAACAACAACAACAACAATAATAATAGCATGAAAAGTTTGAATTATTAGGATCCGCATCTACAGATAATCTCTCAGAAAAGTGTGAAAAACCTATAAATAGTGAAAATTTTGAATTGAGCATTGAAACATATCCATTTCAAGAACCCATTTAGTGATAAATAGTATTTATTAACTATATTAATTGGCTTTTAGACTCTTTAAGCCGTCCATAATATGCTTGAGAAAAATATTGGAAATATTTGTTAGATAATATTTTCTACAAAGAACGTCAATTAGGAAAATACCAAGGTATCAAGTATAGACAAACTGTTTTGACTAATGTTATTATATTGAATTATTAAAATTTACTATATTTAATTGTCCCTTTTAATGGATTCATTTAATATTTTCGAGAATTGAATTTGGAAGTTAATTCTATAATTGAAAATGTAAATTTTATAAACATATTTTATTTTTATTTACTTTATATGAATATTTTATTATTAAAATAAAGTAATAAATAATAATATATAGATTCATTAAAAACCAATAAAATAAAATAATATTACACGTAAATAATAATAAAATAATAATACATGTGAATAGTAATAAAATAATAGTAAGGATTACTAATATATATATATATATATATATATATATAGGGATAGGATCAAATGAGACCACATAATTAAAGTGAGACAGTGTGGACTAATCCTAGCCACAGATCTCAAATATTAGATGATTGAGATTTTTCTAATTTAATAATCATTTTTGTTTTATTTTAAAGCTGAAAAGGACAGGATTGTCATTACACAATTACATAATATTCCCCTTCTTCCATCTCCCACCTCTCCTCGTCAACTGCACCATCGGTGAAGCTGGAGCATGTGATTAGCCAGTTAGCCAATGAGGTTCGTGGGAAGTAGGCGGTTCGTCTTCTTCAAGCGCCACCGCCTCGTGGAAGGATTTTCGGAGATTCAGGGCGGTGGAGGTCGAACATTTCGGGCCGAGGGCGCGAGTGCTTAGCCGGTCTTGATGTGTTCCTTGGCGCGTGAGATGTATTCGAGGTTGGGCGTGACGGAGGGGATGATGACGTGGGAATCTTGCCGTAAGTCGTCATTTTCGGCGGTGGCGATCGGGAATTGGGGAATGGGCTGCGAGGGCTTCAATCAATAAATTGTGAAATGGATAGGAGACGAAAAGGGGGACAAGTGGTGTAAATGAGGGAGCATGGACGTGATGTAGGGAATAAATTACTCATGGAGATGTGGGTTCTTATATGATAGGAGGAGGTGTAGAATTTGTTGTTGTAGATGGAGGATTGGTGAAGAACGATCTTTGATGTGGATGGAGTCTTTGTACACTTAGATGTTTTTCAATGTATACTTAGATGTGTTTTGATGTATATATAGTTAATTTTTTATTTATGTATTTATGTTGTTGTATACTTATGTTTTGGTTGTATACTTATATGTGTTTTGCTGTATACTTATATATGTTTTGTTGTATACTTATATTTTTGTTTGACAATTGTAATATGCGGTAAAATTGTGTTAAACATACAAAGAAAAAAATAGTGTTAAGTATACATCAAATATATCTAAATATACAACACAATAATGAGCGTGATTTTCTCTCTCTATAATTGATTTACTTAATCCACGGTCCCCACATATTTTTGTTTAACCATTTTAATATGAAGTAAAATAATGTTAAACATACAACAAAATAGTGTTAAGTGTACATCAAATATATGCTAAATATACAGCAGAATAATGAGCGTGATTTTCTCTCTCTATATAATTGATTTACTTAATCCACGATCCTCACATGTTAATGAGCGTGATTCTCTCTCTATATATATAACTGATTCCTTGATTCACGGTCCCCACATATTTTTGTTTGACTATTTTAATATGCAGTAAAATTATGCTAAACATACAGTAAAATAGTGTTAAGTATACATCAAATATATGATAAGTGTACAACATACTGCATGGCAGAGCACATGCGCGATTTTCTCTCCGGTAGCGATTTTTTCGGGATTTTCTCTCCCCACGTGATTTTCTCTCTCCTAATAATCGATTCCATATTTGGATGGTCCCCCACTTGGTTAATTTGATAATTATGCCCTTATTTTGCATTACTTAAATATTTAATATAATTTTAACCCCTATTTATCTTAGCCATTGATGTAGATAATGGAGGGTTGAGATGAGTCCACACTGTCTCACTATAATATGTGGTCTCATTTTAACCTCCCCCTATATATATATATATATGTTGGTGGGGGACTGGGAGTACTTTGAAATCCATTGATCCATAATTTAATGTCATTCATCTTTTAGCTAGTATGCCACTTTTTTTTTTCCTTCAAAAAAAAAAAAGTATGGCACTTTTACATCCGCTGATCCATAATTTATAATATCATTCCTCTTTTAGTATAACCACAATCCTATCTATTGAATTTGTATACATAAAGTGGGCATAAGATGATTAAGATCGCAAAGAAGAAACTTGGCAAATGACGATCCATATTGTTTTCCGCATGGTCCATATATGGGCGGCCATATATTTTTCTCATGGTCTAGTTGTTAATTATTTTTTTAAGATTGGAGGTTCATAAATTTTGGAGTAAATTACAAAAGTTGCTCTTAATATATAACTTAATAATTTTAAAAAATGTTTTTTATCTTTTAAAATTACGTACAAATAACTCATTGACGTATTGCAAATATTGTTGGAAAAATAGGTTTGTGTATATCGAATGGCTGAAAACAAATCAAGCAGAATAACAGGATTGAAGTTGAGGCAAGAGTTGGACTCTTTGGCTGCGATTGGATGTGAGCGAGAATGCATTTTCGTTTCGCTGGAGAATTTTTTTTGACCAAACATGCGATTGTTTATGAAAATTTTCAGAAAATATACTATTCTCTCACTTTCATTTTTTCTCACTTTTTCTTTCACCAATCACATCTACACATTTTTTTATAAAAAACTAATCATTATTACACATTATCCCACAAATTTCAGTATTCATTCACTCACACATTTCTAACTACTAATCACATTCAATCATTATTTTATTTTTTTCACATCAAATCAACTTTCATCATTACTTTTTCATCTCACATCCAATCACACTCTCAAAATTCATCTTTTTTCTCCCAAAATTTTTTTTACTACTATTCTCTAGCAAAATAGAAATTTTAAAAATGAAAGTATATCCAATCGCACCCTTTGTTTTTAAGAAGAAATTGCTCCGCTCACAGTGTTAAAGGAAAATGGCCATCGCCTCCCAATATACAACGACTTACGTCTTGTGATAGCAACACTACAAATCACAAGACACTTCGAACTTTATAGTGTTTTGAACTCTTTAACTTATGCAAAATGCTTAGAGAATTTCAAAATTTGCAAGTAATGAAATGACTTGGGACTTGCCTTTTATAGAGCCTCATATGTCTTTTTTCAGTGCGCGACCTGGTTGGATCAACCAGATCGTCGATCGCACTTATGATCAGCGATTTGCGTGATCCGATAGTCCGGATCACATCTAGTGAAGGTACACACCCTTAGTACGCATCCGCACCTTTGGACAATCATGTCGATCGCGTTGCCGTCGGCGAACATACGCATCAATCGGCGCCACGCGTCGCCGCCACTCCGACGACTCCACCAAATATCTGCCACCTGACCTACCCTACCACGTCAACGAGCCACTATACTGAATCCTGGTTCGATTTTCCAAAAATTTAAAGGCTCCTTAAAGCTCTTCGCTATGGTGTGAAGTGCAAAGTGCGCCTCTAAAGCATCCAATGGGACTATGTGCGACGTGTGTGGGCCCATGCCCAGCTCCGGCTCGGATGGTGTTCCGCACCATTCTTGGTGCTTTTTGAGCTAGCCAAAGGCTAGTCAAAATTGACATGGTCAACTAGGGTGTACCATAAGGAGCTCCACATGATTACTCCTTATTAGTGGTGAAGCTCTTTATAAATTAGTCAAACATTTAATATGTTTCCTATGTGGGATATGACTTTTCATATTCCCACCCTTTTATATTCCATATATAAAAGACATTTAAGTGGCCAATTTCATGCATTTATTTCTCATTCACCCAACATTGGTTTTCAGAAATTCAAAATGCTAAACTCATCTACCCGCAGCGTAGATTACATTTGTCTCATTTATTTCAAAAATCGAATAAATGAACCCACTTAAATAATTTGTCAAAATCGGGTTAAAATCCAATTTCTTTAAACCAATTTCAATAATCCCCCACATGAATGTAATAGATGCATATAAGTATGCAGACACTAAAGAGAGTCCTATTGCATCGAGAGAGGTAGCTTGTGGCTTTGAACCTTTCTTAATGGAATACTATCGATTTAATAAGTCGACAATGACTCGATGTCGGGAACTATTCGATTCTTTGATGTAAACCAAAATAACAACATCCACACATTATCTTTCCTAACACCATTTGGTTCTCACGGTTGTGTCCATTTTGCCCTGGACAACATCTTGGATTCATAAGTGTTTCGTTGAAGCGGCCCTCTTCACACTTATATAGGTGATCTCCTATTAAGAGTATCTGTCATACTCCACTTCTTTAAAGTATAAGAATCATTAAACGTTTATAACTTAACCTCACCACATTTAATAGGTTTCTCCACTTGGATAGGAATAAGCTGTAACGTGTTCCAAGTGTTTATCAGAATATTCATAACTTAGTTGTCCCATTGAACCAAGGTCTTGGGATCTCCAATTTACAAGGTTGGATTTCCGCTATGAACACTCTTATTTTGTGGATTTTAAGCCCATTCCTTTCGATAAGCGGTATACTTGATCTCTATTCAAACCTTTAGTCAACGGATCCGCTAGATCTTCTTTCGATTTCACGTAATCGATTGTAATAACCCTATTTCAAATGCCTAATGGTGTTATGTCTTCGACGTATATATCGAGACTTACCATTGTACATACTATTTTGAGCCCTTCCTATAGCCGACTAACTATCACAATGTATTATGATTATGAAAAATGCACCGGCTTAGGCCATCAAGGAATATCCACTAAAAAGTTGCGAAACCATTCTACTTCTTCATCAGCTTTATCCAGAGCTATAAACTCTAATTCCATCGCGGATCGAGCTATACACGCTTGTTTAGAGGATTTTCATGACACTGCTCCACCACTAATGGTAAAAACATAACCACTAGTGGACTTGGAATCTCTTGTGTCGGATATCAAATTAGCATCTTTGTATCCTTCTAATACAATTTGGATATCTTGAGTAATGTAATCAATAATTTAAGGCGAGTCTTAGATATCTAAGAACCCTTATCAATGCCTTCAATTGGTCATTGCCAGGATTACTCGTAAATCCACTCAGTTTATTAACTGCGTAGGCAGTTTGTTACATACATTAGACGATAATCTGAGAATATTCTAGTTGAGATACAGCCTCACGCTAATTTTTAGCTAAGTATAAACTTAAATCAACAGGTGTTTTAGCTGGAGGACTTTCATAATTATTGAACTTTCGAAGTACTGTCTCAATAAAATGAGACATTGACAAAAAAAGTCCATCAGATGTTTTAGAGATCTTAATTCCCAAAATAACATCTGCTACACCCATATCTTTCATATCAAAATATTTAGTCAATATTTTCTTAGTATTCATGATTATATCAAGATTACTACCCATAATAAACATGTCGTCAACATAAAGACAGACAATCACATAAGCATTAGGTGTGTCTTTAATGTAAACGCATTTATCACACTCGTTAATTCTGAAACCATCTGACAGCATAGTTCTGTCAAATTTCTTGTGCCATTATTTCGGAGCTTGCTTAAGGAAATACAATGACTTAACGAGTTTGCACACCTTCTTCTCCTACCCAGGAGCAACAAACTCTTCGGGTTGTTCCATGTAGATTTCTTCTTCTAATTCACCATTTAGAAAAGCTGTTTTCACATCCATTTGGTGTATCTCAAGGTTATGCAATACTATAATAGCAATGAGAACTGTAATAGACGCGATTCTTGTCACATGTGAATATGTATCAAAGAAATCAAGGATTTCTCTTTGTTTAAATCCTTTAGCTACTAATCTGGCCTTGTATTTATTAATAGTTCAATCACCTATGTATTTTCTTTTAAGGATCCACTTGCATCCTAAAGGCTAATTTCCCGATGGGAGATCTACCAACTCCCAGATATGATTTTGCATAATGGAATCTATTAGCTTCTTTCCAGAATGGAGCTTCTGGACTGGACAATGATTCACCAATTGTCCTTGGTTCATTTTCTAACACATAATTAGAAAATCTGGACCAAAAGACTTAGTTATTTTGGCCCTTTTACTGCATCTCGGTTCTTCATCACTTTGATGATCACCATCAGCATTATCACGTGTTTGTTCGCCTTATTTTTAGCTTCACCGCAAGTGTACGGTGTAGTTTATAGAATAGGGTAAGCAAGGTCGTATCCACGGAGACTAATAAATTTATGCGCTAAGTATTGAACCAAAATAGACTTATTTTTATTTAGACGATCGAAATTGGATGATTGTTGTGGAGGTAAAGACAAGAATAACCACAAGAATACAAGATACTAAGAATAATGGAATTATCAAGAGAATGAAATGGATTCCCGGGTTATGGTTTCAATTAATATTCCTCTTATTGTCCGATTTAATCAAAGCCAAAGTTATTATTATCAATATTCCTATAAGACGATCACAACGGTATTTTATCCCCCCTCTCGAGATGTATATAAAGTGTAGATTGAAATATCTATGCTAGCATCTCTACTCAACATAAGATACACAACTCCCAAAAGCACAAAAGATCAAATGTCCTCACAAAAATCTACAAACCTCTCGATTCATGCAAATATTCGTGTCAAGTACTCAAGATCTAATATTGAAACTCATCTCTCGAATTATGAATCAATATATCAAACATGTTAAATCATTGGCCAAGTGATAAAACAAGAATAAGAACAAAGTACTCAAATAGGCTTTAAGACAATAACTTCAACTAAGATTAAAACATTCAACAAGAGTTCAATTAATCTACTTCCAAAACCCGGAAATCACAAGAAGTTTAGCTACTCATTACAAATAAACAACTCATAGACAAATTGTTCATATTCATGATAAGCTAAAATGAAAGATTAAAGCACAAAGAATGAGAAAACTTAGGAAATGGATAATCTCTCGATTAATCTTCAATCCTTAAGCTCCAATTCGACCCGATTCTTCCCTTGATTCTTCCTTGATGAAGTTGAGCTATTTCTTGTGTTCTTGGGTCTTTTCGGACCTTTCCTCTCCTGGGTGTGCGCCCCAAGAAGTAGTATTTATACCCTTTTTGAAGTCTAGTCAATTTCTTTGTCATTTTTGGAGTTTTTTCGCAAGAACGCACGGTCGTGCGCCCACGCACGGGTTACCCATGCTCAAAGCCGTAGGAAAACATCCAGTCTCTGAGGGCGCACGGGTCGTGCATCCACGCACGGGCTACCCGTGCGCCATCCCGTAGAAAACATCCAGTCTCTGTAGGGCGCACGGGTCGTGCGTCCACGCACGGGTTACCCGTGCGCCACCCAAACGTCCAAATTTGTTTGCGGGGTCTTCATAAGAGTTGTAGCCCTCTCTTTTAGCTTTCCATAGCCACTTGAATCACCTTAATATCAATTTTGTAGAGAGAGTTATGGCCAAAATACTAAACCCTGCAAAGTCTTTGGAAATTTCATACGCGTTTGGATGTTCCTTGAGATAAATCTCCTTGTTGTTTGATCATCCATGCTTCTTTTGACACACGACTCATCACTATGACTCTAGAATCCATATAGTTGGCTTCCAATTAGGTGTAATCGCTCGATTCTTGATGATTCTAGGTTGCAATGCTCGTATTTGTCACAAAATCACTCCAAATATCGTTAAATTCCTACAAAACGAGCAAAGCGTAATATCTTTCCCACAAAGAGCGAATATATACCATTTCATACAAGTTATTGCATGTTTAATCACCATTTTAGTCATATTTATACCTCAAAATACATGCAAAACTCACACCTATCAAAATCCCCCAAACTTAAACTGTTGGCCGTCCCGGTCAACGCTTTTAAAAACTAGACAACACATGATTGGGAGTAATGAAAAGTACAACGCACAACAACTCCATAAAATTCGCATTGTTTATCGTAGGTGTCAAGCAACGAATCAACCAAGCCTCAAACATCTAACATAGAGCACACATCAAATAAATCATGGTAAATGCTTTGAATCACTTCTCTCAAGATCAAGTGTATACTCTCATCTCACATGAATATAGGACGTGTTTACGCTCAATTCAATTCAATGTTGAAGAATTACCATAAGCTTGCAAATCGTCTCATATCTCCGCCACTAGAATATATGCAATTTGTGAATCAAAAAGGACTTTTTCTTTTGGTTATAATGAAGGCTCTTTGGTTAGGGTAGGAAAATATGGATAGAGTGACTCAAACTCGGCGTATAGGCCGATGAGCATATAAATCATCTAAATTAAAGCTCAATATGCTACTAAATTCTTCTCTCATTTTCATCAACTCTTCTTATCTCCATCCCCTTTCTTTTGTAAACATTATCACCTCACATTACAATTCCTAGCCTCCAAGTTCATTCAATGAAAACTCACATCATAAAATCGATTTTTTTTTTTTCCGACTCTTTTATGAATTTTCAACATTTCTTTTTCTCCTCCTTTTCTTCCTCTTTTGTTCCCATCAACCAATTTTGTACAATTATCCAATTTTTCAATTCCAACTCATTCAACCTCATTCATTCCCTTTACTCAATGTTATACGCTCAAGTGTAGGGTAACAAATATATCAAGTTAAAGGCTTGAATTGTTGCTATCAAGAAATTAGGCAATAGGTTCAAGTTGGCTAACTAGGGATTTCAATATCATCATTAGGTAAGCAAAAGGCTTGAAGGGCTAACAAAAATGGCCTTTGATCATTTTCACAATTCGCATACAACATGTGACCTTGACAGAGATACCAGAGCAAGTTCTAGAATTCTAACAACATGAATGATACACTCAAATCACAAACAAGATCGCATATGATGACAACATAAAGAAAGGCTCAAAAGCTCAGGGCTTGTAAATATGTAATTCAAAGCATCAAACCAAGTTTTCCACATCAAAATGCTCAATGTTATCTATTCATGGCTCAATCAACTCATGCTCAACACCCAATCCAAACAATACAAAATTTTCAAAATCAAGCACAAGTTACAATCAAGAGATCAACTCACTCCCTAAAATCTATGAAAGCAATAAACGTGCTAAAACAATAAACGTGTTTCTAATGCAAATGCAACCTAAAATGCTCTACATGCAACTATATGAAAACACACAAAAATGCAATTTTGTTTTTAATCCACATATTTCATATCAAAATAACTATCTCTCCCCCCAAACTTAAATGAAATTATATCGCACGTAAGAGAAGATAGAATTTCAATATAAAATCGTGTGGATTTACCGATTCATTGTGCGAGTGGTGGCCCTCCTTGGCATCTCCTCATATCGCTAGGACTTCTTCCTTCAACCATCACTTCAAGTTTTGTACCTTAATATTGTCTTAGCGAAGGTATGACGCACGGGTCGTGCGCCTTGCACACGGTCACCCTGCGTGATGCCGTGACAAGAACACTCGGTTTTTTTTTTTTTTTTTTTACAAAAAGAAAACAAACAAAAACAAAAATCACACCACAAACCGTTGGGTTGCCTCCCAACAAGCGCTATATTTAACGTCTTTAGCTTGATGCCTGTTAATTTCGATTCGTACCACCTTTGAATGCATATATTAGTTGCTTTGGATCATGGTCAAGAACCGTTTTTCCATTGTTTGCATCTAGTAATGCATAATTGGGATTTCAAGCAAGTATTGGAGTCCGATATTGGAACATTTTGATCCGGGTTATGCCCATGTTGTCCGTGCGTGTACACATATTCCGTGCCCATCTCATTCGGAATAGTTTTCTTATGACATCTTGCACGCGCTGCACGGGCGTACACACACGGTTCTTGTGTTCCTTGTCATTTTTGCTCCTTTTCGGTACCATACACGGATGAAAGTGCATAAACATACGATCCATGTTTGGTTCCGAACTTTCTTGCTTTTGCAGGATCTTCGGCTCCTCGTAGTCACCACTCTTTTGATGAATGGCACTACATTGTTCCTTTGAGTTGGCTTCGGTGGTGCTTGAAAAGCGCTCTTTTGTTGTTGCCCACCAACAATTGTAACTAATTGGCCCATTTGAGTCTGGAGTTTTACCAACTGTGTCAATTGTAGCTCCAACTTGTCCATCCTTGCGTCTTGCATTGTGAAACGGCTCCTTGTCTCACTTACAAATGAAGTCATTTGATTCATGAATACAATGAGGGCGTCTTCCAAAGATGGCTTTGCCTCTGCATTAGTAAACCCATTCATTACATTGAAGCTTGATGGTGGTGGAATTACATTCTTCGTGCTAGCATATGAAAAATCTTCGTAAATCCCCCAATTTGAACAATAGTGCGTAGGAGTAAGATTATTCCCATAACTGTAGAAATTACAGTTATTGAAATAATTGACTCCCTCCATCCGAGCGTGCACCTATAACAATTCAAAGAAACAAATCAAACATTGTAGAAGTAGAATTTACAAAAGAAAAATGAAATAAAATAAAAAAAATCTAAATGAAAAATAATTCTATCTATCGCAATATTAGCATCAAAAATTGTATTAGTCCCCGGCAACGGCGCCAAAAACTTGTTCGCCTTATTTTTAGCTTCACCGCAAGTGTACAGTGTAGTTTATAGAATAGGGTAAGCAAGGTCGTATCCACGGAGACTAATAAATTTATGCGCTAAGTATTGAACCAAAATAGACTTATTTTTATTTAGACGATCGAAATTGGATGATTGTTGTGGAGGTAAAGACAAGAATAACCACAAGAATACAAGATACTAAGAATAATGGAATTATCAAGAGAATGAAATGGATTCCCGGGTTATGGTTTCAATTAATATTCCTCTTATTGTCCGATTTAATCAAAGCCAAAGTTATTATTATCAATATTCCTATAAGACGATCACAACAAAGATATTTTATCCCCCCTCTCGAGATGTATATAAAGTGTAGATTGAAATATCTATGCTAGCATCTCTACTCAACATAAGATACACAACTCCCAAAAGCACAAAAGATCAAATGTCCTCACAAAAATCTACAAACCTCTCGATTCATGCAAATATTCGTGTCAAGTACTCAAGATCTAATATTGAAACTCATCTCTCGAATTATGAATCAATATATCAAACATGTTAAATCATTGGCCAAGTGATAAAACAAGAATAAGAACAAAGTACTCAAATAGGCTTTAAGACAATAACTTCAACTAAGATTAAAACATTCAACAAGAGTTCAATTAATCTACTTCCAAAACCCGGAAATCACAAGAAGTTTAGCTACTCATTACAAATAAACAACTCATAGACAAATTGTTCATATTCATGATAAGCTAAAATGAAAGATTAAAGCACAAAGAATGAGAAAACTTAGGGAAATGGATAATCTCTCGATTAATCTTCAATCCTTAAGCTCCAATTCGACCCGATTCTTCCCTTGATTCTTCCTTGATGAAGTTGAGATATTTCTTGTGTTCTTGGGTCTTTTCCAGACCTTTCCTCTCCTGGTGTGCGCCCCAAGAAGTAGTATTTATACCCTTTTTGAAGTCTAGGTCATTTTTTGTCATTTTTGGAGTTTTCGCAAGAACGCGAACGGGTCGTGCGCCCGCACGCACGGTTACCCGTGCTCAAAGCCGTAGGAAAACATCCAGTCTCTGTAGGGCGCACGGGTCGTGCATCCACGCACGGGCTACCCGTGCGCCATCCCGTAGAGAAAACATCCGGTCTCAGAGGGCGCACGGTCGTGCGTCCACGCACGGGTTACCCGTGCGCCACCCAAACGTCCAAATTTGTTTGCTGGGTCTTCATAAGAGTTGTAGCCCTCTCTTTTAGCTTTCCATAGCCACTTGAATCACCTTAATATCAATTTTGTAGAGAGAGTTATGGCCAAAATACTAAACCCTGCCAGTGCTGGAAATTTCATACGCGTTTGGATGTTCCTTGAGATAAATCTCCTTGTTGTTTGATCATCCATGCTTCTTTTGACACACGACTCATCACTATGACTCTAGAATCCATATAGTTGGCTTCCAATTGGGTGTAATCGCTCGATTCTTGATGATTCTAGGTTGCAATGCTCGTATTTGTCACAAAATCACTCCAAATATCGTTAAATTCCTACAAAACGAGCAAAGCGTAATATCTTTCCCACAAAGAGCGAATATATACCATTTCATACAAGTTATTGCATGCTTAATCACCATTTTAGTCATATTTATACCTCAAAATACATGCAAAACTCACATCTATCAGTGTTCTTTTGCCAGAAATAGCTTCTTTTCTTTTTTGACAAGGAAACACGTCTTCGAAAAATACAACATTCCTTGACTCAATAATTGTACCTTCTTGTACATCTGGAATTGCTGATTTGTGTACTAAAAATTGATATGCATTACTGTTATTAGCATACCCAATGAAAATGCAATCGATTAATTTTGGCCCTATCTTCACTTGTTTTTGATTAGGTATTTCTACTTTAGCCAAACACCCCCACACTTCATGGTATTTGTAGGAATGTTTGCGACCTTTCCATATCTCATACAGAGTTTTGTCCTTATTTTTTGTGTGGTATTTTATTAAGAATGTGGTTAGTCAAGAGAATTGCTTCCTCCCCACAAATTCTGAGGTAAACCCAAATTTATCAACAAAGCATTCATCATCTCTTTCACAGTTCGGTTTTTGGGTTCAACAATACCGTTTGATTATGGTGAATAAGAGTCGCTGCGTTTGATGAATAATGCCCGAATCTGAGCAAAATTCATCAAAAGGAGCTCCATATCCTCCACTTCTATCGCTTCGAATTATCTTAATTTGGTTGCTAAGTTGATTTTCAACCTCATTCTTATAGTTTCTAAAAGCTTCTAAGGCCTCATCTTTACTTCTCAAAAGATATACATAACAGTATCTTGTGCAGTCATCGATAACAGTGACAAAATACTTTTTCCCACCTTTAGTTTGCACAAACTTTAAATCACATATATCACTGTGAATTAACTCTAGAGGTTATGTATTTCTTTCCACCGAGTGGAATGGTGTTTTGTACCATAAGGAGCTCCACATGATTACTCTTTATTAGTGATGAAGCTCTTTATAAACTAGTCAAACATTTAATATATTTCCTATGTGGGATATGGTTTTCCATATTCCCACCTGTTAGAGATTTTTCTAACCGCAAGTCTACGGTGTCAAGTTTTAATATAGTGATATGAGTAGGGTTGTCGTATCCACAGGGAATGCGTGTATAAGTACCAAGTATAAATTACCTATGCTATATTTGACAGATCAATAATAGGTGATATCTCAATTAATAAATAAAAATAACTAGATGTAATTAATCAAAATATAAACATCTAAATCTATGGGAGAATGAATTCTAGAGGTGTGATGAATCTAGTTTTCCCTTATGTTATCAATATGGTTTATCAATCACAAATTACCAATTTATAAGTCAAGATTTCTACAATAATCATTTCCTCTCTCGAGTGCCAAATGATTATAGATCACAATTGGGAATCAATATCTCTAGAAAAATCACCAAATGCAATCTCAATAAAAACTATGAATCTTAATAAATGACTTTAAAGGATTCACAAATCTCTCAATTCTATGAAATCCTAGGTTATGCTATTTCAAGGTCATGTATTCAATTACCTCTCTCAAGTGTCAAATCAAATACACCAAACACTTTAAATTATTGATTAAGTAATTTAGAAGCAATAGATCCAAATAGCACAAATAAATTGAGAAATCTAGATTGACAAACCATAATCCCAAAACATAAGTTCAAACATAGATTACATCAACCCTCTAGAATTATAGAGTTTAGCTCATGATGAAAATACAAATATCCATAATCAAATGAGAATGCATCTCAAATGATATACAAGAAACAACAAAGAAAGAATTAAAGAGATTAAAGAAGAATCTTATCTATTTCTAGATGTAAATGTCTTCAATCTTCTTCCCCAACTCTTTCCTTGTGTCTTGGTGGTGTTGGTTTTCATCCCCAAGTGTCCTCCATGCCCTAGATCAAGCCTCCCATGTATCTATTTATAGTACCCTCCTTTTAGATCCAAAAATCGGAGTTTTCTTGTTTTGTCCGCCCATGGGCGCTGCAGCGCTCGAAAATGGGCGTTGCAGCGCCAAAACACAAAACGCCACTGTCTTATTTCTGTACCGGGCGCTGCAGCGCCCGTTTTAGGCGTTGCGGCGCTGCAGCGCCTCTTGTTTGCACTGTGGCGCTATCCAAACGTCCGAATTTGCTTTGGTTGTATTCATAAGAGTTGTAGATCTCTCTCTTAGATTTCCATATCCACTTGAATCAGATCAATATCAATTTTGTAGGGAGAGTTATGACCAAAATACTAAACTCTGCCAGTACTACAAATTCCAGACGCGTTTGGACATTTCTTCAAATCAATCTTAAGTTGTTTGATCATCTTTGCTTCTTTTGATACATGACTCATTAAAATGACTCTAGACTCAATATAATTGGCCCTCAACATGTCTTGGGCACTCAAATGACTCGAAATAATGGAAATCAATGCTTAACCTATGAGATAAAATAAAAAATGACTCAAAATACTCAAAAACAATACAAAACTCTAGTCTCGGAAGCCCAAATCAATGGTATAAAGCCAAGTGAACAAATACTCCCAAACTTAGAATATTGCTTGTCCTCAAGCAATTACAAACTTTTGAAGAATACGAAGTATCCAAGACACAAAAATATAGAAAACTTATTCGACCCGACTAACTGCAAAACTTCACGACTAAAATCATTTGTCTCAATACTCGTATCACTACCAATCAAACATGCGTTTTAACATTGTGATCAAAAGTGTGGAATGTACATGCCAACTCCGTTTACCTTATTCAAATAGATTCACGCAATCAAGTGTTACCAAAATGATCCACTTTCTGAATATCCAGATGAAATGCTTAACGGATTCCATAAGCTTGTCATTCACACTAATCTCCACTAATGTAGGCTAATGTAACACAAGGATCAATAGGACTTTCAAGGCTTGTAATGTGGGCTTAGGGTAAGGTAGGAAAATATAGGATTAAGTGGCTCAACTCACCCAAACACACAATTATCACTTCAAATCACCAATTGCCAAACAAAATAGCTACCTTCACTTTTGTTGAATTCTCCACTGTTCTCCTTTTATGAGCCTAAATTCATTGATTTTTTTTTCGAAACCCCCAAACTTATTATTTTTTTTTACACATGAGGGTTAATATTTTCTTTTTTTTTTCTCGGCAACTTCATGCAAGTGAACATATACCCTACTTATCATACCCTTCTCAACCTTCAACATTTTGTGTGTATGAGTGATGGGTCATTAGGATTTTCACATGTAGGCTCAAGGTATAAGATTTGTCGCCAAAGAACGGGTTTAACAGGCTCAAAGGGGACACTAGTGAAAATATATAATATAAAGGTAGGCATTTTTGGCTCTAGCTTGTTCAAAGATGGCGTAAATCATTTCCTTAATGTTACTTCACCTAGGATTTCGCCTCGACTAGTGATCAGACAAGTTCTAGAATCCGGTGGGATCATATAAGAAACACTCAACTTCATAAATCATTTTCAAATAAATCAACTGAATTATGCATGTAGATGGAATTAATGGAACGAAACATAGATCACCGCTCAAACACATGCTCTTTTGACCGTTTAACTCATATTCGACAAATTCACTTAGTCATGCAGTTTCTGATTCAACAAATGACTCGACTCGACTCAACTCAAAGCAAATATACAAGACACAAAAAAAACACGAAGAAAATAGGATCACAAACTGAAAAAGGTATTACCACTCCCTCAAGCTTAATATAACCATTGTCCTCAATGGAAGATGTGCAACTCCTCGTCGGAATCATGGGGTAAAAGAGAAGCAACAGGACCAATTGGTAGCACTCCATAGGGTCAATGGCTTTTTCCTTGCCTTTCTATGATTTAGGAGGCACAATACCAACCTGTCAAACAAAACCAAACGTGGAAACGAGCAATGGGGTAAAGTACCACAATATCATGTGAAGACCATGGGAGCTACATCAATGTTATATAATTGTGATCGACATGTGAACTCCTCCAAGCAATCAACCAAGAAGGGTATGCAAAAGTGTTAAATTTCTCATTGAGGCATTTTATCAAACACATGGTGGGCATAAATCAAGGTAAATGATGTATATGCAATTATATATCAAATTATTCCAAAATTTCAATGCATCCAATTACTATCACAATAAGCACCTTTTGCACATAATTTCACAAGAATCGCGTAATGAGCATGCAAGAGGGATAGTGGTGAGATGCAACATGACTACTTCTAATAAAACACAAACATTCTTACTAATCAAACTATGAAAGCAAGTAAAATGAGCTTGGGTTTCCTCCCAAGAAGCGCTAAATTTAAAGTCTTTAGCCAGACTTTTGTTTTACTCAACCGGGATCCAAAAACAAGTGTCGATCATGCCACGTCTTTGTATTTTTCAACAGTATAAGCGATCCTTTAGTGTATATAAGACGTGGATGATTAAGGATCCGAATGTTGATGGTCTTTTGGAAATCAAAAAATGTGTTCCTAATGATGAAAAATGGTTTATCAATCATAGTAAAGATATTTCTATCTTTACTCACATTAAATATCATGAAATCTGTAAAACATGTTAATTGATCACCATTTTCAAACATTGTTCCTTCAAGTGTATGCTTCTTAAAATTTGATACATTTGTATTGAAGCTTACATCCAGAGTGCACATATTTTTGTCAATATGAGGATTTTCAATTGAGTGAGAGATAGAGATACTCCCTGAGTTAATTTGATGTGGCTTCTCCTCTTGTAAGATCGAATTGCACTCTTCAAAAGTCTCCTCCAAATTTTGAAGGACGTCCAACTTTTTCATAATGGGCAATTCATGTTCATGATTTTCTATTTCACCAGGTCCCAAAATGATGACGACTCTTCATTATTAAGTTGGTCAATCATTTGTTGGAGTAACTTTGACATAGTTTGACATGTAATCTCAATTTGTTGAATGTTTGCCTTGGTTTTTAGTAATCTATCATCAATTTCTCGATTTCTTATCTTACACTCTTCGATAAACTCAGCAAGATTTTTTTCCAACTCAAACCGACGTTTTATCTCATCTTGTCGTCTTTTTGCCTCACAATCGTCTAGAAATTGATAAAGTGTTTCTTTCAAGCTAGACAATTGTTCTTGTGGCTGATGAAAGGTTTCATGTTTTGCCATATTTTGGGCCCATACATTTCTTGAGGTAGATAATAAGGAACAAAATTGTTCACACTTTGACTTCCAAAAATCCCAGAAGCATCATCGATTGGCCACGTATGTGCATACATTATAATTCCATCCAACGATGTGCCTAAAACAATTATACAAAATTAAAACAAATAAAAGAAAGAAACAAAAAAAAATAGTCAAATTACAGCTAGGCAATCAACCTTGATATCACACAAAACACATTCCCCGGCAACGGCGCCAAAAACTTGTTAGAGATTTTTCTAACCGCAAGTCTACGGTGTCAAATTTTAATATAGTGATATGAGTAGGGTTGCCGTATCCACAGGGAATGCGTGTATAAGTACCAAGTATAAATTACCTATGCTATATTTGACAGATCAATAATAGGTGATATCTCAATTTATAAATAAAAACAACTAGATGTAATTAATCAAAATATAAACATCTAAATCTATGGGAGAATGAATTCTAGAGGTGTGATGAATCTAGTTTTCCCTTATATTATCAATATGGTTTATCAATCACAAATTACCAATTTATAAGTCAAGATTTCTACAATAATCATTTCCTCTCTCGAGTGCCAAATGATTATAGATCACAATTGGGAATCAATATCTCTAGAAAAATCACCAAATGCAATCTCAATAAAAACTATGAATCTTAATAAATGACTTTAAAGGATTCACAAATCTCTCAATTCTATGAAATCCTAGGTTATGCTATTTCAAGGTCATGTATTCAATTACCTCTATCAAGTATCAAATCAAATACACCAAACACTCTAAATTATTGATCAAGTAATTTAGAAGCAATAGATCCAAATAGAACAAATAAATTGAGAAATCTGGATTGACAAACCATAATCCCAAAACATATGTTCAAACATAGATTACATCAACCCTCTAGAATTATAAGAGTTGTAGCTCTCTCTCATAGCTTTCCATAGCCACTTGAATCAGCTCAATATCAATTTTATAGAAAGAGTTATGACCAAAATACTAAACTCTGCCAGTACTAGAAATTCCAGACGCGTTTGGACGTTTCTTCAAATCAATCTTAAGTTGTTTGATCATCCTTGCTTCTTTTGATACATGACTCATTAAAATGACTCTAGACTCAATATAATTGGCCCTCAACTTGGCTTGGGCACTCAAATGACTCGAAATAATGGAAATTAATGCCTAACCTATGAGATAAAATAAAAACGACTCAAAATACTCAAAAACAATACAAAACTCTAGTCTCGGAAGCCCAAATCAATGGTATAAAGCCAAGTGAACACCACCCTTTTATATTCCATATATAGAAGGCATTTTAAGTGGCTAACTTCATGTATTTATTTTTCATTCACCCGGCATTGGCGTTGAAAAATTCAACATGCTAAACTCATCTACCCGCGGCGTAGATTATGTTTATCTCATTTATTTCATACATCGAATAAATGAACCCACTTAAATAATTGGTCAAAATCGGATCAAAACTCAATTTCTTTAAACCAATTTCTACAAATATCTCCTTTGAGTTAGTATTTATTTGACAAAACTCTCATTCAATAAGTGTTCTATTTTGTGAGTAGAAATAAATATATCAAGGACATGTTTATTTAATTTAAAAGACAACAATTTTTCTTTTTTCAAATTACACCAGCCCTAGTTTGTGTAATTTACCTAAAATATTTAACCGTCTTAGAGTTGGTATATGTAAATCCATAAATGAAATGTACTTTTTTTAATGAGCTGGGGGCCGGGAGTGGAGAAGAGAAGATATATTTCTAACAAATTAACTGAAAAACTTAGGCCTTGTATGGTTATGTTTCCATGGACCATTTCTAGTTTCTAGTGTTGGAAATTGAATTTTGAGAATTTATTGGTTTTGGTGTGAAAATTGAAAATATGTTTGGATGAGTGAATGAAAATGAGTTTATGTAGGTTTGGAAATGAGATTGTGTTTGGTTGAGTAGTTTTGAAATATTATTTTTTGTATATAATAATTTGAAAAGTTGATAGTGGTTGAATATTTTAATTGGATTTATAATATTATATTTGTAAGATTGTAGGGTGGTAGGTCCCATTAGGTAGAAATAATTAAAATTAATAATATTTTAAGTGGATAGAGTTGGTAATGGTGGGTCCCATGTGTATAATTGGATGAAAAGATGAGAATAGTGATTGATGAGTGATGTAGGGTAGTGTATAAGGTTGAGAATTGAAATTATAGGTTTGAGATGTAGTTTTATGTGAAAAATGGAATGTGAAAATGATGATTTCCATTGGAAAATTTATAAACAAACATGATTCCAGTTTTATGAATAGTTGGAAATTGGAAATAGGTTGTTGGAAACATAAACAAACAAGGCCTTAGAGTTCAAACTTAATCAACATATCTTTACAAATGGTGAGGGATATATGCAAATAGTTAGGGTTCGAACTCTAATCAACATATTTTTGCAAAGCGTGAGCGATATATGCTAGTTGAGTTACAATGATCGTTGTATAAATAAAATGTAGTTCGATATTTTTCTTTTGAGTACATTAATGGGGGTAGTAGGGGAGAGAACACACTTACACACGCACTCAGGTGGGAACAAATCCAAGTCAATTGATCCCAAATGTAGTTGCATATACAAGATTGTATAAATATAGTATGTGCGACAATCTCTGACACGTCACGATAATCCGATATGAACCCGACCCGAAGTTACAGAGAGAAATTCGAAGACGAACACGACTGATACGAATCTGACACGATTTTACGAATTTGTCTCACACATATTTTTTTTATAGTATAATTAACTTTTGATGTATACTTCTTTCATCCTTAATGTAGTCTATTTAAAGTCTCCATCATTCCATCCTTAACTTGTCCCAAATTTAGCATCACTTTATTTCCAACTGAACCAGAATGATACTTCTTCTTTTATTACTAACTCTTGCAATAATCTTGTTATACCTAATTCTCCATAAAACCAGAAAGCCATTAAAATCCCCTGATCCACCAGGTCCACCAGGGCTACCCCTGATCGGAAACCTCCACCAATTTGCTACAGCCAGAGATATTCATATTTATCTATGGAAACTATCCAAGAAATATGGTCCCCTTATGCACATGAAATTAGGCCCTGTTCCAGTCCTCGTAATTTCCTCAGCAAAATTAGCAAAAGAAGCTTTGAAAACACAAGACTTGGCATTCTCTGGCAGGCCAAAACTTCTCGGGCAGCAAAAGTTGTCCTATAACGGCGTGGACATAACATGTTCACCGTACAGTGATTACTGGAGAGAAGTGAGGAAAATCACAACCATTCATTTCTCCAGTCTTAAAAAAATACAATCTTTTTGTCCCGTACGGGAAGACGAAGTCTCCTGTACGGTTATGAAGATTTCGGGTTTCGCTTCTTATAATAAAGTTGTTAACTTGAGTGAGATAGAAATGGCTTTTAGCAGCAGTTTGATATGTAGAATAGCTTTTGGGAAGAAAGGATCTGAAATGCGAAGGTTTGATGAGCTTCTGCGTGAGGCTCAGGCTTGGTTGGGCACTTTTTTTGTGTCGGTTATTTTCCGGGGTTCGGTTGGGTGGATAAACTCACTGGATTGATTAATCGGCTCGAAACGACTTTTGGCAAATTGGATACGTTTTACCAGGAGGTTATTGAGGAGCATCGAGCTTTGAAAAGGGCTAAAACTATTAGGGAGGATGAGGATGATCATATTCTTGATATCTTGATTCGGCTTAAACAAGAAAAGTCGGGTTCCATTGACTTCAATTGGGATCACGTCAAAGCACTGCTAACGGTAATTTCTACAACAAAATTGTTGTTATTGGACTGTTGGTATGAAAAATTAAGAACAATCTTTTGGCAATATAAAAGTGTTGAAAACTTTTACTATGAGAACATAAAAGATGTTTCTAACTTTATTAATGTTTTTCTTTTCCAATGACTCCACATAAGACGGATATAAAATCAACCATAATGACTCAAACTATATCTCAAAATAGGAGTAATAGGATTTGAAATACATTATATTATAGATTACATAAATAAGCTCAATATGGATTTGGTATCCCTAACTTCAAATCATTCCATCAAAATGCTACCTTAAAAAAATTTGTCGCATTGAGTGTCAAACTGCTCAACTCCATAGGAAAGTTAGATAATTGCGTTAATCTAAAAAGTTAGTGATAAAATAGAGAGTTTTGATTGATAAACTTTTCCTTTTGGTATTGCTCTTTGTCGTATGATATATTTATCGCTGCAACGGATACAAGTGCAGCCTCCATTGTTTGGACCATGACAGCCCTAATAAAGGCACCTAATGCTATGGAGAAAGTTAAAGCAGAAATTAGAAACGTGATAGGTAAAAAAGGTAAAGTAGATGAAGATGATTTGCCTAAACTTCCCTATCTAAAAGCAGTCATGAACGAGACTTTCAGATTGTATCCTCCAGCTCCAATGCTTGTACCAAGACAAACAATTGTAAAATGCAGTCTAGAGGGATACGAAATTCAACCTGAAACAATAGTTTTTGTGAACGCATGGGCGATTCAAAGAGATCCCGAGAACTGGGAAAATCCAGATGAATTCTTGCCAGAGAGATTCTTGAACAACAATATTGACATAAAAGGACAAGATTTTGGGATAATTCCATTTGGATCGGGCCGGAGAATATGCCCTGGAATGTTTATATGACTTGCAAATATTGAGCTAACAGTTACAAATCTCCTTTATTCTTTTGACTGGGAATTGCCTCTCGGGATTCAAACAAACGATATTGATACCGATGCTTTGCCTAGAATCACAATGCATAAGAAAAATGCACTCTTTCTCGTAACCAAGCAAAATGTTATTTAGTCGTTTGATCTTTTTTTTTTTGATGAAAATGTGAAAAAATTCATTAAAAAAAGGTGAAAAATTACAAATTAAAAGGGGCATACCCCAGTGATTGAAAAAGTGTGCTAAATAGACAAGCCCAAAACACACCTAAATTGTATCCAGAAGAGCAACAATATATCCTAACAAAAGAGGTTTACTAAAAACAACAAAAGATCTCCAACCAATTAATTGAGGACAAAAGAGAGTAGGCGATCACGACCTAACACTCCCAAGAGTACCTCAAGCAAGGGTGGCGAGAGATTTACAAAAAAATTTACAATTTGGAAGAGGGGCATACCCCATCATTATGTGAGAAGCTGGTAGAACCAGTCCGTTTGAGACAAGATGATATAAGCCCATCAGAAAGAAGAAACAACTCATAGAATACCTCAAAGTTGCTTCAAAGATCTTTATTTTATTTAATTTTATTTTAAAAAGAGAACCCTGCTGGGCACATATTGGGATCCGACCAGCCCAAAAGGGACTGGGGATCCAACATTTGCAACCCCAAACAGTTTCAAAAAAGAGAAACAGGGATCCGCCAAGAATGGATCCAAAACCAATGAAGCCTTCCATTAAAAGGCAATCTCAAGAGAATAGATTTAACTCTGAAAAATAACCGGTCAGAGGTGGAAAAGTACAACAAATGCGCCTTGAATCAGATCCCGCTGAGCAGGAAACAAATTCAAAGGCCCAAATGGAGAACCGGACCATCAATTAAAACAACCAGCCCAACAAAAAAAATGATATAACGAAGAAGCCATCATATGGACATCAACTTGTTTCAAACTGGGAGAGTTCAACCTGCAAATTCAGTCAAGCATAAGAGCAAATACAACCATAAAAAGACCAAGCAGAAACATGAGCTCATCCAACACCGACAGAGAAAGGGATGGCCAAGGAGCGGGGAGTTCAGGGGGAATTCCACTAAATCATATTTATTACATTTTACATGCCCTAAAGGAACAAAAACACCCACATCCGGGTGAAAAAATAGCCCAAACAGTCGGGACCTAAAAATCAACCAGATTAACTGGAAAATGGTTATAAACAACCTTATAGACATCTTTTTGAATTTTAATAAAGACTGAATCTTCTGAAAAGTTCAAGCCATCAAATACCTGACAGTTTCGGGCAATCCAAATATGGTAAATAGTGCAGCAAACAGCCACAACTCTAGCCTTTTTTAGGGTTGGAGTAGCATGTTCTTTTTTGGTCCATTTAAGGGCCCAAAGAATAGCCAGTAACGGCCCGCGTTCCCAGATCGACGATCGCGTCTCACAAACCAACACGAGTCTTCCAGTAGCGCTTTGTCCTCACTCACGCGCACCCGAGAGAAAGCGACTTCCTGGGGTCACCCATCATGAAATTACTCGGGCCAAGCACGCTTAACTTCGGAGTTTTTACATGTGAGCACAGAAAAGAAGATGCATCTTGTTGATATGAAAGTAGACCTATCAAATCTTTTAAGCTCTCCTTAATCAGATAGTCTCATACCTACATGATCTCGAATATCCTCTCTTCGGTGTGGGATCGGTTCATTCATGTCCCCTCCGCCTGTAAGCTTGCCGGGAGCCGCCTTTGTCCGTGCCTTCTTGCACGGCGATCACCCCGCCCTCTTCGGCCCCGGCGTCACAAGCCCACCACTTCCACTTGGTTCGTCCCCGAACCACACCTTACTAGAGAGGTCCCACTCGATACCATCCGTAACGCCCACGTTCGATCGACGATCGCCCTCACACAAACCAACACGAGTCTTTCCAAAGACGTTTTGTCCTCACTCACGCCGCACTCGAGAGCAACTCTCGGGGGTCACCCATCATGAAATTACTCCGGGCCAAGCACGCTTAACTTCGCGGTTTTTACATGATGAGCACCAAAAAAGAAGATGCATCTTGTTGATATAAGTAGCACCTATCAAATCTTTTAAGCTCTCCTCAACTATATAGTCCCATACCTACGT
Organism: Rehmannia glutinosa; assembly: GCA_016081115.2. Classification (NCBI taxonomy): domain Eukaryota; kingdom Viridiplantae; phylum Streptophyta; class Magnoliopsida; order Lamiales; family Orobanchaceae; genus Rehmannia; species Rehmannia glutinosa. Next base: position 137,210 of record JABTTQ020000690.1, read on the forward strand.
CTCTCGAATATCCCTCTCTCGGGTGTGGGATCGGTTCATTCATGTCCCCTCCGCCTAGAAGCCTGCCAGAGCCGCTCCTTGTCCGTGCCTTCTTGCACGGGGCGATCACTCCCGCCTCTTCGGCCCAGGCCACAAATAGTGCTCATGGAATGGCTAAATTTCAGCCATCTTTTAACACGATCCCAAAGTAACTTGGTGACAATGCATTCAAAAAACAAATGAGATGCATTTTCAAGGTAGTTGCCATACAATTTGCAAGTAGGATCAATATCCAACTATTTCAACTTATTAATAGTAGCCAATTTATCATTAATAGCAAGCCACACACAAAAAGAGTATTTGGGGGGGGATAAATTTTTTCCAAACATCGGAATGCCAAAAAGCGTTAGGACCAGATTCTCTAAAAAGGTCATACATTTTGGAGGAACAAAGACCTTTTGGATTTGAAAAAAGAGAAAGATGGGAGATAACAGAGTTAGGAGAACCAAACTTAGCTAAAATATTATTTTTTGATCTTAATTGTATGCGAAGTTCACTTTATGTGATGATGCCCATTCATTTTATTGCAAGAGTTAGATTGTAAAATTATTGTGATGGATATTTAATAACAAATTAAACGAACCACTAAATAGAGTGGTATTATTCCGACGAAGCCCATTTAAATTTCCAACGTACAGAAATTAAAGAATATTGAAAAACAACTTTACCTTTAAATCAACACGATGCTGAACAGCTAATTAAAGTTTTAATTTATAATAGTATGTGGAGTAAGTGTTATTAGTCATGTCATCACGAGGAGAAAAGAAACAAATTAATTAATTACTTAATTTAGTCAAAAAGGAAAAACTGAAAGAGAATGTCTGAACTGAATATTGCCTTTTATTATACTAATTGGGAGAGAATCAATTCAATTATAGATATTGGAGCGATTCATCCTTCCTAAATGCACATACAACTCTCAGGTGTATTGCGGTGTCCATAGAACGCTTGTTCACCACTTTTTCCTAGCTGTATATGATGGATATTAGACAATATGTATATGTAACAAAACATCATTGGACTTGATGCAATTGCAATAGCTTGCAAATTAAATAGGCTATACTACGAGAAACAGAGGTTTTTGTGACAAAGGTATTAGCGACAATAAAAAGTTATCACCAAAAATCAAATTTTGTGACAACAATTTGCCACAAATAACTCCGGCATCGAATTGTTAAAAATATTTGTTGCTAATACCAATAGCGACGACTTGTTGAAAATTTCGTCGCAAAAGGTTAGGTAAATGTAACAACTTTGTTATCGCTAAAATATTTGTTAGTGATTTCGCCCCAAAAGTAAACAATGCATCATTTGCAACGACTTTGCCGCCACTAATAAGTATTATTAGTGACGATGTCGTCACTAATAATTAGTCAGTAAACAAACTAATTCCCTCACTTTTTTCTAGGGGTGTCAATTTCGAACCCGACATGCAAACCTGACAAGAACATTGTTGGGGATATATCACGTGCGATATTATATTCGAAAAATAAATCAGAAAACTTACTTGAATTTCAGAAATACGGAATTACCGAAAATGCAGAAATTTAGACCGAGGCTAGAGTTCAACTCTATGTCTTTAAGACGAATTGTCCCGCTACGGTGCCCACGGTTGAATAGCAAATGTCTCCCAAGATACAATTAATGGTCTCCTCTTGTTTGTAGTAGCACTCAAACAACAAAGAGAGCGAACTTCAAATGTTTTGTACTCTTCTTTTACGGGAAAATTTTGATAGAATGTATGCTTGTGTTTGAATGCAAATATTAATGATTCAATCGCATATCTTAGGGATAATTATAGATTGCCAAAGGTTTCAAGTGAAACAACACAATAAAGATGTTAAACGGGCTGGTCCCAGCTCTATAGGGCCAGCCCTAGAGGGCTTCGGGCTAAACGGGCATGTTTTAAATGGGCTAGCAATATTGGAATCTAGCCCTAACCCTAGCGGGCTTCGGGCTAAATGGGCCACTATCGGGCTATAATTCAAAATATTAAAATTATATATTTAAATCTAAAATTTTAAACTTGAATATATATAACATTTAAGTTTAACATGTTAAGTTAAACTATTCATCATAAATAAAATTCATGCAAAGTTTCTAATTACATTGCATTAACAAACTTATAAAATTAAATGTTTTATGATCTAAATTTTTGAAAACAAAATAATAATAATTAAAGCTACGCAGAATTAACACTATTTTCTGTAATTACTCATATGACTATAAGTTAAAATTTAAAAATTACATATCTAAATCTAAAATTTTAAACTTGTGCATATATAATAGTTAATTTTATTTAATGCTAATCTATTCATTACGAAAAAAAATTCATGCATAGTTATAATTACATTGCATTAACAAAATTATAAAATTGGATTTAGCAGCATTTAGAAATATAATTTATATCCTAAATAATCTACTAAAATTACGTGATATTTTCTATTCGAAATAAATATCGAAAAACTAAATTAAGTAATAAATAAAATAAATAAATAAAAATTTGTCAAGAAATATAGCTTGTTTAATAAAGTTAAACTTAAAGATGAGAATATGTGAATTTGGAAATAAATTTACTAGTAATAGGTAATAAAGTAGATATAAGATATTAAAATTATATTTATTTTTTAAAATAAAAAAGAGCGGACTAGCCCGGTTAACATTCGGGCAAGCCCTAGCCGGCTTCGGTTTAAACGGCCCGGGCCTAAAAGGTCCGGTGATTTAAATGGGCCAATAACCCTCTTTTTTCCGGTGTAAACGGTCTAGGCCAACGGGCCGCGGCCCTTTTAACATCTCTACAACACAACTCTTGGACACACCTTTTCATTCCAAGAGTTATTATGAAAAGTTGCACCCTTTGGTTTGCAACTATTAAAAGTTTCCATGAAGAGTTGCATCCTTTGGTGAGTTTCCATGAATAGTTGCACTTTTTGGTTTGCAACTACATTTGTATTAATTACAAATAATACTCTAAATGCATTCTGAATACAAAATTAATCCACAAATTTCATCTAGATTCATTGTCCAACATGGAATACTAAAGTTCCACTTGTACCTCAACTTATCACCTTTAGGCAATAATTTTTCATTCACCCGGAAATATTCTTGTGAGCTCAAACATATTTCCAACAATCCCCACATGAATGAGAAATTATATGAATCAATGCAATGCACATATGAATGCAGACACTAAAGAGAGTACAAACGGAAAGTTATTGCATCAGGAGAGGTAGCTTCTGGCTTTGAACCTTCCCTAGTGGAGTACTATCGGATTTACTTGGCTAATCAGTACATGGTCTCTTGAATGTTGTTCGTAGTTGGTATAAACCAAGACAACAACACCACACAATAACCTCCCTAACATTTTCCAGTTCTCATGGTTGTGTTCATTTTGGCCTTGAACAACCTTGGGTTTCATAAGTGTTTTAGAGAATTCAAGCCTCAAAATCCTCATAGAAACGGCCCCACTTCACACTTACATAGGTGACATCCTATTAAGTGTATTATTCCATACACCACTTGGCTTAACCAAGCTATAGGTATCATTAAAAGTTGAACTTAACCATATATACTTCTGCAGAAAGTACTTTTGAACATAGGAATGGGTAGGAATTTATCCGAAGTGCTTAACTGAATCTTTATAACTTAGTTGTCCCATTGAACCAAGTTCTTGGGATCTCCAGTCATCATGGTTGTACCATTACAAAGATTCATGCATAATAGGCTTTAATCCCATTCCCTTTGATAATCTATATACCTGATCTCTTGGTAAACCTTTGGTAAGCGGATCCGCGAGATTCTCCTTAGATTTTACATAATCAATGGAGATAACACCACTTGAGATCAATTGTTTAATGGTATTGTGTCTACGACGTATATGTCTAGACTTACCATTATACATGTTATTATGTGCCCTTCCTATGGTCAACTGACTATCACAATGTATATTGATAGCAGTGACTCGCTTTGGCCAACATAGAATATCCTCTAAAAAATTCTGAAGCCATTCTGCTTCTTCTCCAACTTTATCCAAAGCTATAAACTCAGATTCCATCGTTGATCGAGCTATACAAGTTTGTTTTGAGGACTTCCAAGACACAACTGCACCACCAATGGTAAAAACATAACCACTAGTGGATTTTGAATCCTTTGAATCTGATATCCAGTTGGCATCACAGTATCCTTCCAAAACTACTGGATATCTTGTATAATGTAATTCAAAGTTCAAAGTATATTTTAAATATCTCAAAACTCTATTCAGAGCCTTCCAATGATCATCACTTGGATTACTAGTAAACCTACTCAGTTTATTCACAGACACGCTATGTCGGGCGGGTGCGATTTGTTATGTACATTAAATCGCATATGACTGTGAATATCTCAATTGAGATATGGTCCATCTTTATTTCTTGACTAAGTGTAAACTTGTGTCAATTGGAGTTTTTACTTGGATTTTCATCATAAACGTTGAATTTCCTGAGAATAGACTCAACATAATGAGACTGAGATAAAATAAGTCCACCAGATGTCTTAGAGATTTTAATCCCTAGTATAACATCTGCCACTCCCATGTTTTTCATATCAAGGTTTTGTGTCAACATTCTCTTTGTATTCATGATAATATCATGATTATTACCTATTATCAACATGTCATCAATATAAAAACATACAATTACATAGGCGTTCGGTGTATTTTTAATGTAGACACATTTATCACACTAGTTAATTCTAAATCTATTTGACAACATAGCTTTATCAAATTTCTGGTGCCACTGTTTTGGCGCCTGCTTCAATCCATATAAGGACTTAACAAGGTTACACACCTTTTTCTCTTGTCCTGAAGCAACAAACCCTTCAGGTTGTTCCATGTATATTTCTTCTTCTAACTCGCCATTTAAGAATGTTGTTTTATCATCCATCTGATGAATCTCGAGATCATATAGTGCAACAATTGCAACAAGAAGTCTAATAGAAGTAATTCTTGTAACCGGTGAGTATGTGTCGAAGAAATCAAGGCCTTCCTTTTGCTTATAGACCTTAGCTACCAACCTAGCCTTATATTTATCAATAGATCCATCCGGTTTGAACTTCCTTTTGAAAATCCACTTACAACCTAGAGGTTTATTTCCAGGTGGGAGGTCAACCAACTCCCAAGTGTGATTTTGCATAATGAATTCTATCTCACTGTTGATAGCTTCTTTCCAGAATGGTGCTTCTAGAGTTGACATTGCTTTTGCAAATGTCTTAGGTTCATTTTCTACCATGTAGGTTAGAAAATCAGGACCAAATAATGTAGACTTTTTGGCCCTCTTACTGCGCCTTGGTTCTTCATCATTTTCATGGTCAAGATTTGCAGTATCATAAGTCCTCTTATGTGAACTTGTTTCACCTTTATCCCTTTCTTTACACGGAAAGACATTCTCAAAAAACACAACATTCCTTGATTCAATAATTACATTTTCATGAATATCAGGAATATCTGACTTGTGCACATGGAATCGATATGCACTACTGTTATGTGCATATCCAACAAATATGCAATCAACTATTTTAGGCCCAATTTTTTTACTTGTTTAGGCTTTGGAACTTCTACCTTCGCCAAACAACCTCACACTTTCAAGAGTTTATAGCTAGGATTGTGTCCTTTCCACAATTCATATGGAGTTTCATCCATTTTCTTTAGTGGAATTTTATTAAGAATGACATTGGCTGAGAGAATTGCTTCTCCTCACAAGTTCTGGGGTGGTCCCGAACTTATCAACATAGCATTCATCGTACTTTAATAGTTCGATTCTTGCATTCAGCAATTCCATTTGATTGAGGTGAATATGGTGCAGTAGTTTAATGAATAATGTCAGATTCTGAACAAAATTCATCAAATGGAGCATCATATTCTCCACATCTATCACTTCGAATAATTTTTATTCGTTTGCTAAGTTGATTTTCCACATCATTCTTATAATGCTTAAAAGCATCCAAAGCCTCGTCTTTGCTTCTCAGCAAATATACATAATAGTATCTTGTGCAATCATCTACAAAAGTAATAAAATACTTTTTACCACCTCCCGTTTGCACAAACTTCAAATCACAGATATCATTGTGAATTAATTCTAAAGGAGTGGTAGTCCTTTCAACAGAGTTATATGGTGTTTTAGCTAATTTAGCTTCAACACATCTTTGACATTTATGATTAGGATCAAATTGCAAATTAGAAAATAAATTCAGATTCATCATTCTACGAACAGATTTAAAATTTGCATGCCCTAATCTGTTATGTCATAAACAAGAAGACTCAAGCATATAAGCAGAACTACAAGTAGTATTATTAATACATGCTTTTGGTACAATAGTAAGAACGTTCATCTTGAACATTCCATCAGAAGGATAACCTTTCCCCACATAAACATAATTCTTGGTGAGTACAAATTTATCAGCTACAAACACAAGCTTAAAGCCATTCTTGCTAAGCAAAAAACCCGATACAAGATTTTTGTGAATGTGAGGCACATGTAGCACATTGTTGAGGACGAGCCCTTACCGGTAAGTCATTTTCAAGGTTATTTTTCCTTATCCTTCAACCTTTGAGCTTGCAGAATTTCCCATGGACAATTGTTCTCCACTAACTGGTTTGTAGTTTGAGAACATTGTCTTATCAAAGACAAATATAGCGGGTAGCCCCAGGATCTACCCACCAGTCCCAGGATTTCCAACATTGTTGCATTTAGAGACAACAACAAATGCAAACTCATTTCTGTACCCCATCCGAAAGTTCATCAACTTGTCACATTAGTTTGTGCTTTAAGTTTCTTCTGATTACGACATTCACTCTTGCGATGTCCAGGTTTACCGCAATTGTAGCAATTGCCTTTAAACCGCTTAGCATTCTTCTTGTTGTCCTTTGGACCCTCACCAAAAAACTTTATTTTCTTGTTATTTCTCTTTGAAATGGACTCAACCACGTTGGTGTTTGCTTGCCCAAATAGTCCTCCATTTTTCTTATCCGATTTTCTGTTATCTTCCTCAATTCTCAATCGGACAATCGTTTCTCCAACTTCATTTCTTACGTTTATGCTTGAGATAATTCTTAAAATCTCTCCACAATGGCGGAAGCTTTTCAATGATGGCAGCAACTTGGAATGACTCGCTAAGAGTCATGTTTTCAGCATGAATGTCATGGAGAAGAACTTGTAATTCCTGAACCTGACTGATAACGGTTCTGGAATCCACGATCTTGTAATTAAGGATCTTTCCGACAATGAATTCCTTCGTGCCGGCATCCTTCATTTTGTATTTCTTCTCCAATGACTCCCATAACTCTTTAGCAGTTTTCATGGCACTATACACACCGTATAACGTATTATCCAACCCATTGAGGATGTAATTTTTGCACAAAAAATCCAAATGCTTCCAGGCATCCAAAGCAATGAGAGATTCTTGGTTGTTCACTCCTTTTTGCACAACCAGAGGATTCTCCTTAAGAAACGTTTCAAAACTCAGTGTAGTGAGATAAAACAACATTTTCTGTTGCCATCTCTTAAAGTCAACACTACTGAATTTTTCGGCTTCTCACCGTGAGGAACATGAGTCGGTTGAATGGGAACAACCAGTGGTGGAACCACAGTAGGAGTCACACATATAGGGGAATCAATAGTTCCCTCCATTTTGAATTCTAGAAATACGGAATTACCGAAAATGCAGAAATTTAGACCGAGGCTAGAATTCAACTCTATGTCTTTAAGACGAATTGCCACTACTACGGTGCCACGGTTGAATAACAAATGTCTCCCGAGATACAACGGTCTCCTCTTTCTGTAGTAGCATTCCAAACAACAAGAGAGCGGTGAACTTCAATGTTTTATACTCTCTTTTACGGGAAAATTTTGACGTAATGTATGCTTGTGTTTGTATGCAAATATTAATGATTAAATTTGAGATCTTAGGGATATTTATAAATTTCCAAAGATTTTAAGTGAAATAACACAACTCTTGGACACACCTTTGCATTCTAAGAGTTATTATGAAAAGTTGCACCCTTTGGTTTGCAACTGTTAAGAGTTTCCATGAAGAGTTGCAACCTTTGGTGAGTTTCCATGAAGAGTTGCACCCAGGGCCGTTCCAATGTTTTAAAGGTTCCGGTGCGAAAACAAAAAGAGAGCACTCTTTACTCATATAGAAAAAAAAACTAAAAATAACGAATGTATCAATATGACGAAAAATAGTTTCATTGATCAAAACATAAAAATAAATGTAAAATAACAAAACATTATATTTCATTATCAATGTTTCTAATTTTATTAAAATAAAAAAATAATGAAACATCATTTCAATTTTAATGTTTTCATTTTTTATTAAAATAATGCTTCAAAAGAGATACTTCAATATAATTAGTTCATAGACTAGAAAAGAATAAAAACTAAAACAAAAAAGATTTGGCAAAAAAATAAAAGGATTTTATTTTGGATGGGAGAGAATGACCATATGGAATAAAAAAATAAATATAGGTGAAATTAAATAACTAAATCTAAATATATATTAAAATTTACAAAGAACTTGCGGAATAATCTTAAGAAATACTAACAACTTGTAGTGGTTTCGAGCGAGTGTGTGACACTGTTTATGGTTTTGAGTGTATTTTTTTGAGTTAAAATACTAACAACTTGTAGTGGATTCTTTATTGAATTAAAATATTGAAAAGTGAAGTTTTGGTAAAAGAATTAATAGAAAAAAGGACCAAAATGTTGAAAGTGCGAAAAATTGAAAATTTGGTAAAATTTAAAAGAAAAAAATAAGAACCTAAAAATTTGCAATAAAAGAAATTCGAACCCATAACCTCATACAGGGAACGAAGTGCAAGACCAGTTGTACCAACTCCTCAATTGTGAGAAAATAAAATTGTTTCTATACATATAACAATACTTATCTTTTTAAACCATTAAAAATTTAAAAAAAAAATTTGGGGTTGGGGCCCTCGCCAGAGGGGGGCCCTGTGCGGCAGCGCCGTCTTGGCCACCCCTAGGACGGCTCTGGTTGTACCATTTGGTTTGCAACTACATTTGTAGTAATTACAAATAATAGTCTAGATGCATCTTGATTTTTGAATATAAAATTCATCCACAAATTTCATCTAGATTCATTGTCCAACATGGAATACTAAAGTTCCACTTGTACCTCAACTTGTCACCTTTAGGCAATAATTTTTCATTCACCCCGAAATATTCTTGTGAGCTCAAACATATTTCCAACAAACATAACAATGAGTGATAAATTTTTGGAAATTTTGAATTTCTTTAATAACAAAGATATAGATAAAGCGAAATTTTCAAAATGAAATAATTGTTCACATAAAATAATTTGTAATAATATTGCAAGAGAAGTCTAATATTCAAACTTACAAATGTCAAGAGACGTAAATAACAAAACTCATCCAAATCATTTAAATCAACTCACTGGTATGACAAATCATAAAGTTTTAACAAATAAATATAGATATATATTAAGAAGAAAACCATCATCGATTTTAATTACAACATTGATCATATAAATAAAAATAATTTTACTATATGGGTTAAATAAGTCGGATCCAGGATACCCGTAGAAATAAAAGTCGGTCCGAGTTCAAGATTATGACACGAATAATTAAATGGGTCAGATCTGGGTTGACTATTATGACAGGCCAACCCACGAATCCGGACCTAACCCAAATTGACATCCCTATTTTTTCCAACCTCTCACATATTGGCGCCACCCTAATTTTTTTGCCCTACTTTTTTCCCACTTCTTCCATTACTCTCACGTTTTAAGTTGGAATAGAGTATCCCATTTTTTCCCACGTTTTTCCATCCTCCTCTCCTCCCGTTTGTTGTTACGCTGCATCTTCTCCCAACAATCCTGCACCACCGCACAATCTCTCTCTATTTGCCGACTTTACATTCAATTTGGTTAGTATATTTCTTGCTTTAAACTTGTTAGAGATACTTGTTTTTAGTTTAATTGTATATGATATTTGAATTGGTTTGACTCAAGGGTTAGATTGAAGGGTTTGATTTAAATTGGTTAGGGATTTGGCTTAAGGATTTTTTAATTTTTGTTCATCAGCAACTTTGTTTGAAGGAGTTGATAATGGGAATTTTTATTGCTTTATATTTCAAATGTGTCAGATAGACTTGTACATATGGGTGTGATGGTGTATGATATAGAATTGATGGTGTACAATGGCATAGCTAAGGGGTCAATCTGGGCCCCAACCCCCCGATCCCTTAAAATAATAAAAATTTCTAGCTAAATGTTTTTAGAAAAAAATATTTAATTTTTTATATGGTTTTTCTTTTAAATTTTTATCGGGCCCAATCCAATTTCATTTATCGATCCACCCCTGTTTTATTCTTGGCTACACCATTGATGGTGTATGGTACAGAAAAAATATTTTGTAGGATTATACTAGGTGATTATTGTTAGAAAAGACCCTAAGATTTGGGCAAAATACAGAAATTGTCTTATGGCGAAATTAATTTTGAAGCAGGGGTGAAATTTTGGTTGAAGGGGTTGTATAAAAGGCTCAGAACAACATCTCAATTTGGTGTTGATTTATCTTTTTTTAGAGGAGATAATTATGCAAAAATTAATCAAACTTTCGTCTTAGTGCAGGTATACAAGTTTGAATTTTGTTACAAGGATCTAGTGATACCATTTGTCCATGAAAAATGATCTAGTGATAGCAATTAAGTTACAAATCATTTTGTATTTTTATTTTTAATTTTTCTGGAAGATATAAAAGTATATATGCTCATGAGTTGAACTTAACAGTAGTTCGGATGTCTTGCTCTCTTTGATTCCATAAAGTTCCATAAAGTCTATTAACAATGGGCAAGCTCTATATGACAGACTCGATCAAGCGATGCAGATGTGAGGATTTTAAATTGAGATATTTGGCATCAAGAATCCATCCCGCTCCATTGGGCCACAACTTGAGAAAGGACATCCGCCATTGTCAACTATTGATCATTAAATGATAAATAACTTAGTGATTGACACACATAAATCATAATATAAATAATGGGAAACTTGGTATTAAAACTTTTATTGACCATGAAAAAGATTCGTTTATATTATTTTATTTCAAAATGGAGTGTTCTTGTTCTAGACAAAGGAATTAAAAATTTAGAATCCAAAAGGTCTTTCATTCCAGTGGTACGTTTTTCACTTTTTTAACTAATATATGAAAATGTTCTATTTTTTTTGTTAGCATTTCTCGCTTAAATATTGGAAGAGTTTCATGGCGGATGGGATTTGCTATTGCAAAAGAGTATTTCTTTTTCTATGATAATTTATAGATACATGTAATTTTTTATATGATGACATACATAGGAGATAAAACACTCTTGCAAATTAATCCCATCCGTTTTCATCTCCACGACACAATGTCAGTATGTAACGTAATCATTTTTTGGATGCATGAATTTTCATGTGTAGACAAGGATTTTTTGGTGTGGAAAGTTGCATGCATCATTAAAATATAAAATTATTTTGATATTTTTACTTACATATGTCTTCCTTTCTACAAATAAATATTAGTTTTCTCTCAACTCTCTCTTTTTACTTTTATTTGAATAAATTGAAATATATAAAAAGAAAGGAAAATGTCCTGATCACAAGCCGATCATGTAGCAAAAAAACAATGTTAAACTTCAGAAAAATAACAACAAAAAGAAACTTAGTGATGTAATTTAAATGAAGGGCGTCTTTATTTAGACAATTTTTGAATGGCACTGCCAATCATTTTTTAGCACGTGCTCGAGTATTGTCTTGATCTTCTGATGTCGCATGTGGAATTTCAGCCCAAGATCCTCGAGCCACAATTTCCATAGACTTCAAAGCTTCTGAGGAATCACATGAGTGAAAGATAAGCGGAATAGTTGATGAGTCACTTAACTTGGTCTTTAAAACTTCTAATTTGTCTGCATCAACTTGAAAATCAAAGTTAAGAGAAAAACTTGATGCTAAAGATGTTGAATCATGAGTCAAGTCGTGAGCCGTTTCATAACGCCTTTTAGGTTCAACTTAATTCAACAACATTAGAATAAACCACAATAGTTAGCAGATTACCTTGCGTCTCTCTCTTATACGGTGTGATCATTTATAATCTTTTCAAAGATACTTTTGGAAATGAGATCGGATCGCAATCTTTTTGCAGAGCATCAAACAGATTGCGAGTAGAGATATTTTGTTGAGGGTGTGAAGGAGTGGAATTTTTACCATTACTAACTAATTTTTTATTGACGGCCACAAATTTGTCAATATCCATCTGAACGACTAGCTTTTGGACCAGGTCAAAAGGTTTCGCAGAATGAGGTTGGTCTTCAGCACTAGGGTGATTTTTCTCGGCATAGTCCGCCCACCGTTTACTAGCAGTAGCCCGAGTGGGTGAACCAACATGCAATCCAGAGACCGTTTCTTTCATCGAATTATCGACAACCTTATCCTTATCATTAGATGAATGAACATGTCTATAAACCTTACGATCACATGATCTACCCCTCTTGGTTGGAAGGTCACAATCATGAGACTCCTTAGGAACTGAAGGCAAAATACGACGACATGTGGCAGTAGAATTACCCGTGATACCACAATTAGAGCAAAAATAAGGTAATTTCTCATAACTCAAAGAAACAAAAGAACAATGCCCAATCATTCCACCATAACATATTCCTGGAGAGGCTTAGCAAACTCAATATCAACTAAAACCCTCGCAAAATGCCCAAGAGAACCATTCAATGATTTCTCATCAATCTGTATAAGTGTACCAATAGCCTTGGCAATACCTATAATAAAGTTAGGATGCTAATACTCAATACTAAGTTCAAAAATACAAACCTAAACACTAGCAGTGGAGGTGTTAACCTTATAAAGATTAAAATCAGGGACCCAAGGTGAGAGACGGATTGAACCAGAATTAATGTGCCAAGTGGACTCTAGACCGCCCGATTTTGATCTACATCATTCCAGAGTTTAAGACAAAAATACCCCTTTCCCAAAGGAATTAGCTTCCAAGCATGTTTAATGCCCCAAAAGTCAGTTAAACGGTTTTCCAATGGGATTAAAGGCTAAGGTTTGGATCCTTTACTAGAAGAACATGACCAATTAAGGAAAACATTCTTGAAGTCGTTGTTGGTATAGATTTTAATCGATAGAAACTGAAAAAATTCTTCTTTTTTAACCGGTTCGGAAGCTGGTGGGGCATCACCATGCACGATGCTAGCAAAAGACGATTTAACAGTCAGTGAAGCATACTGTGTCAGAGAACTTACCGAAAGTCGATTAACAGTGGACGGTTTCCCATGCATGAAGAAAAAGATAAAGGACCCTTAGAAGAATCCCCCTTACACAAATTTTCCGATGAGGACAACGGAATGGCGTAGGAAATTGGGACAAATTGCGGGAGGTGCCCAAAATTCCGTGAGATTCGAGCATCTCTTGCGAAGTGGAAACAATTGGATGGCTTGTTGGAAAGTGATTCAAAACCCTAGAAGAAGAATCTGGGAAAGGAATCCTGGAATTCAAAACCATAGGACAAGAATCTTGGGAAGGGGTCTTGGAATCATGAACTAAATCGTGCAGCACCATGATCGGGGAATGGATTGTGCCGAAGTAGACGAAACTCCATGGCCACAGCAAGAATGATGATTTTCGTGAGGAGGAGAATCAAATTCAGGAAAAAGAGCAGTGTCCAAAGCATCGATCGGATGTCGGGGATGGTGATCGGAAAATCAAAGATGGCAGACGGGTTTGGGGTGGGGAGAGGAAAGAGAAGGGAGCATAATTCTAAGGTTTTATTTCTCGCAAACTCTCTCTTTTTACTTCTATTTCTTGCTCTTTTTATCTTAAGTTTTAACTTTGGTCTAAATCTTGACTAATGCAGGACAATTAGGATCGATATACTATGATTTACTAAAGTAAAATAAATTTAGTCTTGGAGTTTCTATTAAATTCAAGGCATCACAGTTTTTAGCTAGATTTTTTTTAACATTTTAATGTATGCACACCTTATGTCCTTATCACTCCTGATATTAGAGATGACTTATCTGACCACAGGCAAGAGGGGGGTCGTATTACATTATTAAAATATGAAGTCTTAAATTGTTATTATCTAATATGATCGGTGTAAAATCTAGGCATGTGGACAACAGAAAAGTAATTTTTGAGTTTGTTCAAGAAATTAGTGATTAATTAGTACGTGTAGGCATGAGAATAATAATTATTTGTGAGGCCCCTTGATGAGCTCAATGTTAAACATTATAAAAGAAAAAACAAAGTTGAATATAAAAGTAAGGAAAATATGAGCTGAATGTTTCTTATTTTTGTATCATTTTTGGGTGATGAACATTACATCATTGGATGCTCTTATATAGCAGAGATAAGGAAATTAAAACACCGAGTAATGGACACATGTTGCTATGTTATTGGAAGGAAAAATGTAGCTCTAACATATTGTGCAGGTTAGTACACATAAGGATAACAAAAATGGGAAATATCTGGAGTTGTGACAGCTAGAGTAAGGTGTAATTAATTTCTTCCTAAATATCTACAATTAATCTTGAGATAATCTTTTCTAGAGTTAATCCTTTCTAACATCCCGCCCCCTCAGTTCGAGCGAGGAAAGAGTTGTAGTGTGTAATTTGTTGCGCAAACGAGCAAGGGATTGTTCACTTAGAGGTTTTCTTAGACAATCAACAACTTGGTCATAGCTAGGTATGTGATGGACAAAAACTGACTTTTGTTAAACTTTCTCACGGATGAAGTGTAAATCGATTTCCACGTGTTTGGTGCGTGCTTGGACCACTGGATTTGATGACATAAAAACAACGCTAAAGTTGTCCCAAATAATAGGAGGATGGTGTAAAGGAATTTTCAATTCGTGAAGCAGATATTTTAGCCAAATGACCTCTGTCATAGCTGTAGCTAAGCTTCGATATTCTGCTCCACAGCTTGAACGGGAAACAGTGGATTGTGTTCGAGAACTCCAACTTATTAAATTTTTTCCAACGAATATGCAATGTCCTGAAGTTGATTTTCGATCATCGGAATTTGATGCCCAATATGAGTCTGCAAATGCAATGATAAGGAGGTGATTTGAGTGAAATCTCTTGATTGCTTTCCAGTGCAAATCCAAAGGTTTTTTCATGAACTGGCTTAGCTTATTTACAGCATAAGTTATTTAATGCCTTGTGATAGTCAAATATTGAAGACTTCCAATCACTTGTCCGTAGAGATATCCATCAGAGAAGCTGCTGCCATCAAACTTGGAGAGAGGAGAAGATGAGAACATGGGAGTAGCTAAGCCTTTTGATGAAGACATTTTAGCCTTGATGAGGAGTTCCTGAATATATTTTGTTTGAGCAAAAGCAGACCGTCAGGTGTGTAATTAACCTCTATGCCAAGAAAATAGTGAAGATCCCTAAGGTCTTTCAAAGGGAAAAATTCAGCAAGCTTTTTTATCAATTTATTCAGTTCATCTAGTGAACTCCCTGTAAGCACTATATCATCAACGTATACTATCATAAAAATTGATGGACTCCCTATAAGCACTATATCATCAATGTATACTATCATAAAAATTGATGAACTCCCTGTAAGCACTATATCATCAGTTCTAGAGCTTCTGCAGCTTTGTGACAAGAATTGGTAAAAGGTAACTTTTGGGATTTTGCTACAGCATAGTCTGAACAAAATGGAATTGTATTTTCATTGATATAGGAAATATTACAAGCATTCAATGCCATTTTTGTTACATCAATGGATGGTTGTCCTAGTCTTTTATGCCAAAATTCTAGAGGTTTTAGTTGAGCTAATGACATAAGAGAAAGTTTTATCGTAACCACTTTTCTGGAAAACAATTGTCATGTCTTTATTGCGAGGTTGCAGAAGGGAGGTTTGGACAGGTTCATGAATTTGAGCTGAGTAAGCTTAAATTGGTAGAGGCCATTCTTAAGATTGCTCTTGAGAAGAGTATCCCTTGTAATTTGGTCCTTGAAAACACAATGCAAGGGATAAAATTCAAAATATATTCCATTATCTCTAGCAAATTGTGCAACACTTAACAATTTTTTTGTTATTTTAGGAACGTGCAGTAGGTTGTTCAATTTAAAAGAGTGATCGGCAAATGAACTTTGTGAGTGTTTTAGAGAAGTGACAAGAGCTTTACCAATGTGTGCTATGTCCAGTCCTGCGTAATCCGCAACAATGTTCAAGTTTGTTAACTCATTTGTGACATGATGAGAAGCCCTGAATATGTGTACCAGTTCATTTCAGAGCATTGGTCTGAAGCATTGACAAACATAACATTAGTTTGAGAAAGATTTATATTGGTTTTCCCGTTGATCCTCCGAGATTGCCCTTGAGTATTTTGCACATATTCAATATTAAATCTGTGATAGCATTTTTCAGCCGTATGGTTGTTGTATCCACAGATTTGGCATGAGGTTCTATTTCCAAAATTTCTACCTCCTCTACCTCTCTATCCTTGTTCACCAAAAATTTGTTCAGATCTCTATACTGCAAGTGCACGGTGTAGTTTATAGAATAATGGGAAGCAAGGTCGTGTTCCTCAAGGGTGACTACGAAATACTTAGGTTATAATAACATCGTATTCTAATTTTACTGAAACGACCGAAAATCAAGAGTTTTTATAAAATCGAAAAAGAAATAAATTTCGAACCTCACAAGTATTTTAAACAAATACAGAAGCAACCATAGGCACATAATCTCAACATGCTTCTTCAATATTAAATCCAATTAATGTTTCAGAACCAATTCATGCGTTACTATGGGTTCAATTCCTAAACTAGTTTATTCCCCCTTCCAGGTGGCGCATAAATAGTAGATTAATAATAATTGAGGTTTCCCGATACATCACAACTATTATTAACTCCCAACAGATTTTTGAATTGAAATATTCCCCACAAACAGAAGTAGTCTCCCGATACATTACCCTGTTTATGTCGGAATTTGATTTTCGTCTCGTTAGAACTAACATCCCGGATTATGAACTAACAAGTATGACATGTAAATTATAGATCAAATAATCGATAATTAAGAATAACTACTAGAATTCATAAAATAGAACACGTGAATCAATTAAGAAAATAATTAATCAAGATTTAACATTAATCAACAGTTTTGATTATGTAGGATCCGAAAGATTAGCCAAACATTGATAACAAATTAATAGGCAAACTTGAAATCAACATTGTGACATTTTTTAAGTACAGACAAGAGATCTAAACTAATAAACAAGCCTTCGAAGCTCTTGTGCTTCCGTAGATATGAAAGACTTTGTGGTGTTCTTCGTAACATAGCCCTCCATTTTCAGAAGACCTTTGATCTTATATTCCTGTATATTTTGGTGTGTTGTATGTTGTATGAATGATTCATTTTTTGTGTAAGCCTTGGTCTCTTTATACATGTATTTGGAGAGATCACTTGTAGAGTTTTGGTAGGAAAAAAGGAGACCAATTCAGCCGTAGACACGTCGCACGACCGTGTCAACCCACACTGTCAGGTCATCTGATCGGATTTTGCTCATGGGGTCTTCATGAAAGTTGTATCCCTTTCCCCTAGATTTCCATAGCCACTTGAATCATCTCAATATCAATTTTGTAGAAAACGTTATGGTCAAAATACTAAACCCTGCAGTGCTGGAAACTATTAACGTGTTTGGACGTTTTTGAAGAAAATTCCCTTTTGTTCGACCGTGCATGCTTCTTTCCTTCACATTTTTGTTTGTACCTTGTCTTTTGACATGTCATTTGAGACATGCTATCGTCTTTTATCCAATTTAGCTCCATTTTCTGTAAAATTCACAAGAGTACGCAGTATCACGCCAACTAAGGAAATCAAGTAAAACACACTAAATATACATCCAAATGTATCAAATATATCAAAATAAGCTCTTAAATGCATGTATATTTTACACATATCAAAATCCCCCAAACTTAAACCATTTCTTGTCCTCGAGCAAATTAAGAAAATAAAACATCAAAGGGTACAAAGAACACACAAGGACACTATAAACATTCAATCTCATTTGACTTCATATCTAAGTAAACCATGAAATTCATTATCAAAAAGTCATCAATCACAAGTTCGGTATAATCAATACTCTTTCGGGTACTTGACATCGTGACTCACAAGTAAGTAGTGTATCACTCAACTTTCAAAGTATATGGTAAGTGTTTGCGCTCAAAATCAATTAAGTGAATGTACAACTATCATAGACTTACAGATCGTCTAACATCTCTACCACTTTTGTGTGCACAATTTTAGAATAAAAAAGGACTTTAATTTGGTTGTAATGTAGGTTCTTGGTAAGGGTAGAGAAAATTTGGATTAAGTGGCTTGGCTTGAGCAAATAGAATTTAAAGTACACAGACTTGCAACTCACCAACCCAATTTTATCTAAAAAATCATTTTTCAAGGTATATTCTTATTCAACTCAATTCCATCATTTTTCTCCCTTAATTCTTAGGCATTTTGCCCTTTTTTTCTCTTTTCTTCTTTAACCTCAAGCTTTCAATTTCTCACAATTTTCAGAATTTTTCTTTCTTTTCTTTCTTTTGCTCGATTTTTCTCTATTTCTTTTTCAAAGATTTTCTTTCTTTTTCGAGCATCATAATTCTTTTCTTTACCTATTCACTACTCATATATCCCTCATTCATTTGCCAACTTTCTCTATTTTTTCATAATTTTCACCACATATCCCCCAAACTATTCATCTTCTATAAGCTCAAGTAATCTTAGAGATAAAATATATTTTTCAATTTTAAATATCAAAATGTGGCTAACAATAAAAAGTTAAGGCTCAAAGTGGCTAACTAGGGAATCATAAATTCATAGGTAGGCTTTTTAGGCTAAGTAGGCTAAACAAAGATTGCCTTAAATCATTTTCAAAAATTGCACACACACATGGCTTCAATGAAGATATGAGAACAAGTTCTAGAGTTCTACCAATCATGAATGACACACTCAAGAAAAAATAGGACTGTATAATATAAAAGTAGTAATAGGCACAAAAGCTCACAGGCTTATTTTTCACATCATGTTCAAATACCCAATTTTCTCAATCAATGTCAAACAAGAAAAAAAACATCTCCTCAACCATTCATCGCATTATTCACAAAAATATGTTATCTCATAAAATTAAATGCTTATAGTAAAATCATATGGAAATCTTGTACGCTTTTAAAATCTTGATCACACATCACACAAAAATAATTAAATGTGCTAAAATAAAAACACAAAAAAATCAAAAATATTTTTTTTCTAAATTTTTTTATGCAAATTTTATGCTCTACATGCAATTCTAAATGCAATGTGAAATGCAACAGTACTAGTTTACGCATTCTTGACAACCCCCCCAAACTTAAAATATGCTTCGTCCCGAACATATGAGGAAATTATTAAAATAAAGAGGAATACGTAAAAAGTACTTACTGAATCATTCCGGTGAAACCAGGAACTCGTCCGTCAAATTTGAAACTTGGAGGAGCAGATTGCATGGTCGGGTTGTGTGCGTCCACACGCCTGTGTGCGTCTGCCAGGTCCCTTTTTTTTAACCGGAGTTTGTCGCGACGCCTCTCGGGTTGCCTCCCACAAAACGCTAAGTTTTACGTCTTCAGCTAGACTTCAGATTTCTAACATCAGTGTCGTTGAACCGTGCCAGTTGAAATCCTTGAGCTATCATATTCTGTACCTCCATCAGACGAATGGTGTTGCACTGTTTTCTTGGATTAAGTTCAGTATCGCTTGAGAATTTTGCCCTTTTGATTTTGGCTTTCCACTGCAGTAGCGATTTGGGCTATTTGTGTCTCCAAAAATTTTAGTCTCGCATTCAAAAAAAATAATGTTAGAAACAAAACAATAAAAATAAATATTTACAAATGAAGGAAAAATTGAACAATAACACTTATTTACAAAAATACAAAAATACATTTACAATTCACAAAAGGAAAAAATTCAAAAATAATTTTTTTTTACAAAAATCGATTAAAATAAAAAAATTAAAATATTTACAAGAAAAATCGGCAACAAATATATACAAAAATTTTACTTCAGTTAAGATTGAACTACTTATTACTATATCTAATTGGAATCTTTCAATCCCAGGCAAGGGCGCCAAAAACTTGTTCGCCAAATATTTGTTTGGATCTCAGTACTGCAAGTTCAATATAGTTTATAGAATAATGGCAAGAAAGGTTGTATTCCTTAGGGATTCACTATGAAACACTTGGGCTATAATTACATCATATTCCAATTTTATTGAAGCGACCGAAAATCAAGAGTTTTTATAAAATTGAAAATTAAAAATAAAAAGAAATAAATTTCGAACCCCACAAATATTTTCAACAAATACAGAAGCAACCGTAGGCACATAATCTCAACATGTTTCTTCAATATTAAATCCAATTAATGTTTCAAAATCAATTCATGCGTTTCTTTGGGTTCAATTCCTAAACTAGTTTATTCCCCCTCCAGGGTGGTGGTATAACTAATAAATTAATAATAATTAAAGTCTTCCGATATATCACAACTATTATTAACTCCCAACAAATCTTTGAATTGAAATACTCCTCACAAACAGAAGTAGTCTCCCGATACAATACCCTGTTTATGTCTGAATTCGATTTTCGTCTTGTTAGAACTCACCTCTCGGATTATGGATTAACAAGTATGACATGCAAATTATTGATCAGATAATCGACAATTAAGAATAAGCACTCGAATTCATAAAATAAAACATGTGAATCAATTAACAAAATAATTAATCAAGATTTAACATGAATCCACAATTTTGATTATGCCCTAGGATCCGAAAGATTAGTCAAACATTGATAACAAATTCATAGACAAACTCAAAAAAAAAAAAACATCGTGACATTGTTTAAGTACAGATAAGAGACATAAACTAAGAAAGGAAACCCCTTGTTGTTAGGATAGATCCTCATTCCAAGCCTTCGAAGCTCTTGTGCTTCCGTAGATATGAAAGGCCTGTGGTGTTCTTCGTAACCTAGCCCTCATCTCCTAGAAGACTTTTCATCTTATATTCCTGTAGGTCCCAAGGGGTGTAAGAGTAAGGTTTAGAAGGGGGGTTGAATAAACCTTACTAAATTTTCGTTTTAGTCCTTTTAAAATATTCAGAGTTAATACTACACAGCTGTGTCCTTGATGGACGATCAACTTAGCCACTCGGTAGAGTTAATCTCTCAAGCAGACTCAACCGAGTTTGTTGATGGAGTAACTCATTTGTTGGCTCTAAATTAACTCAATTGTGGTTTTGTTTTTTTTGGAAGACTTAACACCCTTAAGTTTGATTAAGCAAGAGTTTAGTGCTTGGTTTAGTACTTATAAATTATCAAGTGGATAGCAAATTTATCGTGAGATATAAGCGATTAAAAACGCAGAATTAAAGTCTTTGAAATGTAAATGACACAATAAAATTTTATAGAGGTTCGAAGATGGGGTAATTCTTCTACTCCTCTCTTCTCCAACTCTGGAGGAATCCACTAGGTAATGATCGTATACAAAGTGGTATGATCCCAGGATACAAGTCTTGATCACACAATGGTGACTTGATCCTTTGGGACTCGTCCCGGGAGACGCCTTGATCACTCACCGGTGGCTTCTCGTACGACTCGAACCTTCTTCACAGGCGGTTGCGCTTGCTACTACTGACTCACTTGCTCAAGCTCTTTGGATTTGATCACGAAGCCCTCCAAAAGCTTAAGACTTGGTTCGACCTTGAACCTTCCTACAATCCTTCGTGGAATGTAGACCCGCTTTTTGATATTTTCCTCTTGTTGATTGAAGTTATCTTTCCTTCACGGTGAGTGTTGGATTGATGTTCTTCGTAGTGTAGGCTTGAGGATTGAGAATGTTTTAGATTTTCTAATAATTGCTTGAACGTTGTTTTGTTGGTCAGAACTTGTGTCACTCTCATATGTTTTTTTTTCAAATGAACTCCTCGGCCTTTTATAGTGATCTTTCAAAAATTTGCCCGTTGAAGAGATAGGCTTATTTTTGAAAGTCACTAATCGTTGGCTTGTCTTGTTGCGATCCTTGGAATTGCCATTTCCTCGTATGAATTGTCCTTTCACCTTTTTGAGTTCGACACGGTGTAGTGCTTCCCATCGTTCATTCCTTTTGCACGCTTCGGGGACCGAGCACTCGAGAAAGGTGGTATGGAGATATTACTTGTTTAAGTAATTCTCTTGATTTCCGTGCAACGGATCTTTTCGCTTATTATCTCGACTTGACCGCATTTCTTCACTTTTCCCAAGTGACTTTAGAGTCACTTCCAATCATTGGGTGACTCTTCCGTCACTTCCATTTGAGACTTGGCTTTTCTCGAGTTGACTTGATCGATACTCCACTCATTTGCATCTCACCGTTCTTCTTGATAGAGTTCCGTCTACTCTTCTTTTTGCCATACTCATTTGTCTCGCCGGAGTCTTCCTTCTAGTCTTGATTGTCTTCTTGCATGTTAGGGCGTAGGCGACTTTAACTAACTTGGCCAAACTCTATTTATTACAATGCATTTTACAACAAGAATGGGGTGCCAACTTTCTATTCTAAGTTTTACATGGCATTCATCAAAATCTAAACAATAAATTTCCTAACAATTCCTATATATTTGGTGTGTTGTATGTTGTATGAATGATTCAATTTTCGTGCAAGCCTTGGTCCCTTTATATAGGTGCTTGGAGAGATCAATTGTAGGGTTCGGTAGGAAAAAGAGACTAATTCACCAAGCAAACACGCCGCATGACCGTGTCAAAGCACATGGTCGGGTCGTGCGATCGGATTGTGCTCCGAGGTCTTCATGAAAGTTGTCGCCCTTTCTCCTAACTGTCCATAGCCACTTGAATCACCTCAATATCAATTTTGTAGAGAAAGTTATGGCCAAAATACTAAACTCTGTCAGTGTTGGAAACTATTAGCGCGTTTGGACGTTTTTGAAGGCAATTCCCTTTTGTTGGATCATGCATGCTTCTTTCCTTCACATTTTTGTTCGTACCTTGTCTTTTGACATATCCTTTGAAACATGCTATCAATTTTTTGTTGGATCATAATCCAACATTGGACTTATATGTGAAATAATTATGCATTATGGACTGTTAATTAAGGTTAAACCCATTTTATAAGTGATCAAATAAGGTGTAAGGAATTGGGCTTTAATGTATCTAATAGGGTGTGGTTCTTTAATGTGTAGAGACTTAATGGGTTATTCCTAATTTAATGATGGGCTAAAATAGGGTACCCAATATAAGTATATAACATAACTATATAAGGGTTATGGTCCCTAGGTCACACGTCTAAGAAATTTTATTTTGTTATCCCATCATCAGAAAGAAACCTACGGAGAAAACTAAAGTGTTCTCTGAAAAGCTTCGAGACGTGTAGATCTAGAAGACCAAATCTCAATAAGGCTAAATCCTAGGATTGAACTGCTATGGAATTAGGCATGCTTGTGCAATCTAGTATTTGATTCTTGATATATAATTTGATATGAAGGCTCCTAGATTAAAGTGATTAATTCACTAATGTTTATTCCAACAAGTGGTATCAGAGCCAATTCATATTGGGTTATTAAGAATTGAATTGGTTTATCGGTGCAATTATATTTGGATTGTTGAATTGGTATTAAAATTATGCTTCTTATTTTCGAATCAGTTACGTTTTTCTGTTATAAATCAATTTCCGATGAATTTCATTTCAAGATATTTTTCAGTATTGGGAATTTGACTTGGCTATTGTAAACTTCTAGAAATTTGAACCTGAATTTGGTTTATGTGTTTTTGGACTCAATCTTTCGGACTTAGCAACTGGGTTCTACGGTTTATTTCCGTAAGTATGGAATTTTGATATAAAGTTTGTTCCTTTTCAATTTGGATATACATTCACGGTTTTCAAAACTCTTGGGCTTGCTAATTGTATTCATGCATCAAGAAGAAAGAAATTTTGGATCTGCAGAAGTTTTAGGATTTTTTTAAAAAAAAGGCTATCTGCTTTTTATTTCTTTCGTCGTGGGAGACATCCAACTGGGCCACGATTTGGAGTTTGGACGGGGGCCTAGTGAGGGCTCGCTGCTGGGTGTCGGTGCCGGCGAATTATGGCCGCGGGCGATGTTGACCTTGGTGTGTGATGGCAGGTGACAATTTTTTTTGGATAAAAAGGAGCAGGCGGGTTTTGGTGAGGAAGATGGCATTTTTGCCTCAAAATTTGTACCTTGGGGCTGTTTTCAGTTTTTAAGAAAAGTTTTGGTTTGATTGTATATCAGCCTCCTTTTGGGTCTAACTTTGAGATTAAAGTTCTCTTTGGGTTTTTCTTACCTGCTAATAATATTTATTTTAAGGGCTCATTTATTGTTTATGGAAAATTTAGAGTTTTTATTATAAAATATTTTAATTTTGAGGTTCATTTAAAGTTTGTTTATTTTTTAAAATTGGCCTCAAATAATAAGGAATACTCTAAATTAAGTTTAATCTTGGAAATTAATTTTTAAATTTGAATATTGGTATGAATTTATATATTTTGAAATAAATTAATGGAAGCAACATGTCACAAAGTGGCCTCCCTTGTGGAAATTTAGAATATAAAAGGTTGTGCGTGTGCAACGTATCCGAATATTAACCGGCCCAAAGGAAGGTGAGTATTTATCAGAATTGCACGTGCACCTGTGGTAATAAACACGTGATGATTATTCCGCTTTACATATGAACAGTAAATCGGCCCAAAGGAAGGTTTATTGTTTGATATGTTCTTATTATCAGTGTTTGATTACCGCATCAAGGTATCAATTATAAATTAATATTTTGTCCAAAGATAAAATATTAATGAAGTGTCGGTATCTTGAGATGGGATTTACCATTATTTGAATTTATTAGTAGAGTTCCGAGATTTATGTGAGCATGATTTGTGTATTATTTATTTTTTGGAATTTGGTTTGTATATTCCTGCTTATAATCCTGCCAGCATCAATATAGTTCTTTTTATGTTAAAAGGGCACTTTATCTAGAAAAGTCACTATAGCTAAGGAATTCCTTGCGAATATTGAGAAAATATTTGTTGAGAACGAAAGGCTCAGATTAGTACGTTTTTGGCAAACATGATCTCTATAAGGTATGAGAGTAAAGACAATATCAAGAATAAATTATAGATATGTCTCGTATTGCTTTTGAGGACTTGCTAGTGCATTTAGTTTTTTTGATATCTCTTTCGACACGATTTAGTTTGGTTTAAGGTGAGCCGATAGTTAGTTAAAAGAGTTTTTCTCTAAATGAGTCATCTCATCTTGTCTTTCGAGAAAGAGAAAAGGTTAAAACAATATGAGACAAAAGGGCTAATATTGTCTTATTTCAAAGAATAAAAGGCAAGGAATTAAATAATATAGAAGGATAAGGTATGTTGCTTAATGCTGGTTTGTTTTAAGGTCAACTTCGCGCACATGGTGGAAGAATTTTAGTTCAGCAACTCACACCAGTGTATCTGTAAGGGGTTTCCATTGCCAAAAGCTAAATGATGGTGGAAGATACGTCAAAATAGGCAAAGACAAGACAATTATGGTTGAAATAATAGGAAAATATAGATTATTGTTAAGTACTGGATTTTATTTGAATCTTGATGGGACATTTATTTGGAACTTGACTTCTATTTATGCTTTGGACAAATTCGGTTATTCTTGTTCATTCAGAAACTGAAAATTTAGCTTGTCTCATAATTCAAAATTGGTTAGTTCCAGCTCTTTACAATAACCTTTATTTGACATACACTATTGCTTCATCCAACAAGTCTCTACTTTTAAGTACAAAAGGAATAAGTAGAAAAATAAATAAATAAAAGAGATTTGTAGCCAATTAGACTTCGGGCGTCTTAGAACTTATATATACAGATATTTATGAGTAATTCCTACAGTCGCTTGGAATGGTCATTAATATATATATTGACGTTCATAGACGATATTTTAGATATGGCTACATGTTCTCATTAATAAAAGGGTCACAATTACTAGACATGTTCGATTCCTATAAGGCTGAAGTACAGAATAAACTCAATAAAAGGATTAAAAACATCACATTTGATCGTGGTGGTGCATGCAACGATGGATATGATGGTTCAGGTGAACAAGGTGTAGGATTGTTTGCTAATTTCTAGAGGAATGCAATATCGTCCCACAGTACACTAAGTTCGGTTTGCCATTATGAATAGTGTTACTGAAAGATGAAACAGAATGCTTAAGGATATGGTGAGGAGTATGATTAGTCATTCTATCTTACTAGAATCACTCTAGGAAGAAGCACTTAAGGCTGCAACATATATCCTTAGTAAGGTTTCCAACTAAAGCGACTAACATAATCCCTTAGGAACTTTAGACGGGCAAGAAACCTAGTCTGAAGAACTTGCACGTTTGGGAATGTCTAGCTGAGGCAATGCCTTACAAAACCTAATGAGAAGAAACTAGACTTAAGGACAGTTAGTTGTTATTTTGTTGGATACTCTTAAAAGTCTAAAGGGTACAAGTTTTATGATCCCACAACCAAAGATATTTCTAAGTCGTTAAATGCCTGGTTCTTTGAGGATGTTGAGTTTGCGAGGGGAGATAGAGTTAAGGACTTTGTCTTTGAAGAGGAATACGTCGATATTCCCACAGGTGTTGTTGGCATTGATAATAATTTCATTCCTGGCCTTGTTCAAGACACACATCAAGATAATGTCGGAGAACCTCCTATTTCAGAAATTATTCCAGATGAATAAACTCAACAACCTCAAGAACTTATGCCATTGAGGATATCCACTACAGAAAGAAGAAGGGCAATGCCAGATGATTACATTGCATTTCTCAAAGAAATTGAGGTTGGCATTGGAATGGTGGAAGATGATTCAATCAACTTCTATCAAGCCATGGAAAGTTCCAACTCTCAAAAGTGGATGGATTCCCATGAATGAATAGATTAAGTCCATGAGGGACAATAACGCATGTGAACTTGTCCTATTGCCATAAGGTGCGAAACTCATTGGTTGCAATGGATATTTAATACCATGAAAGATTCAAGAGGCAATGAGGGAAGGTACAAAGCTTCGTCTTGTCGCAAATGGCATTACACAAAGCAATAAGGCATCAACTATAAAGAGACTTTCTCTTCAGTTTCTTTGAAAGGCTCTTTCAGCATTATAATGGCATTGGTGGCACACTTTGATCTTGAGTTACATTAGATGGATGTAAAGACTTTGTTTCTCAATAGTGACATTGATGAGGCAAATTATATGGTGCAACCAGAAAACTTTGTGTCGGAAGACTCAAAGGATATGGTTTACAAACTTAAGAAATGTATCTATGGACTCAACCAAACATTTGGATAATGATATTTAAAGTCTCATCTGGTGGTCATCTTGTTCGATTTTGAGATGAATTTAGTCGATGATTGTACATATCATAGGTTCTGTGGGAGCAAGTATATATTTTTGGTTTTGTATGTCGATAACTTTTTGCTTGCCATCAACGATATAGACTTATTGCACAACGGCAAGAGATTTCTGATTAAGAATCTTGAGATGAATGATTTTGGTGATGTCTCTTTTGTGTTAGGATGCAAATACTCTGAGATCACTCTTAGAGTATTATGAATTATCACAAAAGAACTATATGAAAAGGTCCTTCAAAATGGCATGCAGTATTATAAACCAAATGATAACCTTGTGGCTAAGGGAGACCAGTTCAGTCTCAAACAAAAGATTTTGAAATGCACAAGAATATGATTCAAGGAAAATAAAATGCAGAAAATTTCGTACGCGTCAGCAATATGGAGTCTGATGTATGATCAGGTATGTACGCAGTTGGATATTGTGTACATTGTAGGTATGCTTGGTGGATATATAATTAAGTCAGGAATATACAATATTTGAAAAGCAGCCAAACAAGTCTAAGGTATACTTATGTATAAAGAAAAGTTACATGCTCACATATCAAAGGTCGGATCGGGTTTAAGATCATTCAAGCATACCGACTACGATTTTATTGGATGTCTAGATAACATGGTATTTAAGTTGGCCTATGTATTTCTGCTAGTTGTGGAAGAGTTCTAAACAGTATACAATATAGACTCTTTTACCATGGTAGGAAAATTCATAGTGTGTTATGGAACATCCAAATCATGGATTATAGTTGCGAACGTTTGTCATGAGGCTGTGTATGTAGATGGTATTAAAATACCACTAAATTTGTGACATTGAGTCAGCAACGCTATATTCCAAACAACAGGAACTCAATGAAGACTAAACATAAAGAGATCAAGTTTTTGATTGTTAAAGAGATAAGCCAAAGTGGACAGGGTGTCTATAGAACATCGATACAAACTCCATAATTGCGGATCTGTTTACTAAGGGATTGCCACCCAAAAGGTTTCATGAA
The DNA here is from genome assembly GCA_016081115.2 of Rehmannia glutinosa. Taxonomy (NCBI): domain Eukaryota; kingdom Viridiplantae; phylum Streptophyta; class Magnoliopsida; order Lamiales; family Orobanchaceae; genus Rehmannia; species Rehmannia glutinosa. The sequence continues at coordinate 165,705 of JABTTQ020000690.1, forward strand.
CTTTGTTGTTCATATGAGTGTCAAATTAGTTCAGTATATACATTTTTAAAGGAAATTCAGTTCTAGTGGGAGTTTGTTATTATAATGATCTTTTAATGTAGACACATTTTCAGTTACTTCAGTTTAAGGTTTTACTCTGCAGAGTTAAAATTTCAGTATATTCACACTTTGATTCTGGCATATGATTTGATCTCACTAAGGTAAGGTGGACCAGTTGGAAATAGGCATGTTAAGATCACATTGCATGAAATTTCCATGCTACACATCCACATCATGATCCATGTCTTTAATTATGTTGGCATATGTGACCATTGATAGGTCGAGTTACGATAAATGTAATGAAGGCCGCTTTGATCCTATGTTGGTACGATTAATGGACCGGATTGGTTATAGATACATTTGGTTATGACAACAAAGTTGAGCTCATATGGTTATTTTTACAATACATAATTATAAGGTTACACATATAGCCCAAGTGGGAGATTGTTGGATCATAATCCAACATTGGACTTATATGTGAAATAGTTATGCATTGTGGACTGTCAATTAAGGTTAAGCCCATTTTATAAGTGATAAAATAAGGTTTAAGGAATTGGGCTTTAATGTATCTAATAGGGCGTGCACCTTTAATGCGTAGACACTTAATGGGTTATTCTTATTTTAATGATGGGCTAAAATAGGGTACCCAATATAACACAATTATATAAGGGTAAATTCCTGAAGGGCAAAATTATTTTAATGAGTTGAACCTTCATTGTTGATGTGGACAGCAGCCTCTAGTAGAAGAGAAGTAAATTCCTGAAGGGCAAAATTATTTTTTTAGTCCTCTAAGTGGACTGACCTGGAGCTTTAGTCATCACTTATTAATTTGTATGATATTAGTCCTCTAACTAATTGTTTTTCATATATTTGGTCATGTTACCTCCTATAGATATAGCAGAGTGTTGGAGTGGCTCCATGTTCTTTCAAGATGTTCATAACTCGGGCATCCATTCTTCCTTCCACTTCCTTCATCCCTGCTTCAATTGTTTTTCTCTTTTCAGCCATAGATATAGCAGAGTGTTGGAGTGGCAGAGTCACAGGGAGTTTGCTGCTGATAATGTCAGCTGTGACAGGACCCTGTTGGGGGGTTTTTGCAATCATCAAGGTCATATCTTTTGATCCTTTCCCCTCAGCAGATTTTTCTTTCTTTTGTTTCAAAGACTTCCTCACCGGTGACTTTCCCTTCGTTGCTTCCTCCTTCTGCGCCTTTAGGTATTCTCTCTTCCCCCTTTTTGGCATCATCAAAGGAGAGAGGAACGCACGGAAAACAGAGACTTGCAAGCGTGAAGTCTAGCCTGCGATGGTAGAGTTCTGTCTTGAGTCTGCTGCAGAGTATGCAACACGAAATTCGGATCGAGTAGCGTTGGACTCTTTGAAATCGGCTTCATCTCGGCCATGAGAAGGCTGAATTTTGTATTCATGGTCTCTTCCAAACGCTGTAGATCACTCTTGTTTTGCTCACGCAGCAGACTTAATCTCGGCAATGTGAGCTTCATGCATGTGCTCAATATGTTCTCTCACCGTTTTGCATCGGCATTTTCAGCTCTCCATACCAGTGACTTGTTGAACAATGTCTGAAGTATCTCACTTGTTCCACACGCATTGTTTCTTCTTTGTTGCCACCATTCCCGATCCCGATTATGCCTCTTAAATCAGCAGGTGAGATTGGCATCTCTGTTGTCCGATCGCATGTCTATAGAGGCTCGATGCCTCTCCATCCGTTCAATCTCGTGAATAATGCCTTGAACACTTCGCGGACTTGGTGATTCTTCCGTTGCGGTGATCGCCATGCAGCGTCAAAATCATAATCATTTGGAACAATGGTGCCTAATTGAAAAACGGAGCAGTGTCTGTGGTAGCGTGCGCGTTCATTTTTTCGACTCTTCATGGAGGTCGGGTACCTCCATAGAAAAAGGAAAAGATTCTATAAAGGATTCATCACCGCCAAGGATTTGTTCGATGATGAGTGGTGCGCGTGAAGTTCTTTTTTTTAGAGTCGACCTGCTGCTGACTTGAGGAGCTGCGCGATGGACTCGGTTCAGTAGGGGTTTGTTGTGAAGTGGACCCGACTTGCTGAGCCTCATTTGTCTCAACGCCTTCGTTGGTCTCGGTGATTTCTCCAATTGAGTAGTCCGGTCCTCGGCCTTATCGGAAGCATCATCGGACGATGATGAGATTTCCATTGGTGGCTCATCATCAAAATTAAAGGTTTGACGTAAGTCGTCTTGAGATCGACTTGCTCGTGCTTGGAACATCCGCTTGGTGAGTCTTTTGGATCTGTCATTGGGGATGACTCAGCTTCTTCTTCGCCTTTCCGATCCCGGAAAGGTGACATCAGGATTTTCCGGGAATCATGAAGTGCGCTTATCTCCTTTTCGGATGGGTCAATGATAGCGGGAGGGATGTTCTCTACTTCAGCTTCTTTACCGAGAAGTCTCAACCTCCCGTGGGCCTTCATTACCTCCTGCAGTCTCAACTGCAGCGAGGCCTGGACCTCCCTTTCGACGTGTCACTGCCTTAGTCTTAGGTCTTCTGTGGTGGCATCCATTGGAGTCTCAACCCCATGGATTGCACTTTCATCGCCCAAAGTGTTAACTCCCAGGATGTTCCTTCCTGTGCCTCGATCGCATCGCAGCGTCATTAGCCTTCAAAACAGTTGGCACCTCGGTGAGATAGTCTCAATCGTCTCGAGCTTCATTGATGGAAACTTCTTTGTTCTTTTTGTGTTTGTATTTTCTCTACTTCGCCTCCCGGATTCGGTGTTGAGTCATCCGCAGATTCTCCGACCTTGCCGCTGCGGTGGAGGAATTTCCCCTCGGCTAGTGCACCGGTGAGTGACTTGTAATGGGGTCACTCGTCTCGGACTTCCTATTTGTTTCGATTGAATGTTCGTAGTTGGGGGGTGGTAACACACCTTCAATAGGGGTTGGCTCGACCGGGGTCCCCATTATCCCGATTTCATCGCCAATTCCTTATTGCCTTCTTCCGAGTTAGCGGGGAAGTGGTAGCGGCAACAACAAATGGCGATTTCTTGAACCACTCCCATTGGATCAATTTCACATTTGTGTTTTGGAGGACTCTCCTGGTCCCTCCATCAATCTTTGCTCGTGAAGGATTCTCGGATTCGTGCAATGCTTGCTGATTTGCAACTCTTCCGCGGGCAGCAAAGCATTTTGGGTCCTCATCATCCATCATCGTGAGACGACATCAAGGAGAGGATGTGTGTGTTCGTGGTGCGGGAGATAGGGCATATCTTGGCCTTCTCACGTGCCTCACCTTTCCTCCGCTGTTTCTCATTTTCCTTATCCTTGAAGATCTGCGCAGGATATCCGTGCGATTATCTTCATCCCGGTGTTGGGAGAAACGTGGTCACCCAAGGAAACTCAACAGTTCCTCTTCTTCTTCTTCTATAAACTCGGGCCGTTGGAACTGCTCCCTGGATCGACTCAATTTCCATTTCCTCCACTCTCGCGGAAGATTTTGGATGTCCGGGTAAGGTGGGGATAGGATCATCACATCACTATCGCTCTACCGCCTTCTTTTCTTGTGTCTCACCGCTTCTCGGACTACGGCTATTTCTTGATTTGCCTCTGTTGATCGCCTTCACAGACTTGGTTGTTTCATCAATTACATCCGGAGACTCTACTTCTCGGCCAGCCTCCTCAGATATCTGCTCGGTGAGTGGTCGACTCAGTAGGTTTCTTAAGCTCGGAATGCTTGACAATTCTTCTTCGTCTCCTAGTTTGTACCGGAGGGATTTTCGGTTCGAGACGATTTCCTCTCGAATCTTGGCGGGGGGGCGTCGGTGTCTTTTTCTCGAGGAGCGGTCGTCTTGGCTTGTCGGGTTCTCCTCCTTTTGACGATCGGAGAAGGTATTTGTGAGTCCTTCTCGACCGCTGCGCAGGGGCGGTGAGACACGGCTGCAGGGCAGTGACTCTGCGCAGGGGCAGGAGTTTGACTATCTTGGGCTGCAGGGGCGTCTTCTTAGCACCGCAGGGCGCTTTTCTTCTTGGGTGGAGAGGAAACATTTGTGTATCTTGTGGTCGGTGATTCCCCCTCACTCGTGTCGCCTCTCTTGGCGTAGGCTCTCTTCGTGCGCCGAGCAGAGGTTTGCTCTAAACATCCTCTTGTTAACATGGAATGCTTTCCCATGTCTAAGAGGGACTACTTTCACCTCCAACAGCAGTAGGCCAATTACTAGGCCATATCCTAGGATCCTCCAAATGAGCCATCTTCCTTGAATGATTTGTTCCTACGTTCGGGCAGAGTCCTGTAGACAAACTCACCCCAATTTATTTTCTTTTGCGATGATTGCGGCCATTACAATCACTTTGCTTTTGACAATTGGTCAAAGCCGCCAAATTTGATGTCAATACATTTGGCAACTATGTCCATGACTTGTGATAATCCTCTTTCTGGTAGTCTCTTGTTTCTTGTGTATACTATTTTATCAAGCAAAGTCGGGCTTGGCTATTTCTTTCCAAGCATCGCCCAAGTTTACATCGTTTCGTTAATTTCGAGGCTCCTTCGATTGGTAGTGAGCGATGTTCACCAAATCCTTCGCGAGAGATAGTCACCGCTTTCCATGAACAAATGACTTTATTCCTTCATCGTGAATCTCAGCATTCACGTAGAATTGTGCGACCTCCTCCACATAGGTCATCGGATGTTCTAATGTCAGAAACGGTTTCAGCCCGGATGTTTCCAATTTTTCAGCGATTTTCTTCACTAGGGTGTCGTCGGACCCCTGTTTCACCATTCCGTCGAGATCCACAGTAGTCCCGGTGTGGATTTGCTTCCCTAATTTGACAAAGTCGTAGGTTGGTGCCATTTTCAGGATTTTATCAAAGAAAAACATAGAGAGTGAATTGACGATAGATTGGGTTTCGAGAGAATTTTTGCCTTTGCTTTTGAGAGAAAGAAATGAACAGTTTTGATAGTGTGAGAGAGAAACGGACGGAAATGGTTTAAGTATGGTTTATGAAAGGACGTGCGGGTAGTTTTGAAATGTGATCGAAATCAACGGCTTAGATTTTGCACGCCTATTTAGCATTTAATGTCTCATATTTAATGCGGCAAAGCATTTATATCCAATCATAAGCTTGGTGTGCGGCTTTATGTCCAGTACACATCATCATTATCTCGACGTATTCCTTAAAACATTCCCGCTTTGTCAAAATGATCGCGTTTTTGTCACTTTGCTCATAAGTGACTCGAAACTTATCCCTTAGCCGATTTAACTCTACTTCTCACATTCTCTTGGTGACTAAATCTATCACCGACTCGGTGTAATTGTCTTTCCGTCTGGTGATTTACTTAGGCGATTTGTGAGTTGACTCTTTTTCCTTTTTGTGTTCCATTTCTTTTCTTTGATTCTTCCGTGTGTCACTCAATTAACCCTAACTCATGTTTGAGTTCTTCAAATCTTGACTCACATAATGGTTTTGTGAAGATGTCACCAATTGTTTATTCGTTGAGATATATTCCAAGATGATATCCTTCTTTTCAACATGATCTTTTATGAAGTGATATCCGACATCGATATGCTTTGTTCTTGAGTGCAACACGGGATTTTGAGTAATAGCAATTGCACTTGTGTTATCACACATGATTGGAATTTCTTTTTCCTCAACTTCATAGTCTCTCGATTCTTTGTCTCATCCATAGGACTTGGGCACAAATTTGCCCAGCCTATGTATTCGCTTCACGGTGTAGAGGTGGCTATTGAATTTTGCTTCTTGCTAAACCAGAAATCAGCCTGTTTCCTAAAGCATTTGACATGTGCCTGAAGTGCTCTTCATGTCCACTCTGCATCCAAAGATAGTCGAATTTGAATAGCCAATTAGCTTGAATCCACCTTCCTTTGGATACCATAGCCCGCTTCTCGCTTCCTTTCAAGTATCTCAATATTCATTAGTTCTTTGTCATATGGCTCTCTTTCGGAGCAGATTGAAATCTTGCACATACACCTACAAAGAAAGGTGATGTCCGGCACGCTTTGCCGTGAGATAGAGCAATGATCCAATAAGTGCTCAGATCTTGTTTGATCTACTGTGCTTGCCATCCGCATCCATGTCCATTTTGATCGATGTATTCATTGGTATTTTCACGAAGACTTCTCCTCCATACCAAACTTCTTCATTAAATCTCTCGGTGTATTTTGTTTGACTTATGAAGGTTCCATCCTTCATTTTGTTTCACTTGGAGTCCAAGGAAGAATGTCGCTCTCCCATCATGCTCATTTCAAATTTACTTTGCATGAGGTTTGAAATTTTTTCACACAACTCTTTGTTTGTAGATCCAAAAATGATGTCATTCACATATATTTGAACAAGCAGTATACTCTTTTTGTCTTGAATTATGAAAAGTGTTCTATCTACTTTTCCTTTTGTGAATCCATTTTCAGTTAGGAATTGTGACAAGGTATCATACCAAGCTCTGGGTGCCTGTTTCAATCCATATAGAGCTTTCTTGAGTTTGTATACTTTATCTCCAAGAGTCTTCCTCGCTCAAATCCTCGGAGGTTGTTCAACATAGACTTCTTCTTCCAATAAACCATTTAGGAATGCACTTTTTACATCCATCTGATATACAATGAAATTCTTGTGAGCTGCATAGGCAAGAAACATTCTTATAGCTTCTAGTCTTGCTACAGGAGCAAATGTTTCATCAAAATCTATCCCTTCTTCTAGGCAATATCCTTTGGCTACTAGTCTTGCTTTGTTTCTTACCACGTAACCTTCCTCGTTCATCTTATTTCGAACACCCATTTGGTGCCAATAACATTTTGATGTATGGGTCTTTGCACTAATTTCCATACTTTATTTCTTTCAAACCGATTCACTCTTCTTGCATAGCTTGAATCCAATGTGTGTCGTCCAAAGCTTGTGACACATCTTTGGGCTCTATTTTGCGAGATGAAGCATGTGAACATGGCTTCTTGTTGAGTTCGATCTTGTTTTGACACCTTCTCTTATATCTCCAATGACAAGTTCGTGGATGGTCTCTCGGCCATCTTACATCAGGTTGGAGTAAGTTAGTGGATTGATGAGACTTGCGGTGTGTGTTTTTGTGGTCGCTCTCTCTCGTAATCACTTAGCCGCAAATTTTCCGGTTGTTTCGAGATTGACTATCTCATCTTCTTCAATTGATAATTCCACTTGACTTCCAAAGATGGGACTCTTTCGTATGGTTGGATGATTCAAATTTTATCGGTGACTCTTCAATGTCTTCTCCATTTACATTTGGCTCATCGAATACCACATGAATGGATTCTTCGCAACCATAGTTCTTTTGTTGAGTACTCAGAGGCTTTGCTTTTGGTGAGTATCCTAAGAAGATACCTTCATCAGCCTTTAGCATCAAAAGCCTTTAGATTGTCTTTGCCATTGTTGTGGATGAAGCATTTACATCCAAATATTCTCAAATATGCAACATTTGGTTTTCTTCCACCCAAATCTCATAGGAGTCTTTGTCACCGTCATTTTATCATACATCCTGTTTTGGGTGTAGCAAGTCGTGTTGATTGCTTGACCCAAAATCTTTTGGTAACCCCGCTTCACCTAACATGGTCCTTGCCGCTTTTCTTTGAGGGTTCTTCCTTCTTTCTCGCAACTCCATTCTTCTCGTGGAGTCCTTGCTGTTGATAGTTCATGACCAATACCATTTTCAATACAATCGAAGTTATTATTCCATTGACAAACTCGGTTCCTCCGTCCCGATCTTATTTTGATAATGGTTTGGCTCTTCTCGTTTTGAATCCTCTTCATCATTTGTGGTAGTTTTTGTAGAGTTTATTTCTTCTTACACATGAATATTGTCCATGTATATCTTGAGTAGTCATCTACTACCACCAAGGTGTATTTCTTTCCACTTATCTTTGTTTGGTTCCACTGGGCCAAATAGATCCATATGTAGCAGTATGCAATATTCTTGTTGAAGATGAACATGTCTTTTCTTTGAATGAAGATTTGATTTGTTTTCCTTTCGACATGCATCACATATACTCTTCTTCTTGTATCTGAACGGAAGTCCTTCCACAAGATTACTTCTTGCAAGCTTGTTAATCGTTTTGAAATTTAGGTGACTCATCTTTTTGTGCCACAACCAACTTGATTCAAATTGCTATTTGCTAGTAGACAGGTGTTGGGTGTTGCAGTTGACCAATCCACGACATATATATTCTTCTGTCTACATCCTTGTAGCACAACTTCATTCGATTCAGTATCCTTGATTTGGCATACACCCATGTTGAATCCAACATTGTAACCCTTGTCACGAGTTGATGATGCTCGATAAGTTGAAGTTGAGTCCTTCAACATATGCAACATCTGTGATTTCTAATCCATTCCTTTTGATGGATCCAATGCCTCTTATTTCACCAGGGGCTTCATTTCCTCCAAATATGACTTTTGCTCCTTTTACTTCCTTGAATTTTGATAGATTTTTCTTGTTTCATGTCATGTGTCTGGAACAGCCACTATCCATGTACCAGGTTCCTTGGCACTTTCAGCTTCCTTGAACCGCAATCAAGGAAATTAAGTTTTAGGTACCCATACTTGTCTGGGTCCTGAGGGGTTAGAATTGTAAGATGATCCAACCAACTTATAGCCAAATGATTTGACTCTAAGGGGTTTCCATCTATCAGTGCCATAATCATAATTAATCCTGGCAAATTGCTTGGGGATACTAGGTTCATACATTTGTCTCTTTTGTCTCGTATGCCTCTGTGTATAATTTTTAGCAATCGCCTTTCTTTCTGGGGTAATTGTGGTGTCTCCGAGTGTAGTGCCTAGGTGCATATGTGTCTTTGATGAAAGCTCTTATACTTTTGGAATGGGCTGAGTTCTAGGCCTTTGCCATTTGGGCTTATATTCCGTAAGTCTATGCTGATAGTTTACATTATTCCAATCAGCTTGGCTTGGATATTTTCTACCATTTCCATCATATGTATTTCTTTTATAGATTTTAAGGGTTTTTGGTAGCTCTGCTTCTTCTTTACAGAGTATTTTCTGTTTGGAGTTTCTTTGAGGAACTCGGCTGAATCTCTTCTCATTTTGTCCTTTCAACGCACTCAATGGTTGTTTTCCTTTTCCTTTATAACCAAAGCCGAGTTTGCTTGTTATGGTGCTTTGGATTGAATGTGTGTGCAACATTTAGAGTTTTGGATTTTTGATTCTTCATGGCTTGAAGATCCTTTTTCCAAAATTACTTTTGAGGTTTGACATAGCATAGAGGAATTAAATCCTGGCATGTCTTGTCTCCACATTCTCTTTGACTCATAATAATATCATCCAATGATTTAGATGCCTTAGTGAATGAGGTAATAACATTTTTGAGGTCATTCTCCCTCTTCTCTATAGCAGCAATTTCTCGCTATTAATTTAGCATTTTCATTTTTTAAACTTTCATTCTCATCACTATTTGACTTAGAGTACTCGGCTCTCCTTAGCCTTTGAGTTTTGACTCTTGAGTAGGTTGTTTTCCTCATTTAATAGTGTGTGTGAGGATTTAATGTGTTCAAAATCTTTCATCATTTTTCCTAATGAATCATAAAGATCAGTGGGTGATGAGTGTGTGTGTGTCACTGATCACTATCACTAGAGTCCGAGTTTGATGAGTTAGAGTGTACCTCATCTTCTTGGTCAAATTGATCTTGTTCCTTGGCCATCAAGCGGATCGGGCTTCTTCTTCGAGTCACTTGAGTAGTCACTTCACATTCTCTCGAATCATTGTCTCTCTTGACTTGTTTGTTTTTGATCTCTGCAGCCCATCATTGCCTTTTTCTTTTCTTGTCTTCTTTCTCTCAAGACCTTTCTTTCTTCTTCATTTTCAGTATTTGTTGACTACAGGATATGACGATCCAATGACATAGTGACCTGGTTGTCTGAGTTCCAACATAGATATTCAGCCTTTTGATCACTCTCTTTCCATTCTTGGATTGTCAACCCTTTGATACTCAACTTTTTGATGATCCGTTCTCTTGGTTGGCCTATCTTCCTTGATTTGGAGGAGCCGAGTGTCTTCTGGAAGATTCACCCTTTCCTCTCTTGTAGTTCTTATTGAAGAACTTGTTGAACCTCTTAACCATCGTGGCTATTTCTTCCGGATCAATGATTTCTTTGACCTCGGCTCTCTTCCCATCTTTAACAATTAGAGCAAAAGTTGTTTTGGGTACAAATTGTCTCTTCCTGGTCTTTTTCTTCTCACTCAAACTCGTAGGCTTTGAGGTCCGAGAATAATTCATGGTTGGATGTCTTTGATAGGTCCATGGAATGTCTCGGTGCCATGACCTTCATTTCCCATTCAGTGGAAGACTTTTTAGGATCTTCATACACATTTCTTCGTGTATATTCCTTTCCAAGTGTAGACATGACTCATTTGTGATTTCGTGAACCGAGCATCCGGTTGATCCAGGTTTTCTCCCGAGATCATTTTGAAGTTCTCAAATTTCGTACGACCACCGATAATTTGTTTTCTTTGATTTGCTCGAGCCTTCACAAATCAATGTCACTTGTCCTGCATTTGTTAGGCCGTTTTGCATGATTTGATTTTATTGAACATGGCTTTGTCCAAGGTTTTGTAAAGGATGTCCTTGGCTACATTGTCAGGTTGTATCTTTTTTGTCATCATTTGTCCACTCGGTTCTTGGTTTTTCAACCATGATCGTGCGGGAGCAACATCCTCTTCTCCTTCACCGCACTTCTTCTTACCGTGTGTTCACCTTTAAGATTTGCGGTGGCCCATCTTCTATCACTATCCACATCTCATCATGTAAATCGATAGATGAGCTCGCATACGAATTTTCCAATCATCAAATTCTTCAATTGTGAACATAGGGATGCATGTCAAATTTGCTTCCATGATAATACCTTTTAATGATAAAAAGAGTTTGAGAGTTTAAGTACTAAAGCAAACTTTGAAAAGTTTGGAGATCTAGTTCAAGAACGGTGCGGAGGGTTCAATGAACCAACCGCTCCGATACCACTTGTAGGTCCCAAGGGGTGTAAGAGTAAGGTTTAGAAGGGGGTTGAATAAACCTTACTAAATTTTCGTTTTAGTCCTTTTAAAATATTCGAGTTAATACTACTGTTTGTGTCCTTGATGGAGATCAACTTAGCCACTCGGTAGAGTTAATCTCTCAATGCACTCAATCGAATTTGTTGATGGAGTAACTCAGTTGTTGGCTCTAAATTAACTCAATGTGGTTTTGTTTTATTGGAAGACTTAACACCCTTAAGTTTGATTAAGCAAGAGTTTAGTGCTTGGTTTAGTACTTATAAATTATCAAGTGGATAGCAAATTTATCAAACAGATATAAGCGATTAAAAACGCAGAATTAAAGTCTTTGAAATGTAAATGACACAATAAAATTTTATAGAGGTTCGAAGATGGGGTAATTCTTCTACTCTCTCTTCTCCAACTCCCTGGAGGAATCCACTAGGTAATGATCGTATACAAAGTGGTAAGCGGTCCAGATACAAGTCTTGATCACACACTGATTTGATCCTTTGGGACTCGATGCCTGAGACGCCTTGATCACTCGGTGGCTTCTCGTGACGACTCGCCTTCTTCACAGGGTGCGCTTGCTACTACTCTGACTCACTTGCTCAAGCTCTTTGGATTTGATCACGAAGCCCTCCAAAAGCTTAAGACTTGGTTCGACCTTGAACCTTCCTACAATCCTTCGTGGAATGTAGACCCCTTGTTTTCGATATTTTCCTCTTCAACCGATTGAAGTTATCTTTCCTTCACAGGTGAGTGTTGGATTGATGTTCTTCGTAGTGTAGGCTTGAGGATTGAGAATGTTTTAGATTTTCTAATAATTGCTTGAACGTTGTTTTGTTGGTCTCAGAATTTGTGTCACTCTCATATGTTTTTTTTTTTCAAATGAACTCCTCGGCCTTTTATAGTGATCTTTCAAAAATTTGCCCGTTGAAGAGATAGCTTATTTTTTAAAGTCACTTGCGTAAATCGTTGGCTTGTCTTGTTGCGATCCTTGGAATTGCCATTTCCTCGTATGAATTGTCCTTTCACCTTTTCGAGTTCGACACGGTGTAGTGCTTCCCATTGGTTCATTCCTTTGCACGCTTCCTCGGGACTCGAGCACTCCGAGAAAGGTGGTATGGAGATATTACTTGTTTAAGTAATTCTCTTGATTTCCGTGCAACGGATCTTTTCTGATTATCTCGACTTTGATCGCATTTCTTCGCTTTCCCAGGTGACTTAGAGTCACTTCCAATCATGGGTGACTCTTTCGTCACTTCCATTTGAGACTTGGCTTTTCTCGAGTTGACTTGATCGATACTCCACTCACCTGCATCTCACCGCTTCTTGATAGAGTTCCGTCTACTCTTCTTTGCCATACTCATTGTCTCGCATGTGAGTCTTCCTTCTAGTCTTGATTGTCTTCTTGCATGTTAGGGCGTAGCGACTTTAACTCAGCAGCGGCTCTATTTATTACAATGCATTTTACAACAAGAATTGGGGTGCCAACTTTCTATTCTAAGTTTTACATGGCATTCATCAAAATCTAAACAATAAATTTCCTAACAATTCCTATATATTTGGTGTGTTGTATGTTGTATGAATGATTCAATTTTCGTGCAAGCCTTGGTCCCTTTATATAGGTGCTTGGAGAGATCAATTGTAGGGTTCTGGTAGGAAAAAGAGACTAATTCAGCCGCAAACACGTCGCATGACCGTGTCAAAGCACATGGTCGGGTCGCGCGATCGGATTGTGCTCCTGAGGTCTTCATGAAAGTTGTCGCCCTTTCTCCTAACTGTCCATAGCCACTTGAATCACCTCAATATCAATTTTGTAGAGAAAGTTATGGCCAAAATACTAAACTCTGTCAGTGTTGGAAACTATTAGCGCGTTTGGACGTTTTTGAAGGCAATTCCCTTTTGTTGGATCATGCATGCTTCTTTCCTTCACATTTTTGTTCGTACCTTGTCTTTTGACATATCCTTTCAAACATGCTATCAATTTTTTGTTGGATCATAATCCAACATTGGACTTATATGTGAAATAATTATGCATTATGGACTGTTAATTAAGGTTAAACCCATTTTATAAGTGATCAAATAAGGTGTAAGGAATTGGGTTTTAATGTATCTAATAGGGTGTGGTTCTTTAATGTGTAGAGACTTAATGGGTTATTCCTAATTTAATGATGGGCTAAAATAGGGTACCCAATATAAGTATATAAGATAATTATATAAGGGTTATGGTCCCTAGGTCACACGTCTAAGAAATTTTATTTTATTATCCCATCATCAGAAAGAAACCTACGGAGAAAACTAAAGTGTTCTCTGAAAAGCTTCGAGACGTGTAGATCTAGAAGACCAAATCTCAATAAGGCTAAATCCTAGGATTGAACTGCTATGGAATTAGGCATGCTTGTGCAATCTAGTATTTGATTCTTGATATATAATTTGATATGAAGGCTTCTAGATTAAAGTGATTAATTCACTAATGTTTATTCCAACAAGTGGTATCAGAGCCAATTCATATTGGGTTATTAAGAATTGAATTGGTTTATCGGTGCAATTATATTTGGATTGTTGAATTGGTATTAAAATTATGCTTCTTATTTTCGAATCAGTTACGTTTTTCTGTTATAAATCAATTTCCGATGAATTTCATTTCAAGATATTTTTCAGTATTGGGAATTTGACTTGGCTATTGTAAACTTCTAGAAATTTGAACCTGAATTTGGTTTATGTGTTTTTGGACTCAATCTTTCGGACTTAGCAACTGGGTTCTACGGTTTATTTCCGTAAGTATGGAATTTTGATATAAAGTTTGTTCCTTTTCAATTTGGATATACATTCACGGTTTTCAAAACTCTTGGGCTTGCTAATTGTATTCATGCATCAAGAAGAAAGAAATTTTGGATCTGCAGAAGTTTTAGGATTTTTTTTTAAAAAAAAAGGCTATCTGCTTTTTATTTCTTTCGTCGTGGGAGACATCCAACTGGGCCACGATTTGGAGTTTGGACGGGGGCCTAGTGAGGGCTCGCTGCTGGGTGTCGGTGCCGGCGAATTATGGCCGCGGGCGATGTTGACCTTGGTGTGTGATGGCAGGTGACAATTTTTTTTGGATAAAAAGGAGCAGGCGGGTTTTGGTGAGGAAGATGGCATTTTTGCCTCAAAATTTGTACCTTGGGGCTGTTTTCAGTTTTTAAGAAAAGTTTTGGTTTGATTGTATATCAGCCTCCTTTTGGGTCTAACTTTGAGATTAAAGTTCTCTTTGGGTTTTTCTTACCTGCTAATAATATTTATTTTAAGGGCTCATTTATTGTTTATGGAAAATTTAGAGTTTTTATTATAAAATATTTTAATTTTGAGGTTCATTTAAAGTTTGTTTATTTTTTAAAATTGGCCTCAAATAATAAGGAATACTCTAAATTAAGTTTAATCTTGAAATTAATTTTTAAATTTGAATATTGGTATGAATTTATATATTTTGAAATAAATTAATGGAAGCAACATGTCACAAAGTGGCCTCCCTTGTGGAAATTTAGAATATAAAAGGTTGTGCGTGTGCAACGTATCCGAATATTAACCGGCCCAAAGGAAGGTGAGTATTTATCAGAATTGCACGTGCACCTGTGGTAATTAACACGTGATGATTATTCCGCTTTACATATGAACAGTAAATCGGCCCAAAGGAAGGTTTATTGTTTGATATGTTCTTATTATCAGTGTTTGATTACCGCATCAAGGTATCAATTATAAATTAATATTTTGTCCAAAGATAAAATATTAATGAAGTGTCGGTATCTTGAGATGGGATTTACCATTATTTGAATTTATTAGTAGAGTTCCGAGATTTATGTGAGCATGATTTGTGTATTATTTATTTTTTGGAATTTGGTTTGTATATTCCTGCTTATAATCCTGCCAAAGATCAATATAGTTCTTTTTATGTTAAAAGGGCACTTTATCTAGAAAAGTCACTATAGCTAAGGAATTCCTTGCGAATATTGAGAAAATATTTGTTGAGAACGAAAGGCTCAGTTGATTAGTACGTTTTGGCAAACATGATCTCTATAAGGTATGAGAGTAAAGACAATATCAAGAATAAATTATAGATATGTCTCGTATTGCTTTTGAGGACTTGCTAGTGCATTTAGTTTTTTTGATATCTCTTTCGACACGATTTGCTTGATTTAAGGTGAGCCGATAGTTAAAAAGAGTTTTACTCTCTAAATGAGTCATCTCATACTGTGCTCAGAAAGAGAAAAGGTTAAAACAATATGAGACAAAAGGGCTAATATTGTCTTATTTCAAAGAATAAAAGGCAAGGAATTAAATAATATAGAAGGATAAGGTATGTTGCTTAATGCTGGTTTGTTTTAAGGTCAACTTCGCGCACATGGTGGAAGAATTTTAGTTCAGCAACTCACACCAGTGTATCTGTAAGGGGTTTCCATTGCCAAAAGCTAAATGATGGTGGAAGATACGTCAAAATAGGCAAAGACAAGACAATTATGGTTGAAATAATAGGAAAATATAGATTATTGTTAAGTACTGGATTTTATTTGAATCTTGATGGGACATTTATTTGGAACTTGACTTCTATTTATGCTTTGGACAAATTCGGTTATTCTTGTTCATTCAGAAACTAAAAATTTAGCTTGTCTCATAATTCAAAATTGGTTAGTTCACTCTTTTACAATAACCTTTATTTGACATACACTATTGCTTCATCCAACAAGTCTCTACTTTTAAGTATAAAAGGAATAAGTAGAAAAATAAATAAATAAAAGAGATTTGTAGCCAATTAGACTTCGGGCGTCTTAGAACTTATATATACAGATATTTATGAGTAATTCCTACAGTCGCTTGGAATGGTCATTAATATATATATTGACGTTCATAGACGATATTTTAGATATGGCTACATGTTCTCATTAATAAAAGGGTCACAATTACTAGACATGTTCGATTCCTATAAGGTCAAGAAATCTAGAATAAACTCAATAAAAGGATTAAAAACATCACATTTGATCGTGGTGGTGCATGCAACGATGGATATGATGGTTCAGGTGAACAAGGTGTAGGATTGTTTGCTAATTTCTAGAGGAATGCAATATCGTCCCACAGTACACTAAGTTCGGTTTGCCATTTATGAATAGTGTTCTTGAAAGATGAAAAGAATGCTTAAGGATATGGTGAGGAGTATGATTAGTCATTCTATCTTACTAGAATCACTCTAGGAAGAAGACTTAAGCGTGCAAAGATATATCCTTAGTAAGGTTTCCAACTAAAGCGACTAACATAATCCCTTAGGAACTTTAGGCGGGCAAGAAACCTATCAAGAACTTGCACGTTTGGGAATGTCTAGTCAAGCAAGGCCTTACAAAACCTAATGAGAAGAAACTAGACTTAAGGACGGTTAGTTGTTATTTTGTTGGATACTCTTAAAAGTCTAAAGGGTACAAGTTTTATGATCCCACAACCAAAGATATTTCTAAGTCGTTAAATGCCTGGTTCTTTGAGGATGTTGAGTTTGCGGGGAGATAGAGTTAAGGACTTTGTCTTTGAAGAGGAATACGTCGATATTCCCAAGTGTTGTTGGCATTGATCATAATTTCATTCCTGGCCTTGTTCAAGACACACATCAAGATAATGTCGGAGAACCTCCTATTTCTGAAATTATTCCAGATGAATAAACTCAACAACCTCAAGAACTTATGCCATTGAGGATATCCACTACAGAAAGAAGAAGGGCAATGCCAGATGATTACATTGCATTTCTCAAAGAAATTGAGGTTGGCATTGGAATGGTGGAAGATGATTCAATCAACTTCTATCAAGCCATGGAAAGTTCCAACTCTCAAAAGTGGATGGATTCCCATGAATGAATAGATTAAGTCCATGAGGGACAATGACGCATGTGAACTTGTCCTATTGCCATAAGGTGCGAAACTCATTGGTTGCAATGGATATTTAATACCATGAAAGATTCAAGAGGCAATGAGGGAAGGTACAAAGCTCGTCTTGTCGCAAATGGCATTACACAGCAATAAGGCATCAACTATAAAGAGACTTTCTCTTCAGTTTCTTTGAAAGGCTCTTTCAGCATTATAATGGCATTGGTGGCACACTTTGATCTTGAGTTACATTAGATGGATGTAAAGACTTTGTTTCTCAATAGTGACATTGATGAGGCAAATTATATGGTGCAACCAGAAAACTTTGTGTCGGAAGACTCAAAGGATATGGTTTACAAACTTAAGAAATGTATCTATGGACTCAAGCAAATATTTGGATAATGATATTTAAAGTCTCATCTGGTGGTCATCTTGTTCGGTTTTGAGATGAATTTAGTCGATGATTGTACATATCATAGGTTCTGTGGGAGCAAGTATATATTTTTGGTTTTGTATGTCGATAACTTTTTGCTTGCCATCAACGATATAGACTTATTGCACAACGGCAAGAGATTTCTGATTAAGAATCTTGAGATGAATGATTTTGGTGATGTCTCTTTTGTGTTAGGATGCAAATACTCTGAGATCACTCTTAGAGTATTATGAATTATCACAAAAGAACTATATGAAAAGGTCCTTCAAAATGGCATGCAGTATTATAAACCAAATGATAACCTTGTGGCTAAGGGAGACCAGTTCAGTCTCAAACAAAAGATTTCGTACGCGTCAGCAATATGATTTAAGGAAAATAAAATGCAGAAAATTTCGTACGCGTCAGCAATATGGAGTCTGATGTATGATCAGGTATGTACACAGTTGGATATTGTGTACATTGTAGGTATGCTTGGTGGATATATAATTAAGTCAGGAATATACAATATTTGAAAAGCAGCCAAACAAGTCTAAGGTATACTTATGTATAAAGAAAAGTTACATGCTCACATATCAAAGGTCGGATCAGTTTGAGATCATTCGGCATACCGACTCTGATTTTATTGGATGTCTAGATAACATGGTATTTAAGTTGGCCTATGTATTTCTGCTAGTTGTGGAAGAGTTCTAAACAGTATACAATATAGACTCTTTTACCATGGTAGGAAAATTCATAGTGTGTTATGGAACATCCAAATCATGGATTATAGTTGCGAACGTTTGTCATGAGGCTGTGTATGTAGATGGTATTAAAATACCACTAAATTTGTGACATCGAGTCAAAGAACGCTATATTCCAAACAACAGGAACTCGATGAAGACTAAACATAAAGAGATCAAGTTTTTGATTGTTAAAGAGATAAGCCAAAGTGACGGGGTGTCTATAGAACATCGATACAAACTCCATAATTGCGGATCTTTTACTAAGGGATTGCCACCCAAAAGGTTTCATGAACTTTGTTGTTCATATGGGTGTCAAATTAGTTCAAGATATATACATTTTTAAAGGAAATTCGATTTCTAGTGGGAGTTTGTTATTATAATGATCTTTTAATGTAGACACATTTTGATTACTTCGAGTTTAAGGTTTTTACTCCGCAGAGTTAAAATTTCAAATATATTCACACTTTGATTCGGCATATGATTTGATCTCACTAAGGTAAGGTGGACGATTGGAAATAGGCATGTTAAGATCACATTGCATGAAATTTCCATGCTACACATCCACATCATGATCCATGTCTTTAATTATGTTGGCATATGTGACCATTGATAGGTCGATTACGATAAATGTAATGAAGGCCGCTTTGATCCTATGTTGGTACGATTAATGGACCGGATTGGTTATAGATACATTTGGTTATGACAACAAAGTTGAGCTCATATGGTTATTTTTACAATACATAATTATAAGGTTACACATATAGCCCAAGTGGGAGATTGTTGGATCATAATCCAACATTGGACTTATATGTGAAATAGTTATGCATTGTGGACTGTCAATTAAGGTTAAGCCCATTTTATAAGTGATCAAATAAGGTTTAAGGAATTGGGCTTTAATGTATCTAATAGGGTGTGCACCTTTAATGCGTAGACACTTAATGGGTTATTCTTATTTTAATGATGGGCTAAAATAGGGTACCCAATATAACACAATTATATAAGGGTAAATTTCTGAAGGGCAAAATTATTTTAATGAGTTGAACCTTCATTGTTGATGTGACAAAGACCTCTAGTAGAAGAGAAGTAAATTCTGAAGGGCAAAATTATTTTTTAGTCCTCTAAGTGGACTGACCTGGAGCTTTAGTCATCACTTATTAATTTGTATGATATTAGTCCTCTAACTAATTGTTTTTCATATATTTGGTCATGTTACTTCCTATACCCGGTCAGCCTACCCTAAAATATTGATGTGGCATTTCTTTTCTAATAAAATATTTTTTTAATGACTTAATCGATGACATGTACACATAGTTGGATGATTGTGGAGGGAAACTAGGTTTGGGTACCAAAATGGAGGGAAATTGATATTTAGTTATAATATATAAAAACAACTATATCTGAAAAAAAAATAATTATATTCGAAAAAAATAATATAAGTTATTTTTTTCGGAAAAATAATTTTTTTATGGTTTAAAAAAATAATAACAAATTATTCTATAAATAATTTAAATTATATTTGGTTATAAATATAGTTTTTAACATTATTTTTTCCAACTTTTAAAAATAATTCAGTTTTTTGACATTATCAACTTTTAAAAACAATTTTTCGAATTCAAGATCATCAATATATTATTAAAAATAAAATAAAAATATAAGTAAAAATATTTTTTTAAACCATAACCAAATTATTTAAATTAACATCAATATAATATTATATTTAAAATTTAAACATTCAAAAATTAAATAAATTAAAAATAATATAAAAATATAAGTAAAAATATAAAAAAAAAACTTTATTTTGAAAAAAAAAATAATTATATTTTCGAAAAAAATAATATAAGTTATTTTTTTCGAAAAAATAATCTGGTTATGTTTAAAAAAATAATACCGAATTATTCTATAAATAATTTATTATTTTCATAAATAATTTAAATTATATTTAGTTATAAATATAGTTTTAACATTATTTTTTCCAACTTTTAAAAGTAATTCAGTTTTTTGATATTATCAAGTTATAAATATAGTTTTCGAAACTATATGTAGTTTTGCCTAATTTTTAATAACTTGATAATTTCGGAAATTGAATTATTTATAAAAGTTGGAATAAATAATGTTAAAAACTATATTTATAAATAAATATAACTTATATTATTTATAGAATAATTCAGTATTATTTTTTAAGCCATAACCAAATTATTGTTTCAAAAACAAAATAACTTATATTATTTTTTTTTCCAAAATATACTTATTTAATTTTATTCAAAATGTAGTTTTGTTTTATATTTTGTGACTAAATATCAATTTTCCTTCCATTTTGGTACCCAAACCTAGTTTCCCTCCATAATCATCCAACTATGTGTACATGTCATCAATTAAGTCATTAAAAAATATTTTATTAGAAAAAAAATGCCACATCAACATTTCAGGTTAGGTTGACCAGATATAGGAGGTAACAAGACTAAATATCTGAAAAATATTTAGTTAGAGGACTAATATCATACAAATTAGTAAGTGGGGACTAAAGCTCCAGGTCTGTCCACTTAGAGGACTAAAAAAACAATTTTGCCATTCCTGAAGACTGTAGGACTCAATCTTGGATATAACAGTGATAACTACCGCATCATAATTAATCACTTCCAAGACCTCATATATAGGACATGCATAACTTGATTTTCTTCTGATATTTTTTCACCAGCAGATGCAATTGCATCACAGCATGCCTTTATCTTGTTCAAGTAATCTCTGATGCTTAAGTTTTTTTTTTTTTGAAGTTTTGTAACTGAAGTTTATAGATATAGATATAGATATAAAATAATTCTAGTTATACCACAGTACTTTTCACACTTTTGTAGTTAGTATAGATATAGATATAGAATAATTCTAGTTATACCAAAAAAACCAAGTGATATAATTACTGAATGAGGAGGTCTTACATGAGACCATGAGACGGATCCTACAAAACACAATAAATATGTAATTTTTATGGGTTTGGATTCTAGTTACAATTAATAGGATCCGTCTCATCAATATAATCCATGAGACAGTGTCATATAATTTAGTGGTTCATTCTTATTATTTGTTGTAAAATATCAGATACAAGAATTTTACAATCTAAATCAATACAACATAACATGGGCGGAGATAATATTTATATATTATACATCAAACTCAACTTTATATACAAGATCAAACTGGATAATTTAACCAAGCAAGCAAGCAAGCGTGCCACCTAAATAACATATTTCTTAGGTACTAGGAGAAGTGCATTTTTCTTATGCACTGTGATTCCAGTCAAAACATCGGTATCTACATCCTTCATCTGAATTCCTACGGGCAATTTCCAGTCAAAAGAGTAGAGGAGATTTGCTACTGTAAGCTCCACATTTGCAAGTCCCATAAACATTCCAGGGCAAACTCTCCGGCCTGAGCCAAATGGAACCACTCCGAAGTCTTGCCCTTTTATGTCAACTTTGTTGTTCAAGAATCTCTCTGGCAAGAATTCATGTGGATTTTCCCAGTACTCGGGATCTCTTGCAATCGCCCACGCGTTAAATTAAACGACCGTTTTAGGTTGAATTTCGTAGCCCTCAAGAATGCATCTTTTTATTGTTTCTCTTGGCACAAGCATTGGAGCTGGAGGGTACAATCTGAAAGTCTCGTTTATGACTGCTTTTAGATAGGGTAGTTTAGGCAAATCATCTTCGTCAACTTTACCCTTTTTGCCTACCAAATTTCTGATTTCTGTTTGAACTTTCTCCATGATTTTAGGTGCCTTCATCAGGGCTGTCATGATCCAAACAATTGAGGCCGCACGTGTGTCCGTTGCAGTCCCAGGGCGTAGCCAGCCCGGCTGGCTACCCCTAGCCCAAAATTTTTTCCCCTCATTTTCCCCCTAGCTCAATTATTTTTTCTCTTTAAAAAAACACATATAAATTTTTTTTTAATTTTTTTCCACTAAAAAAACGGGACAAAAAAAAATTTGGGGTGTGCCGGGGGCCCCCCTAGCCCCCCCTATCTACGCCTCTCACCGATAAATACATTCTACAAAATGCATAACAAAATAAGTTTATTTACGCCTACAAAATTTTCAGCAAACGTGTTAAGAGCTAGACAAATGTCATATAGGCATCATATGTTAAATGAAAATATTGGTATATATAATAACGGTCCAGTAACAATACAGTTATGTATAATTGGGTCATCAATGAATGACAAAATTTGCTTTCACTATAGTGTCTAACATGCATGCATGTTTATATACCACTATATGTCTTATAGTGGCAAGTTGACATTTTCCCGCAGTGATAAGTATGAGAACCGTTTATGAAAATAAATATATTATTCACGAGCTTCAATTGTTTTGTGGTACTTGACCATGAATCATAATAAAGAAAAAGGGTTAATTAAAAAAACATCCTAATATTTAGTTTAATTACAAAAAAAAAAATAACTATTTTTTTTTAAAATTACAAATACCGCTTAATATATAGGTAAAATTGCAAAATTAGTCTGGCGGCAGCAAAAAGGGTCTTATGTTTTGCGAAAAAGTCATGTGACTATATAAATATCTCAATTTTGGTCCTTCAAAATGCACAGTTCACAAAAATAGTTATGCAACTATATGGAAATTAGTACCTAAAATTGAGAATTAAATGTACCGCTCACGTGATTGATATATATCTAATGAAATTAGTACTAAAATTGAGATTTTTATATAACTACAGGAGTATATATTTTGCAAATTGCCCATTTTGTATGACCAAAATAAAGAGTTTTCTACATTTACAAGATTTATTTGCAAAACGCAAGAGTTACAGGACCTTTTTGCTACCACCAATCTATAGTTAGAGGACCAATTTTGCCTAATATATATTTCAATTTTACAAATTGCATTCACAATAAGGAGTAATCGTTAAGTAAATACAAACCTGAAATAAGTGTTTATAATACCACAAAGGGATATTTGTAATATTTTAAAAATTATTTCACAAGTAACTTTTATAATTTACACATAAGAAAATAGTCTGAAACAATACCATTAACAATGCTTTGATGCTATCCCAGTGGAGATCAATAGAACAACTCCTCTGTTCTTTAAGCTGGATCAAAATATCAAGAATATCCTCCTCCACACCCTTTTTCGCCATGTCACGACTAAGATGCTAATTGATGATCTCCTCATAGAATGAGTCCAAGTTCTTGAAAGTCCTTTCGAGCCATTAATCAATCCAGTGATTTTATCCACCCAACCGAACGCCGGAAAATAATCAGACACAAAAAAAAAGTACCCAGCATGGCCTGAGCCTCATGTAAAAGCTCGTCGAACCTTCTTATTTCATATCCATGCTCATCATATCTCTTGCCAAAAGCAATTCTACATATAAAAGTGCTCCCAAGAGCCATGGCCATCTCACTCAAGTTGACAACTTTATTACAAGAAGCATAACCCGAAATCTTCGTAACCAAACGGGATATTTCGTCTTCCCGAATGGGGCGAAAAGATTGGATCTTTTTAAGGCTGAAGAGATGAATAGCTGTGATTTTCCTCACCTCCCTCCAGTAGTCACTGTACGGTGAAAAGGCCATGTCCATGCAGTTTTATGACAGTTTTTGCTGCCCACGAAGTCTTGGCCTACTGCAAAATGCCAAATCTTGTGTTTTGAGCACTTCCTTAGCCAATTTTGCTGAAGAAATTATGAGAACTGGAACAGGACCTAATTTCATGTGCATAAGTGGACCATATTTCCTGGAAAGTTTCCATAGATAAACATGCATGTTGCTTGCTGTACCAAATTGATGAAGGTTTCCAATTAATGGCAGGCTTGGACCCGGAGGATAAAGAGTTTTTTGATCTGTCTTTTTATTTTTCTGGTAAAGGTAAATCAAGATAATTGGTAGAGTTTGTATGGTTCTATGGGCTATATGGTGCAACCGTAATGATGTGGTGTGGCAACAGAAGAGCAAAACAGCAACACAAATTATAAATAATGCAAGCTCCTATCTGTTCCAATGGAAAGCTGCTCAGGTCACTCCCCACACGGACTGGTTTCTGCTACCTTCTGATGGTGTTATAAAGTGGCAATGTCCTACTCAAGGTGTTATAAAGTGCAACATGGATGCAGCTATTTTTGAAGAAAGTTTGAGGATTGGGCATGGAAGTGTTATTAGAGATTGGGAAGGAAATTTTGTTGCAGCTATTCATGGGTCGATTTCAGGCTCTACAAGTCCAGAAGTGGCGGAGGCTATGGGGATGAGGGAGGCATTGAGCTGGTTACTGAATACTTGGAGGGATTCTACAGTTTTGTTGGAGTCCGATTCACTGACGGTGGTTAAAGCTTTAAGAAGCATTTCTTCGGATAATTCGTATTTTGCTGATATAATCAAGGAGTGTAGAAGGCTTCTTGCAAATTTACCTAAAGTGTTTGTTGTATTTGTTAAGAGATCAGCGAATGTGGTTGCCCATGTGTTAGCTAGAGCATCACATTCTGTGTCTGGTGTCAAAGAGTGGAGATCTGTTCCTCCTCTCTTTATTTGTAATGAATTGCAGTTCGATTTGCTCTATTAATAAAATATAGTTCCTTTGTTTTTCAAAAAAAAAAAAAAGATAATTGGTAGAGTTATTCGTAAGATAAGTATCACCATTTTGGATGCTAAAGTGAAGCTTGAAAATGTTGGAGGCACGACAGAAGGAATGTACAATGTTTCTCTTTGAACAGAGAGCATTTATATAGGAAAATTGGTGGATTTTTCATTTTTATTTAATAATTATATTTTTATTTTATGGTAGATAAACAAAATTGAACCGTATGATACAAGGAACCTAGAAACATGTTTTCGCAGCATGTGTTAAAATTTGGTTTTGTGGGACTAGGCACTAGGCCGAACTTAACGCGTTCGACATGAGGCGAGTTCTAGGTGGGGGTGATAAATCTTGATATGATACGATTGCAAGATATGAAAATGATATATACGAAAATAATGTTTTAGTCTTATCGAGTTTGTGTCTTTATTGAGCTTGTGTGCTTATTGAATTGTGTTCTTAATTATCATGTCAATTTCATATCGTGTCGTGTTGTATCGTGTCGTGCTCATATTATATTGTGTCAACACGAGAAAAAATAATAGATGGTATGTTAACCTGTTAATCTTTGTCCTTAAAAAAAGACATGTTAAATTTTGTAAGTTTTTATTGGACGCTTTATCGTTTGTATCGTATATTGTCGTGTAATATTATATTATCACTAATGGTGTACTAGTGTATTGTTTAAAATAAATCAGTTTTTTTCGACTTATCGTGTCAAATTGTATCTGTCAACATGAAAAAACTGTGTTTGTGTAGGTACATTCTCTTATAATATCGTGTTCGTATTTGAGTGTGTCGACATGAAATACAATGTACAGTTTGTCACCCCTAATTCCAGGTAGAGTTATCAATTTTGGCTTGGCCCGACCAACCCAGTATTTTTACGGGCTTGGCTATAATATTTTAAGGCCCGAAAAATCGGATCGGCCTAGTTTTTTTATTGTATTTTCATGGGATGGGCTCTAAAAATAGTGGCACGATAATTGTTCGGCCCGGCCGACCCGGTTTTGCTCTGGGCGACGGGCGGGTTGGCTTACCGGAGATTTGACAAAGACTAGTTCGAGGTGCTTAAAAATCTTGAGAATAAATCTGTTGAAACAAACACAAAGTTAATAATTACTTGCACACGTATGTAATTACATTTCCTTTAAGAGCTAGTCTCCTGTCAGACCGTCTAACGAATCTAGATCCGTTAGACGAGTCTAAATATCCTACCCATCTCGTATATTTGACCCGGATCCACGAAAAAAAAATTACAGACCCAGCAACCAACCCAAATGGGCAGATGTGCACCGACACTCCCCTTTCGTCCTGTACCTTTCGAACCTTGCGCCTAAAAGCATCAAGCATGTTAACAATCATCAATTCCCTGAGTGTAGCAATAAATCTAATTTCTTTTGAAATCATCCTCAAGTTAATACATGATTCCAAGTCTAGAGAAACTGTAAGGAGAATCGAGAATCTTGTTACCTTCAAATTCAATTTTGCGTGGTATCAACAAATATAAATGCGAAATTTTTTCCTGACTCACTACTTATCAAAATAATTTGGTCCAGGAAATGGTGGAGAAGAGTGCAAGGGGTGGCAGTTTAGGGAATAAGTCTAAGATTTGCTTTTTTTTTTTCTTCAGGTGATATGAGAGAATGAATATTTGCACTAAATGATACAAGTCTTAGTATCAGCTAATACTTTTATGGAGACATACTAATACATTTTATAAGAAAAACTAATACATTGCAGGAGCACTACTAAAATACCCTCTAGGAAATTACTAATACTTTTTCGAGAAACTACTAATACTTTTCCGATGGACAACTAATACATTTCAGGAGTATATTCATGAGAAATACTAAAACTCTTCAGGGAACTACTAATACATTTCAGAAGAACTGCTAATACTTTTTAGAAGGACGACTAATACTTTTCAGAAGGATTGTTATTACATTTCGGGAGAAAAATTTAGTTATATTCAGGGGAACTATTAATATATTTCAGAAGAACTGCTAATACTTTTTAGAAGGACGACTAATACTTTTCAGAAGGACTATTAATACATTTCGGGAAAAAAATTTAATTTATTTCAAGGAACTACTAATACTTTTTCGAGGAACTACTAATACTTTTTTGAGGGATTGCTAATATATTTCGGGAGTGTATTCTGGAGAAATATTAAAAAACTCTTCAGGAAACTACTAATACATTTCAGAAGAACTGCTAATACTTTTCAGAAGGACTGTTAATACTGCAGGTGCTCCCTGAAAACTACTACAACACCACTGCTAATATTACGGAAATGCCACCGGATCCGCGGGTCGATCCGTTTAACCTGGGTCGACCAGTTAGGCGGTCCTGGGACGGGAGTTTTTGTGTTCCTTTAAAATAGAAGCAAATGAGTGGGGATTAATTGGAGTGAATTAAATACGTGAGTTGTTGTTGTGTATCAACGCCACAATTAAATAAATAAGTAGCCAATTATTAGTTAGCTAGCCTAATCAAAAGATTGGTTAATTAATTAGAGTATATAACAGTTCTCAACCAACCTCCTCCTATATATAATCGTGCATGTATATATATGCTCTTGAAGATTGGAAATATCAAACATGCATTACAATTCTCTCAATCATGCTTTACATTATCTTTAGCAGTTGTGATATATTTAGTATATGTGTACTATATTTAGTAATAATTGTGATATACATAAACTGCTCAACAAAATGATTTTTTTGACATACATAAGGGAGTGGTGAGATATATATTTGATACCTGTTTTCTATTAATTGAATAAAATTTAATTAAAAAGAATAATCATTTCTCATTTTTTGTTCTTATTTTTTTTCCTTCTCTATCCACTATACTTTCTCCCTGGATTTCTCTCTTTATTTATTATTTTAAAAAAAAGGGGGAAAAGGAGAGGGACAAGGAAAAAGGGGGAGAGAGAAATATGAGGAAATTAAGATGATGATAATGAAGCATAGACTTATCCTTGCTTTTGTCATTATCTGTGAAATGGTTTATGTCGTTTTGTGTTCATTCGGCAAAATATTATGCTCTTAATACCATATCCTGATATCCTTCTGAATCGTTAATAGTTATCCCCATGATTTTGGTCTATATCTGGACCAAGAGTAAGACAACTAGGATTGCTACACTAGGATTTACAATACTCAAATTAATTTAGTCTTGGAGTATCTATTAAATTCAAAGCATCATTAATGTATTTTTTTCTATCTATACTTGGGGGCAAAATGATATTTAATAATTAATATATAACATAATTTATATATTGGAATATTACAAATTGCCCAATAGGCTATTAATAAAATAATTCGGCCAAAGGAGTTCGTGATTGGCCCACGGGCCAATTTCTCCTACATGACCCACGAGGCCTATCACCCAAGTATAAAAAGGTTTCTCCTCTTCATTTGTAAGTTATCTTCTTTATTTGTAAGTTATCTGACTTATAATCATTCTTACACATTATTCAGTATTAATTTATTGTCTTAATTTCTCTTTCGATCACTGTGCTGACATGGGCGTTAGAGGAGCCTCCCTGGGCTTCCTTCAGGGGGAACCCCCTAATATTTGTGTGTGTGCAGATAAGTTCCCAATTGAAGAAGTTCCAGCTCCCGGAGAAGAAGGCTTTGACTTTTATCAGAATCCTTGACTTGGAGTGATTTGCCCTAAAAAGGAGGTACTCAATAATTTATGTAAACTCCCAGTGGTTCTATGGATTCAGTTTTTATAGCCAACAAATATTATAAGTGTCTCGACTCTACAATTATTCATGTTATTATTTCCCAAATCGTTTTATTATTAATAAGTTGAGAGTAGTGGTTGGAGGGAATTAGATAAAATTTGACGAAATTGAAAGATACAGGGTTTCAACCCTAGCCAACACCCTTACAAAGGGAGAACAATACCACTTGACTACAAACTGGTGGTTATTTCCCAAATCGGTTTTTGGAACTCATCTCTCGAATTATGTACCAACATATCAAACATGAAAAATAATTGACCAAATAATTAACTCACAAAAATTAAGCATATGAAATCACCAATAAACAGACATTCATAAGCGAATGCAAACATACCAAATCAAATAACAATGATATTTCAGTTTTACATCAAGTCCTAAAATTTAAAGAAAATTAGACTGACATATTGTTTTGTAAATTCATAGAAAAA
Organism: Rehmannia glutinosa; assembly: GCA_016081115.2. Classification (NCBI taxonomy): domain Eukaryota; kingdom Viridiplantae; phylum Streptophyta; class Magnoliopsida; order Lamiales; family Orobanchaceae; genus Rehmannia; species Rehmannia glutinosa. The sequence goes on from JABTTQ020000690.1 coordinate 194,553, forward strand.
TCTAAAAACATGTTCAACAAAGCAAAAAGAAATAGGAATAAGAGTTGTAGATTATGACGATGATTTCCCCTAGCTTGAAAGAATTCGTCTTCAAAAGATCTTGAGCTGGGATGATGGCGTGAAGTGTTGGAAATTTTGGTTTTGATAAAGTGGGTGTCGACCCGACTTTGACCAAATTTTCGGTGGCTAAATATTTAATTCTGGAGGAATTAAATTATACATTATTAATCTACTTTCCAAGTAGATGTTCGTAGTATTTTTTATTTCTCAAAATCGAATTTCAGTGAGTGAGAAATTAATACACGAAGGTAGCCACATAAATGAACATTATGTAAAGATTATGTAAAGGGAGATGAAAAGCTTTTGCCTTATCCCACATGGAATACAAATCATTGTTTATCCTAGTAGTTATTTACTAGAAGGTGTTATTTGTTGTATAAACAATAACACAAGTGGATGATCACAAGTGGGCCACACAAGCGCACAAGACGCCAAGACGCGCCCCAAACCGCCGGGCATGGGCATGGGCATGGGCCTGGATCTAGGTCCACTAAAGTTTTGCCACCAGAAAATGGGTTTGGCCCAGATTCAAGTGATTGTTGGACTGTTGGAGCCCAATGAATCTGGACATTGTAGGTATCCAGATTCGTGTGACTGTTGGAGTTAGTAACTCCTACAGAGTGGTCATCTGAAGAGAGCCCACTACTTGTGCATTTATGCGAAGTGGGGTGTAACACCTGGGATATTACAATTGGATTAATGTCCACTACTTATTGTTATCTCCTGCAGGTGCTGGTTTTACCTGACTACCCTGAGTTTGGCGAAATATCTGACCGATGACGCTCTTGTTGTTGCTGAAAACAAAACGAATGCTGAAAAACGCGTTGTGTTTGATGCATGGGGCCAAGGTGATTTCCTGTGCCGTATTGTGCTGTGAAATCCTCCAAAGAATTATGGGATTCTTTGGAGAAGAAGTACAAAATCAAGGATGTCGGCACAAAGAAATTTATTGTCGGAAATTTCTTGGATTTTGTGATGGTTGATTCTAAAACCGTGATGGAACAAGTTTAAAAGTTAGGTTGATCCTACATGAAATCTCCGAGGAATGGCTTTCTTAGGAAGCATTCCAAGTGGCCGCCTTGATTGAGAAATTGCCCCCAAGTTGGAGGATTTCAAGAATTATCTCAAAAATAAGCGAAATGAGATGAGACTAGAGAATTTGATTGTCAACTCGTAATTGAGAAAGACAATAGGAGGATTGACTCTAAGTCCAGGGTTGTCCCACTACCAAAAATATGTTATTTAGCGGTTTTCTTCGCATTTAGTGGCGGTTTCAAACCGCCACCGTAGTGTTTCCCAGCACTTTGCCAACCGCCGCCTATACGTGTGTCGCAATATATTTAGCGGCGGTTTTTTGAAACCGCTGGAAATTGTGTCGCTAAATAATATCGGTTTGCAAATAATATTTTAGCGGCACTTATTTAGCGGCGGTTTAGAACCACCGCAAATTATAGACTATAGTGGCATTTTGAGTTATATTTATGGCGGTCACAAACCGCCACAAATTGGCAAAATACTTAGCAGCAGCATTTATCAAAACACCAAGAATTACAAATCAAATTTTTTGCGGCAATTTTGCTAACCGCCACTAAAATTTATTTTAAAAATGCATTTATTTGTGTTTACCACCAGTTTTTTATAATAAATTTACTCTTAGTTTTTATTTGGCATTTGGCTATATTTTTAATAGCCACTAAATTTGTCATATATACTTTTTATATTTTTGTATCGTTTTATAACAGCTAAATAATATTATATATTTTTTCTAAACTTGTGCACTCAATATCACATTGCAATTATAAATATACCCTATACATGCAATGAACTAATCTTTGGAAATTAATTATAATTCATACCTAATAATATCATCCATATCCACTAAAATTTTGCCACTCGATAATGGGCTTGGGATTCGGCCGATATTTGTTTGGTATTGGAGCCCAATGAATCCGGGACATTATAGGTATCCGGATTCGTGTGACTGTTGGAGTTAGTAACTCCTACAGTAGTGGTCATCTGAAGAGAGTCACTACTTGTCATTATGCGAAGTGGGGTGTAACACCTGGGATGTTACAATTGGATTAATGTCCACTACTTATTGTTATCTCCTGCAGGTGCTGGTTTGGCTATAAATTCATTGTTGTGTATTGCAGATTTTACACCGAAAAATCTTAGCATATCACATACCTCCAAAAGCAATTTTTCTGCATTCTGCACTTAAAGTCCAGAAAGAAGTCTTCAATACATTCTTGTTGAAGGAGCTTCGTGTTAGTGGTGCTACTCTGAGAAGACGTAAAGCCGTTTCATCTTTGGAAGCAATACGTCAGACCGTGAGAACTAGCCGGGACGTAATTGCTTTGCGGAAAAAGATTCGTCTCAACTCGGCTTTCTGAAAGTTCTATTGAAAAATTGTAATAGCTAGTTCATTTTCCTGTTATTTTCTGTTTCTGTTTTTTGCCATTTTGAAGCATTCCTGATTCTGTACCATTGTAATAAACATGAATAACGTTTGTTAAAGATCTTCAAAAGATCGCCTTTGTATTCTACCTCCGAAATGACTGCATTAGGGCTCTTTTAGATTCTTTTTACATCACCCCGGTGGACCCATTAATATTTTGGCGCGTCAAAATCTGCTACATGGCCAGCCCGTGTGCGCAATATATGATCGTGTATTTGGCAAAACCGTGGGTCCGTTGCGGACTGTATTTTCCTACACGGCCAAGTTATGCTGTGCACCTGCACTGGCTGACCGTGCGTGCGTGGTGATTTCCTGCTTCAATTTGGGCATTACAGCGTGTTCGCTTTATATTATAGTAAATAAGTAAAAGCATTGTGTCTTATTTGTAAATTTAGAACCTGACCTAACAAATTTGATATCATATTGGAGAAATTCTAAAATTCTATGATAGAAGAAATATCTTCGTCGACACTGTTTCTAAATGATTTTAAAAAGTTTATAATATGTATGACGATACACAGTTATATGCAAAGTAAACTGCAAGCCTGCGTCCACCATATATTTGTCATCATCTACATATTTTAATAATTGGCGATTGGCGATATCATTATTTATGTGGTAGATTACAAACTGTCCAGATCTTGAGGCTCAACTATGAATAATATAATATATTCATTAGGAACTTTACCCAAGACAATATAATACATGATAAAGTACAGACTACAGAGCACCTAATTTTGTAGTTTCTACGAAACTTCATATATAGAATTGTTTCAAAAAAAAAAAAAGGAAACCTTAAAGAATATGTAAAAGACTGCCTCTACCATATATATATTTTTCTGTTTTCATTTTAATATTTTAGTATATATATATATATATATAGGTATTGGTTCAAATGAGACCAATATGCTTGGGTGAGACCGTAGAGATTAATCTAGTGCGTCTATTCTATTTTTTGAAAGGTTTAGATTAATCCATTTTTTAAGTTAAATTTAATGATAAAAAACTGTTAAAAGGTTATATTGGTAAATTATACATATATGCGCCCGATAGTTAATTAACGATAGATATTAATTCCCTTTATTTTCGGCAGGGAGAGATTGGCACCCTTTGACGTGTCCGAGATTTTTTTGGGAACTGATTTTTATGCTTAAATATTATATCACCATTATAACACCCATCTAAATTCTCATTGGCAAAGAAAAAAGCAAAGAAATAGCAAAAGGCATTGAAAGTAGTAGACTGAAGCAACCCTTTCCTGTTGGATTCTTAAAAGCAGAGGGAAAACTCAAAGTCTTTGATTCGGCAAACGTGAAGATTGAAGGAAAATCTAGTAAGAATTTTTGTGTTAAGGATGCGAATTTATAGGTAGCAATTTCTGCAACTTTTTCTACTTATATGCATAATTTATAAGAAAAAACTCGAAGTCTTTTTTTCAATTTCTGCAACTGTTTTGCATGTTATTTTTAGTTGTTTTTTCTTGGAGATTTTTTCAATTTTCCGACTTTTTCCTTGTTCAAGTTTCATGTGTTCTTGTGTTGTGTGTAAGTCTTTTTAATTTGATGTTTTGTATGGTTAGTAGTGTATAAAGTTTTTTAGTTGAGTTTTTTTGCCGGAGTCGAACATGCAACGGTATTAGGCTTTTTTTATTCTGTCTTAAGTTTTCAGTTGTATAGATTAATATTTTTGTTTGATGTTTAGATATAATATTTTTGTTGCAGTATTAGCAATGTTTCCTTGCATATGTATTGAGAAGTGTCGATTTTTATATACAATTGTGCTGGGTGAATGCAAGATTTGTTGGCAATTTTTTATTAGGTTTTAGGTTTCCAAATTTATTTTTTATTTATATGTTTGATGTATAGATTTAATATTTTTGTTGCATATTTAGCATTGTTTTCATTGCATATATATTGAAAAGTGTCGATTTTTGTACACAATCATGCCGGGGTGGATGCACGTTTTTTTTGCAATTTTTTATTATGTTTTAGGTTTTCTATTGTTGTTTTTTTTGTATATGTATTTGATGTATATATTTAATTTTTTTGTTGCATTCCTAGCAATATTTCGTTGCATATTATCTTGATAAGGCAGCCACGCATCACATTATTATATGAGTCGATTGTATTTGTATTATGCATCAGTCTATTATAATCTATGCAAAAAAATTACAATTTTATACATCAATTCCCACAAGTTTCGTTCCTACTAGATGTAGGGAAGTCCCTTTTTTTTGGAAAGTGTTGATATACATCAGTTTGGATGACTTATACATACATCATAATTAAATTATTTTTACACTATGATACAATTATTTATGCATTTTTTTTTACAGGGGATGGGATAGCATAACGAGGTTGTCAAAGATGACTAAGTCTAAACAAAAAGGGGGATTTATTTTGGAAGGGGATGATGGAGGCAAGGGGGAGGGTAGTTCTGGTGCCAAAAGAGTGAAGGGTGACAAATATGCATCGTGTGTTGCATCCAACCCTATTGAAAGCTCTCTTGTGCGGCTTCGTTTTTGTGTTGTCTATATCATCGTCATTTAATGTGACGGGTGTTGAGATCCTTGAATTCTTTAAACCTTCTCAGTTGCATATATATATATATATATTGCACACGGATAACATCATTTCTAAATTTTCTTGTTGTGCATCTTCGGATATCAAACCCACATATTGAGCCATATTCTTTGTAAAAATCGACACCATTTTCTACTGTAGAAAACTCCATGCCAACGTGTGGAACTTTTTCTTGTTCTACCTCTGGAATCCAGTATTTTGTTGATCCAGGAGATATTTCAAGTCTCTCTCTTGGGTTGTTGATTACACCTATTGGCATTAAATTAACATTAAATATACATCACAATATTATTAGAAATGCATCATAATATCTGTAGATTTCAGTTAAAAATATGAAAAATGTACTATACATTAAATATGCAACATACTATAACAATACATCATTATAACATTAAATATGCAACAATAATTATAATATCACCATAATTTGCATTTAAAAATCCAATAGTGCATGATCATAATAATTAATTTGTACTATACATTATATATGCACCATAACATAGTTATATATATATATCAATATAATGATAAAAATGCAACATTATGGGAATCATATATAACTCAAACTGTCGAACCAAAATTTATGGAACTGGTATACGATTTTTTTTGTTTCAAAGCATTAATGATTGATCATGCAACAATTTTCCATCGTATAAATACATTGTTAAGAATATACTCACCAGAATCAACTTCTTCAGCGTAGTTTTCATCTGTAAAATTATTAGATATGCATCATAATATTTGTAGATTTTCAGTTAAAAATATGAAAAATATACTATACATTAAATATGCAACATACTAACGTAACAATACATCATTATAACATTAAATATGCAACAATAATTATAATATCACCATAATTTGCATCTAAAAATCCAATAGTGTTGGCTCCAAAAAAAATCAATAGTGCATGATCATAATAATTAATTTGACTATACATTATATATGCAACATATTATACGTAACAATACATCATTATAACATTATGCATGCACGGTAATAATAATGCATTTTGCAAGCTAACATTTATGGTAGAGTGATGCGAATTTTACGAACAACTTCATATGCACCATAACATAGTTATATATACATCAATATAATGCTAAAAATGCAACATTACGAGAATCATATATAACTCAAACCGTCGAACCAAAATTTCTGGAATTGGTATACGATTTTTTTGTTTCAAAGCATTAATGATTGATCATGCAACGATTTTCCAACTTTATATACATTGTTAAGAATATACTCACCAGAATCAACTTCTTCAGCGTAGTTTTCATCTGTAAAATTAAACATGCTTGATTTTCCCGGTGACAACTACGTATTTGATTTGTTGTTTTCGTGTCTTCGTTCTTATTCCTATTGGAAACCGAGATTCTTGTTAAATGGTGAAAATAACATGATTTTTGCGTTATTTTTTTTTTTGGTACAGATTAGATATTTTTTGAAAGTGATAATCACCGATTGCATCTCCTAAATTGTAGCTAATAGATATGGTAAGTTAGAATCATCCATATCTTGTGATGGACGAATTATGTTGTTTGACACATATACCCTTACTTGAAATGCATAATAAATTATAATTCTATATTTAATGTTTGAATCCCATCCATTCATTGATAAGTTACAACGATCTAGATAAGTCCCTACGGTCTCACCTCAGATAAGGTCTCACAAGAACCAACCTCACACACACACACACACACACACACACACACATATATATATATATATATATATATGGGAGGTTAAAATGAGACCACATATTATAGTGAGACAATGTGGACTCATTTCAACCCTCCATTATCTACATCAATGGCTAAGATAAATAGGGGTTAAAATTACATTAAATATTTAATTAATGCAAAATAAGGGTATAATTGTCAAATAACCAAGTGGGGACCATCCAAATATGGAATCGATTATTAGGAGAGAGAAAATCACGTGGGGAGAGAGAAAATCCTGAGAAAATCACTTATTTGAGAGAGAAAATCGCGCATGTGCTCTGACATGCAGTATGTTGTACACTTATCATATATTCGATGTATACTTAACACTATTTTACTGTATGTTTAGCATAATTTTACTGCATATTAAAATGGTCAAACAAAAATATGTGGGGACCGTGAATCAAGGAATTAGTTATATATAGAGAGAGAATTACACTCATTAACATGTGGGGACCGTGGATTAAGTAAATCAATTATAGAGAGAGAGAGAAAAAAAATCTCGCTCATTATTATGTTGTATATTTAGCATATATTTGATGTACACTTAACACTATTTTGCTGTATGTTTAACATTATTTTACTGCATATTAAAATGGTCAAACAAAAATATGTTGTATGTTTAACATAATTTTACTGCATATTACAATCGTCAAACAAAAATATAAGTATACAACAAAACACATATAAATATACAACAAATCACATATAAATATACAACAAAAAAATATAAGTATACATCAACATAAATATATACATAAAAAATTAACTATTTATACAACAAAACACATCTAAATATACATCGAAAAATATCTAAGTATACAACAATCCTCCTTGTCTCCTTGTAGGCCCTTGTTTTCTCCAACTTTTCACCATAACCTCCCCTGTATTTCTTAGAATTCATCGCAACCAACAGTCAACACCACCAAACCAAGAAACTAAAAAGAAGAAATTAAATCCATAATTTCATCTCTTCTGCAATTTGAAAGATGATGCACATGACATTTTTCAAAGGGGGTTACAAGGGTTCTATTCGATTCTTGGAGAACTGATTCGTGGCTCAGTTATTTCCTCTCTCTCTCTTCGCCTATTTTCTCATCTCCTTTTTCTACCAGTACATGAAGGATCGCCGATTTCGGTTTAAGCTCTTTTCGGCAGCGAAAAACCCACCGCTTCCCTCCGCCGTCGAAACCCCTTTGCTCGTCTCGAAGCTGGGCGGCGGCAAGTGAGCCCCGTCACGATTTGCGGGGGCGATCTTGTTTGGGATAAATTCGGCGATCGGGTATATGTTGATGCTGACGGTTATGTCCTTCAACGACAGCGTGTTTGTGGCGGTGGTGGCGGGGTTGGCCGTCGAGTACTTGATTTACAGGGGCGGTGAGGAGGATGTGTTGGTGGTGGATAATCCTTATGCCTGTGCTTGATCTAAATCTTCTCTTTTTTTTTGAGGAATTGATCTAAATCTTCTTACTTGGTCGATTTGTCTGTTTTGATTCTACAATAAAATAAAATTACCATCTTACCCTTTCCAGATTTAAAATAAATCAAAAAAAGCTATTAAATTGGGTAAATCACAACCATCTAAAATTACAGATTTGTGGACATGATTAGTCCATCTTTGTCTCATTCTAATTATGTGGTCTCATTTGATTCAATCCATATATATATATATATATATATATATATATATATATATATATATATAGGGGAGGATCAAGTGAGACCATGTCTCTAGGTGAGACACAATGGACTAATCTCAACCATCCCCACTATTAATCAATGGGTATGATTTAATGGATAAAAAATATATTAAAATATTAATTTAATCAATATAAGGGTAGTAGGGTAATATAACATAACAAGTTAATTTACAAAAATGGAATCAAATCGGTTTTCTCTCATACATCTCCCAATTTTCCTAATCTCACGTCTCTCTCTCTCTCTCTCTCTCTCTCTCTATCATTCCTCCATTAACGCAAATAAAGAAAATTGTGAAGAACTCGAAAATTACGGTTCAATGAAAATTACGAGAGAAAAACAAGAAAAATCGGTGCAATACTGAGAGAAATAACGAACATTGAGTTCGAAAACTAAATATGCAACAAAACTCAACTAAATATGCATTATCTCAAAACTATCTATGCAACGTAAAACAACTAATATGTAGTACAAGATATCCAACTACAAAAGACGTCATAAACTATCCAACAAAATCAACTAACTATGTATTATCTAGAAACTATCTATGCGTTGTGGAATAACTAAATATACGACATTATGTAACATCCCATTTTTATAATTTCCAAAAGCAATATCTCATTTTCATAACTAAATATACATTATATTGAACCTATTTATGCGGTGTAGTATAACTACATATGCGAGACGTTATATTCAATTATGTCTTATTTTAAAAAAGCAGTGCCAACAAAAAAACTAAATATGCATTATTTGATGTCTAATTATGCAGTAGAAGAACCCTAACTATCTTTGTAAAATAAAAATATTTGGAAAGATAAATGAGTTCCTTAAAATCCGCCACAAAATGCGGCAGAAGTGTCAATTTGACCCATAAAATCATTTGGGACCACTAATTTGAATTACAAAATTACAATCTTACCCTTGAAATCGTGAAAATTAAGAAATAATTAAAAAATCAATTAATCACATCCGTTCATTTTTTAAGATCGATGGGTAAGATGGTCACATTGCCTCACCTAGGGAGGGTGGTCTCATTTGAACCAAATCCTATATATATATATATATCTTATAGATCCGAAAACTCTTAACTATATATGTCTAATCTCGACGAAAATTAAATTGGCGTACAAGGATTTAGTAACATACTCAATCTAACTTTATGTTTACTGAACATATGAGAGCCTAATATTGAAGTCGAACTCCATAATATATCCTCAATTTTTTGTGATATATCATCACGTACATAGTATATATATGAAAAGTGGAGAATGAAGCCTTATAAGGTGGCCTAGTAATATAGGTTTGGTTTTTGAGGTCATGTATAGTCTCAAATTTAAATTTTGATTTATGCACCATTTAGTTGAACCTCTATTATTTGTCTAGTACGATTTATTTATTTAGCGTGTTATGTAGGCTATTGCCTATGTGGTCCCCTCATTAAAAAAATGGGGGAATAAATAAAATAACAAGAAAGGGTGAAGAAAAAGGAATATATAAAAAACAATGACACAATCTTTAAGTTATAACAAAATCATAATTGTGTAAATCAAATCACATGATGTAATAAATCTTTTATAATTTAATCACAATATCATATTTTATCAATCATTTCTTCTCTCAACTAAAAGCAAACGACCTTACATGCATAAATCCAAATAATCATTCATGAAATTATCATATTTTACAACAATTAAATATACTAGTTAATAATTAAATATCGTAAATATTACACGTTCAAAGCAATTGGATAATAAATCTAGTGAAAAAATAAATACGTCAAAATTCCATATATATATAATAATTTTCTTTTCTTTTTAATAAATACGCCAAAATTGCATGCGTACAAGTAATAAACTATCTTTGATATTCTCTCGACAAGAAGTTCGAACTTTCATTAGCCGACATCAGATTATTGAGCAATATATATGAACGGCAAGGGCAGGCTCGGAATGGGTTCGCCCAACTCACACGCCTTGATTGATACGGACCCAAAACCCAGTGGGTCCAATCCGCTAAATTACAAATATAAACTTCTATTATATTTATTCATTTATATCTAGGAAAAATAAAAATAACAAATTTAGAGTTGAGAATTGATTGTAGTTCAATTAATTGAATATTTATAACCCAAATTATTGGAGGAATCAAATCCACCGGTTTCACCACTTCCAAAACCTTTTACTAGAAAAAATAAAAAATCTTACAATATCAACAAGAAACAAAACAGACATTCAAATTAATATATAGTTGTACATGGTCCACATATGTCATATGGACCATATATTTCTATCAAGATGATCTAGATGTATGTTGATAAAAAAAAAAATTAAGATTTGAGGTTCATATATTTTTGGATTACAAATATTACTCTTTAACTTAACTTATTATTTATTTTTTAAAATTACAAATATTTCATTGAGGAAACAAATATCTTAGAGATGCTTGTAAATTTTCAAAGGCAACTTAAATTTATCTTATAATCACAGTAACTCTCAAGAATAGTTTGTGTAATTTATCAAAAATTGTGTCTTACAGTTGGTTATTTTATATCCATAAGAGGTATTTCGGATAATAGCAAAGACTACACTTAAGGTTTTGGGTAATTATATAAAATTCAGAAAAGTTTTAAAATTATATAAATCCACTTAAGGTTTGATTACGTCTAACATTTTGCCGCAATCGTTAGTTGAGTTGATGGAATTTGCCGAGGTCATCAATTATTTTAATTACATCCCTCAATTTTTATAGTTTTCTTTGTTAATTCAGTAATGTTTAGAAAAATTGAGGAGTGTAATAGTAAAACGTAAGACGAAAAGTTAGGGCTTTTTGTAATATTTAGAAAATTGATGGATGGAATATTAAAAAATTTAATGAATTCATGCTAATGGTTGAGGTAAAAATTACGAGGAATCAAATCTAAAGATGTATTTTATAATTTTGAAATTTCTCTAAGTTTTCTAGTAATTACCCCAAACTCAAGGGTTGTTTTGTAATTACCCATTGTATTTTCACATACAAATTTCTATAAATACATAGTCTATTTAATGTGAGCAAAAGCTTTATACCTTTCTCATTTATCTCTTCGTGTCCATCATTTCAATCCAAATCTAGCAAAACTTCACTCCAAACCCAAACCAGAATAATGTTATTTCTTCTTTTATTACTAACTCTACCAATAATCTTCCTATACCTCCTCCACAAAACCAGAAAGCCACTAAAATCCCCTGTACCACCAGGTCCACCAGGGCTACCCTTAATCGGAAACCTCCTCCAATTTGCTACAGCCAGAGATATTCATATTTATCTATGGCAAATTTCAAGAAATACGGTCCCATTATACACATGAAAATCGGCTCTATCCCAATACTCGTAATCTCCTCACCAAAATTAGCAGAACAAGTCATGAAAACACAAGACTTGGCATTTTGTAGCAGGCCGAGTTTTCTCGGCCCGAAAAAGCTCAGCTATAACTGTGCGGACATGGTTTTTTCACCGTACGGTGAATATTGGAGGGAGGTGAGAAAAATCACGGCCATTCATTTACTAAGCGTTAAAAAGATTCAATCTTTTCGTCCCATTGGGAAGACGAAATCTCCCGTTTGGTTACGAAGATTTCGGGTTCTGCTTCTGCTAATCAAGTTGTTAACTTGAGTGAGATGGCTATGGCTCTTGGGAGCGCTTTGATTTGTAGAATTGCTTTTGGAAAGAGATATGATGAGAATGGATCTGAAATAGGAAGGTTTGATGAGCTTTTGCATGAGGCTCAGGCCTTGCTGGCTACTTTTTTCGTGTCTGATTATTTTCCGGCGTTTGGTTGGGTGGATAAACTCACTGGATTGACTAATCGGCTCGAAACGACTTTTAAGAACTTGGATTCGTTTTATCAGGAGATTATTGATGAGCATCTGGGTAAGAAAAGGAATATGAAGGAGGATAGTGATATTCTTGATATCTTGATTCAGCTTAAAGAAGAAAAGTCCAGTTCTATTGACCTCAATTGGGACCATGTCAAAGCTCTTCTAACGGTAATTGTTTTTTTTTTTTTTTGGTTTTGAGAATTTATTTTGGTTTTTTTAATTTTTTTCCTTTTATAATTTGTTATCACAAAAAAAATTAGGTTCGCCCCGTTGATCGAAAATCCCAATTCCGCCACTGTCCAGTCCATGTAAAGGCGCTTAATTGCAATTTTGGTCATGTAGAAAATGACATATTTAGTCTTGTAATTATTGTGTGTAGTAATTTTAGTCCCGTAAGTATGAACAAGTGGCATAGTTGGTCCTCTACGTATGCTATGCCGTAATGGTTGTCCCATAAATTTTGATTTTTGTGTAAATTTTGGTCTATATTTGTGCAATTTTGTTTCTGGAAATGTGAAATGTAACTTAGTCACTGCACAAAAATAGAACTTAATGGGCCAAATTGCAGAAAAATAAAATTTAGGGAACCTAAATTGCTAAATATGATACTTACAGGACCAAATATGCTACTCTTTAGGATTTACAAGACCAAATTTGCTACATAAGATACTTAGAGGACCAAAAGTGCCATCCATTTATACTTACAGGACCAAAGTGGTAATTAAGCCCCCTAGAAATATAGAGGTGGTGTGAAACTGTGAATAAAATAATTTAGTGACAAAATAGAGGATTTTAATTGTTAAGCTTTTCATTTTTGCATTGCTCTTTGTAGGATATATTTATCGCTGCAACGGACACAAGTGCGGCCTCAATTGTTTGGACCATGACAGCCTTGATAAAGGCACCCAAAGTCCTGGAGAAAGTTCAAGCAGAAATCAGAAATTTGGTAGGCAAAAGGGGTAAAGTAGATGAAGATGATATGCCGAACCTTCCTTATTTAAAGGCAGTCATAAACGAGGCTTTCAGATTGTACCCTCCAGCTCCACTGCTTGTGCCAAGAGAAACAATAGAAAAATGCACTTTAGAGGGCTATGAAATTCAACCTAAAACAGTCGTTTATGTTAATGCGTGGGCAGTTGCAAGAGATCCCGACTACTGGGAAAATCCACATGAATTTTTGCCAGATCGATTCTTGAACAACAATGTTGACATAAAAGGACAAGATTTTGGGATAATTCCATTTGGATCGGGCCGGAGAATATGCCCTGGAATGTTTATGGGACTTGCAAATGTGGAGCTTACACTTGCAAATCTCCTCTACTGTTTTGACTGGGAATTGCCTCCAGGGATTCAGATACAAGATATTGATATGGATTGTTTGCCTGGAATCACAATGCATAAGAAAAATGCACTCTTTCTTGTGCCCAAGAAATGTGTTATTTAACCATGTGTCATTTTTTGCCTGGCTAAATTATCTAGTTTGATCTTATTTATGAAGTACATTATCTGTGATGATGTTCTTTCATTCGATTGATATCTAGTGTCAAATTCTTGCTTTGGATCTTTTATTACGAATAAAGAGATTACCATTAACATTTTATCATATTAAGTGCATTTATTCCAATGATGGCCTTTTTAAATTTCCAATTAGTGATAACTTTCGTGTCTCACTTAGAATCTATATATATAGCTATTGTTGGAAATTTTGGTTTTGATAAAGTAGGTGTCGACCCGACTTTGACCAAATTTTCGGTGGCTAAATATTTAATTCTGGAGGAATTAAATTATATATTATTAATCTACGTTCCGAGTAGATGTTCGTAGTATTTTTTATTTCTCAAAACCGAATTTCGGTGAGTGAGAAATTAATACACGAAAGTAGCCACATAAATGGGCATTATGTAAATGTTATGTAAAGGGAGATGAAAAGGCTTTTGTCTTATTCCACATGGAATACAAATCATTGTTTATCCTAGTTTATTTACTAGAAGGTGTTATATGTTGTATAAACTATAACTCAAGTGGATGACCACAAGTGGACCACACGCGAGCGCGCCCGCCCGCCCTGCCTGGGCCTGGGCCTTGGGCCGAGCCGGCCCTATTTGCTCAATAAATCTGGACATTGTAGGTGTCCAGATCGTGTGACTGTTGAAGTTAGTAACTCCTACAGTAGTGGTCATCTGAAGAGAGCCCACTACTTGTCTGTTATGTAGTAGTGGGGTGTAACATCTGGGATGATACAATTGGATTAATGCCCACTACTTTTTGTTATCTCCTGCAGGTGCTAGTTGGCTATAAATTCATTGTTGTGCATTGCAGATGAACACGGAAAAATTCATAGCATTTCTGATACATTAAAAAAAAAAAAGCAATTTTCTGCATTCTACACATAGAGTCCAAAGAACTTCAACATTTTCTAGTTCGAAGGAGCACGTGTTAGTGGTGCTACTACCACGAAGACGTAAGTCTGTTTCATCTTTGGAAGCAATACATCGATCCAGTGAGCACTAGTCGGGACGTAATTGCTTTGCGAGAAAGAGATTCGTCTCGACTGGCTTTCCGAAAGTTCTACTTTTGTAATAGCTAGTTCTTTTTCTCGTAATCTTACATTTCGTAATTTGCCATTTTAAAGGCATTAAGATTATGTACCATTATAATCAACACCTATATATATATATATATATATATATATATACTACCCCTAATCCAAACCCAAAATCAATGTCGAATATGTTAGGCGCAGCTGAGGCGTGTCGTGAACTCGTGATCCGAGATTTAATTTATCCGAAATATCCGATAAATCACACTAATAAGATGATGACAAAACTAAATGACACCGACAGAAAATATAAAATGCACGCAGTGATTTTATGTGGTTCGACAAAACCCACTTACATCCACAAGAGTTTCCATTCTTTACTAATAAAGAATTTTCCCGTACAAAAAAACACCCCTTCGGTTTATGGACAAAACACAAGAATATAAGACTTGTACAATCACTTTATTAGCTATCAAATAACACTATCCCCAACTCCTTTGTATTGCCCCAAGAGAAAAAAAATACCCTGAGTGTTTTTTCCGTACTTGTCACAATTTGTCGCACACAAATTGATCACCCCAAATGTCTACACTTTATTTTCTCTCCTGATTTCCCTCTTGGTTGGATACATTTGGCAAATTAATGAAGGAAGAAATGCTCAGAATGGTGTGAACACAATTTGTACTTTGCCAAATTACCAAAAGAAGTAGGCACCTCCATTTATTTATTTCACTTATTGGCACCCACCTTGATTTAGTTGTTTGTGGTGGCCGTGGGTGCCTAAAAGGGTATTCAGATTTGGCACGTCTTGATGGTTGAAGATTAAATATATAGCATAATAAATAAGAGTTATGAAACCCATAAAAAGAAAAAAGTTCTATATTGTTGTCCTTGGGGGAAATTCCAATACTGGTACACGAACTATACCTGGTTTTCAATCTGGTACCCTATAATAGGAAATTGCAATATTTTTCCCATAAGATTATTAGTGTTGCCGCGATTTTAGTCCCTTGATTGGCATTTATAGTTCCAAAACCATCTTTTTGAGCAATTATACTTAACCACGACATCATGCCATCACAAGAGGACCACTGAATATCCACGGGCGTATTATTATTAGCAATGATTTATCATGTTGGGCACTGTTTTAAAAATCTCTATCTAAATTAATTACCCCATCTGCGCGCAAGCTCTCCCTTGTCTGCCTACGGTTTTCTTCTAATTAGGTCGCGCCTAACCCACCCAAAACCTGTTTAACCCTGTTCAGGCTCCGCTTGGGACGCTGGGCCCAACTACCATTTTCTTGCGACCACTAAATATCCACGGGTGTGTCGTTGCAATTATTATTTGCAATGATTTATCATTTTGGACATTGTTTTAAAAATCTCTATTTAGCCCAATTAGTTCTCTTTTAGGCACTAAGTTCTCCTTGTCTGCCTACTGTTTTCTTCTAATTAGACCCGTCTAATCCACTCAAGTCATGCTTAATCCTAGGGATGGCAATGGGTCCGGGTAAGACCCGGACCCGAACCAGACCCGCCTCATTTGGGGCGGGTATGGGTCCAATAAATGGGTATAGGGCGGGTAACGGGTATTGAGTTTTAGACCCGAGCGGGTATGGGTTGGATAACGGGTATGGCAGGACCCGACCCATATATTTTTTATTTTATTTTTTTATTTTTTATATAGAATGAATATATTGTATTATTCTTATTCAAGAACTCTTGATTTATATATGTTGGTGTTTATTTCATAATTTATATAATATCTACAAAATTATATAAATAACATAAATTTTGAGTGCACTATTTTGGGTAAAAATCGTAAAAAATCGCCAAAATATATGAAGTTGGCGGGTCTAATGGGTCTAACGGGTCTTACCCGCAAGACACGGGTATGGGTCGGGGCGGGTATGGGTCTAGATGAGGCGGGACGGGTATGGGTATGGGTATTGTATTTCCTTGATGGGTCGGGTCTCGGGTCCAGGCGGACCCGACCCAGACCCGACCCATTGACATCCCTACTTAATCCTGTTTAGACTCCACTTGGTACGCTAGGCCCACCTTACCACCCAATTACCGTCTAAAGTTTTTAGGATAGTGATTTTTTTGTCAAATGACCATTTTCTAGTACCGATAGTTACGTGGCTTTTGAATTTATTTCGGGAAAGTGCCAAATTTGCTACGAGGTGGTCATAACATACGGGACCACAATCTTGCCATAACAAATGGGACCACTATATATAACATTGGCAAAACTCTTTTTTCGTTTTCTTTTTATTTAAATATCTAAAACTGAAATATTTTCCAAAACTGTGTGGTATATATGTCGTAGACTCGTAGTAATCTATAACATAATTAATTTGACATCTTTGTACTATTGTTACGTACTTAAGATTTTTGAAGGGGCGGAGCTAGACGAATAAATTGGGGACTAATTAATTGTGAGGGGCTAAATAAAAAATTAATTGTCTAACACTAAAAAAAAAATATTTTAAAATAAAATATACATAAAATAATTTAGTTTTTAAAAGAATTGCCCCCCTCATGGACTTAGAAGTATATGCCCCTGGATGTTTGTACAAGGAGTTTATTGTTATAAGGTGTAGTAAACTTAAGTTAATTTGACACTTTGCATTAAAGGTGTAGGTGTCACGTCCCAAACGCGAAGCGATGGCGATCAATCACTTAAACAGAAATAAACCCAACATTCTGGAAAACGATGCAATAATCCCAAGTGAAACAAGGTCTAAAGAATGGAAAACTACAAGACAACACGATTACAAATGCATCCCAACAACCAAATAATTTTTACGGTCCGGAACTAGGAAATAAAGTACACATCATATCACCAAATTTTAAGTGTCAAAGGGTCCTACGCCCTTAAATTACAGTCCAGAATAGCAAAAGAAAATAAAAGAGTCCAACAGTAGAAAAATAAAAGAAATCAATCCAAAGAACATAGATATCAATAGGAAGTAAGTCCAACAAAGTGAGCACGAGAATTCAATCCAAGGCGGGTTGAAACTTCTTCGACAAGGTCATCTTCTAAGGTTATAAAACAGGAGGGGGGTGAGATACGTAAATCTCAATGGATGGGGTGATTGTGTGCAAGTGTGGCGATATGTATATAGTTAATGCGAGAAATTTAGTTGTATGAAAACGCGCGTGAGAGATGATGCATGATTTCACATACATGATCCACAATCGTCGTGATAAATATATTTAAGTAATATACTTATACTGATTAAGAAAATAGTTCGTGGTCAGCAGCAATCGTGGTCCAAGTAGAGGAGGATTGCGACGGATTTGTAACGCCAATCCTATGCAAGACAAGTGAGCGGTTGCACGGATTTGTAGGCCCAACCTATGCAATACAAGTAAGCGGTTGCGTGCGGATTTGTAGCGCCAACCAAACGGGTCCGATTAACTCAGAATCGTGTGGATCGACATCGATTCCTTTGTTCTTCCTTGTAACTCCCCGAGCAAGATGGTCAGAGACATCACCTTATCGCTCCATAGGCAAAGACAAAATCCACAGTGGAGCTAGCAAGGCTGGATTTGTCATAATCATGATTATACCTCAAGACTACGACCCGCTTCCCTTGGACAAACTCCGTCCCTCAGTTGCGGGATTAGGACGATGGGGCCGGAGAGTGGAATAGCAGTCGAGCTTCCCGGTTCCATCCCTGACGTATCCACTCCGACTGTGAGCTCGCCACACCAAGTTGACTCAGGCAGTAAATTAAATACACGTTCAGGTAATCAACCAGGCAGTCGAGTATATTGATTCGGGAAGCAGTTATGAAAAGTTTTGAAAATCGCGAGTGGTAATTATGCCGTTGGTGGAGTTATTTGGATGAAGATGATTATCGGGAGGATAAGCAATATTCGGTATCTTGAAAGATTGGGCGGAACATAAGTCCCATTATAGATTCGAAATCGCAAGACGAGGAAGTCGCCCCGCGATCGGGTATTAATCGGTCAAGACGATCCGATAAGACAAGGGATTTTTGAGAAAATAAAACATTTGTAATTCATTATTAAAGTCAGAGAGTCCAGGGCTGTTTCTTTAAGAAAAAAAAAATAATTTGAGTTAGGTCCTTGTTAAAAGAAAATTTATAATTAGCCCCGCTTTGTAAAAATCACTACTTTTGGGATTAAAAGTTAAATAAATAAATGTCCCGACCTTGAAACATTATGAGGTCAGTTCCTAAATTCTTTGAATTGTTCAGAGATTCAGGTTTTTAAAGTTTGGAGGTCGAGTTTTTATAAAATTCTCACATTGGCCCCAAATTTGTTAAAATTGTCATTTCGGACTCTAAGTTTAAAATAATTGGAACTCACAAACCGGAAGGGCTTTTAATGTGATTCCAGTTGTAAAATGTCACTAAGGTCAGTGGGATATTGGGACAAAAACATTTTTAAAAAGAAATAAGTATAGGCCCCTTAACTTTTAAAAATCTCATTTTTGTCCCATTTTGAAATAATTGCCTTTAAGGCTTTTAGGGGTCCGATTGTTATGAAATTTGAACCTTGGGTCCAAAATATCTTTATGTTATAGTTAAATTAGTATTTCCAGGTGCATGGACTGCATAAGTCCTGGAAATTTCATTTTGGTCCTCAATTTTAATCTTTTACAATTTGGTCCCTCAAGTTTTATTAAATTACTTTCCAAGCTCTAAACACTTGGATTTTTGGAATACACTTAAAATATGTTATTTCCAGTCCCATAAGAGTTAAAATTTCAAATTTTAAAAATAGGGTCTGGTACAGTTTTGAAAATTGCAAAATAGCCCTTAAACTTCTAAAATTTTAAAATCTAGTCATTGGGCTTTTAAAAGTTGATTTTATTTATCTAAAAACTCTTAAAACTTTATTAAAATGTCCAAACATCATTTTTGAACCTGAGTACAGTCCCAAAACTCGAAAATTACAGAGGGGTCCCTTAAGTTTTATTTTCTTGCAATTAAGTCCACCAACTTTCTATTTTTGCATTTTAAGTTAAAAAATTGAAATTTAATCAATTATGCTCGACTTTTCCAGGTTATATGTCTTACAAAATATATTTCAAGAGTCATACACATACATGATGATAAGGGTCTTTTTATGCATGTTTTATGTGTATATTTGAGTAGTATTCGAGTTATTTTATTGTTAGTTTTATAAATTTTTGATTGTACATAGTTCATATTACTCCGAGGTGCTTTTATTGATGTAGATTGACCATTCGGGGCTAATTTTGGTGAATTTCGGACCATGGATTCATGTCAAAACATACCGGGGAGTTTAAGGATGCAAAAACGCTCGAAATTCCAAGCCAAACGCGTCATTTCGGGGCCTTTTTGGTCCAACACGGGCAAGGTGTCGGGCAACACGGCCGTGTTCCGCCGGGAGCTAAAAACTCGATTTTTCGCACAAAACAGCCTCCCGACACGGCCAGGCCGTGTTCCCAACACGTGTCAGAAACCAGGACACTGGCCGTGTTGGGGAGCACGCCATGTTTTTACCGACACCCCTGCCGTGTTGGACCAAAAGGCCCCGAAATGACGCGTTTGGCTTGGAATTTCGAGCGTTTTTGCATCCTTAAACTCCGGTATGTTTTGACATGAATCCATGGTCCGAAATTCACCAAAATTAGCCCCGAATGGTCAATCTACATCAATAAAAGCACCTCCAGTAATATGAACTATGTACAATCAAAAATTTATAAAACTAACAATAAAATAACTCGAATACTACTCAAATATACACATAAAACATGCATAAAAAGACCCTTATCAAACCACCTCCAACTTTGAACTTTGCTTGTCCTCAAGCAAAACATTATATCAAAAAGAGAGATTCAATAAATCACAACACAAAAAATTTTTTTCTTTTTTTTTTTCAACACATTGAATACAAGCAATCAAAGTTCTTAGCCTTCTCAACCCGAATTAACCATTCGAGTAAAAAAATTGTTTTGCAAAGCGATCGAGTGTCAAGAAAGACCGTAATATCGTGGCATTATTGGGACTTGAAATCATCACGCCACAAATATTGATAGTTATGAACAACTTCAATTCAATAATGCTATGAAAATACAAGAACTCAATGGATCATAGTAGTTAGCTTACTAGTCATATAACCAAGCTTCTTGAACTTTATTGGAATGAGAAGTCAAGGAGTATTCATTCTCCTCTTCTTTTTTTTTCGTTCTTTTTTTCTTTCTTTTTTTTTAGGACCTTTCGAAGCATGCTTCCACTAGGTTTAAATTTTGAATTTCTGTTCAAACCCTCCTAGGGTGGTTTCCCATACTCATATTCGTGTCGCCGTTTTACGTAAAAGACAAACATGGGGCTCATGAATGCTCCTAGTTACTAAGCAACAACAAATAGAAGAGTATAACCTCGATTGGTCCATTTTTTTTTTCTTTTTCTTTTTTTTTTTTTTTTTTTTTATTCGCAAGCTTGGTTTAACAACTAGTTAACCACTACTAAATCACGAGTTTTCAGACGTTCATAGCGCTAGGTATCGTCGTATATGCATTAACACATCAAGTATTTATGGTGTTAGAAATCTCATCAAAATTTTGCCTGCATCCACGACAATCTATCCTAAACAATCAATTGCTTCACCTTGAAAACACAAATTAACAAGTTAATGTAGGTATAATTGGGCCAAGTTATTAACTAGCAACATTCAATTTGTTAAAAATAAAAAATAAGAAACACATCTCTCACAAACAAGCATACAAGCATTCCAAAAATGTTATTGTACCCACCTCCAACTTTTAAAATTCACATTGTCCTCAATGTGAAACAAAGAAATGGACAAACACACACCAAACACTCAGAAAGCAAAGAAATTAGAATGATATAAAAGAGGTGGAAAAAGAAAAATACGACCTTTCTACAATAGTGGAATCGGTGTTGGGCGACCATTGGGTTGTTTTGGTACGGGACCTTCAACGGCATCTTCATACCTAATCAAAGTTAAGCAACACACAACTCGAATACCGTGAAATCTCAAATATTCCCAATTAGGACAACCAAGAAGATGTTCAAAGTTTTTTTTTTTTTTTTTTTTGATTTGAAAATGACTCTAAGGACTTGTGATTATTTTGAAAGAAAATAAAATAAAAAAATAAAAAAATGAAAACAATTGCACACAAACATCGGGTTGCCTCCCGGTAGCTTCTTTAACGTCGTATAGCTGGACCATTTCACCTAAATGTGAAGATTTAATCGGGCGGAGCCTTGAACTTATGAAAAATTTATCTCTTTGAACAACATCGCCACCCGTATCGATTTTCGAACAATTGACCTTCATGGTCCTATTTTTCTGTATGTTATTCTCAAAATGGGATTTATCTGTGGAAACTTTTGCACATTGAACATCACATACTTTCAAGGATTTATTAGAAGACATATCAAGCAAAGAATCATTTATCCTTGTCTCAATCAAGTTTATAGGAAAACAAGTATCATTTATAGGATTTCTCAAAGGAATTTTAAAGATAACTTGTTCACCCCCTACTCTCAAAGTAAGCTTTCCATCATGTACATCAATGAGAGATTTAGCGGTAGCCAAAAAGGGACGCCCTAGAATTAAGGGAACTTCTATATCATCATGCATGTCAAGAATAATAAAATCAACTGGGAATATGAATTTATCAATCTTAACTAGCACATCTTTAACAATGCCTCTAGGATGTTTAATCGATTTATCGGCTAATTGAATGTCCATCCTAATAGGTTTAAGTTCACTTAATTCCGCATGCTTGAATGTTTCATAAGACATCACATTGATACTAGCTCCCAAGTCGGCTAGTGCTCTATCAACAGGTAAACCATCAATTGTACAAGGGATAATAAAACTTCCTGGATCATTAAATTTTTTTGGTAGTTTATTGGAAGAACATTTATCATTCAATTGCACATTTGATAGTTCGTTAAGCTTATTTTCATTAGAAATGATGTCATTTAGATCCTTAGCATGCTTAGAAAGAGGTTGAACAAATGGAATATTATTATGTAATTGCTTGAATGACTCAAGGTACTTACCAAATTTGTCCTCCCTTCTATCTTCTTGATTAAACTCCTAGTAAGGATCTTGGGCTTGTATTCGGCGACCACCTTTTTCATGGGCTTTTCTTCGTGTTTGTCGTCCTCCACATATTTTCGCATGGTAGCGTTGGCATAATCATGCTCATGTGGAAAACCGATGGTGATTGCCTTTACGTGCTCCCCAGGTTTGGCTCGGTGTTACCCTAAGCAAACTTCCTTGTGGCCTTTCGAAATCATTTTCTTTAACCGCCTATTTGGTTTTCCAAATTATGGATAGATGCCTCTTGATTTCTTAAGGATGTTTCGATTTGCTCGGAATCGGGCATCCGTTGATTGCACAAACTTTCCCATAAGTTCCTCCAAGTTAGGCTTTCCTTGGGTACTGAATCGAGAGGCGTGTGTAGATTAGGATTGGGATTAGGTCGTGGTTGACCTTGATTACTCCAATCAAGTTCGGTCCGACGCCAACCGGATTATAGGTGTTCTTGAAAGGATTATTTTGAGAGGGTCGAGATTGATTACCTAGATAATCCACTTGTTCATGTGGTGGTATCGCATGGGGGCACTCTTGGTGGTTGTGCGATCCTCCACAAGTCTCACATTAGAAGACTTGTTTTGGAACCGCAACCCGTCAATTTTCCGAGTCGAGCTTCGACGACTCAAGCGGCTAGCAGAACTACCGCGTCCGCATTGTATACACCCACCATCCTCGTTGGATTTACCTCGCACAGATTGCCATTGATATCCATTCATGGCCATTCCTCTATTAGATCTTAAAGGCGGCTTTGGGTGTTTTATTGTTCAACGCCCCGCCGCCGCATCAATCATTTGTCTCGTCGATGAGAGTAGCCCATTGTAAAATGTTTGGACTTGCATCCAAACGGGGAGGCCATGATGTGGGCATTTTCGCAGCAACTCTTTGAATCTCTCCCAAGTGTCGTACAAAGTCTCGTCGTCCTCTTGAGTGAATGAAGAGATTTCATTCCTCAATCGAGCGGTTTTGGCGGGTGGAAAATATTTCAAAAGGAACTTTTCCGCCATAATGCTCCATGTTGTGATTGTTCCCTTTGGTAAAGTGTTTAGCCATTGTTTAGCCCGTCCCCGAAGAGTAAATGGGAACAGGCGTAAACGGATGGCATCATTGGAGACTCCATTTATTTTGAAGGTATCGCAAATTTCGAGGAAATTCGCGATATGGTTATTTGGATCTTCGTCCGGTAGGCCGTCAAATTGAACAAATTGTTGCACCATTTGAATGACATTCGGTTTGATTTCAAATTATTGGTCGCGCAATGAGGCCTTACGATACTAGATGACGACGCATCCCATAGATGGTTTGGCATAGTCATACATAGTTCTTTGTTGTTAAATCCGCCGCCATGGTGAAATCCTTGCTTTCGTTAATATCTTCTTCGTGGTCCGTATTAGTACTTTCCTCTGTGTTGCTCCCGGCGGTATCATGCTTCCAAATTCGACGTCGAGTAGGCATGCACTGCAGTAAATAAAGAGGATAAATATAACTTAAGACTTACAAAGATGGATAAAAAGGAAAGATGGTGAAAAAGAATAAAATAAAAATGATTAAATTAACAAAAATAGAGCGTTCTTAATAATAGGAAACATGGCCGTGCTCCCCAACACGGCCTGGCCGTGTTGGAGGCTGTTTTGTGCGAAAAAATCGAGTTTTTAGCTCCGTGAACACGGCCGTGTTGCTCGACACCCCGCCCGTGTTGGACCAAAAGGCCCCGAAATGACGCGTTTGGCTTGGAATTTCGAGCGTTTTTGCATCCTTAAACTCCCCGGTATGTTTTGACATGAATCCATGGTCCGAAATTCACCAAAATTAGCCCCGAATGGTCAATCTACATCAATAAAAGCACCTCGGAGTAATATGAACTATGTACAATAAAAAATTTATAAAACTAACAATAAAATAACTCGAATACTACTCAAATATACACATAAAACATGCATAAAAAGACCCTTATCACATGACCATCTCATACAAGAATTCATCAAATATAACAATAAAGTGTACATGCATGCCCTAATTTTCGATAAATCGCATTTTTGAGCAACACTTGAGAAATTTTCAACTTGATACAAGAAAATAGCATGAAACACATAATATATATATATCTCAAGTGCTCAATAACAAAATACTACATGCATTTTAATTAAAACACCTAGAAGTTGAAAGAATTTTTCCACCCACCTTAAAGATTGATTTGTTGGTGAAAAATGGACTAAATCACTCTTGATGAAGAAGTGACTTAGGTCAGCCCCTAAGTCAAGGAATATCAAAAAATATAGGAGTTAGGAAATGAGGTTAAAAATTTAAGGAAAGAAGAAGGAGGTGAAGAAAATTGGTAAAACTACACTTACCTTGTGTAGTAGATGAAATGAGCCTAGTAGATGTCTCAAAATGGGTCTCCTTGCTCACTCTTAAACCAACTCTTAAGGCCAGCCCCTAAAAATCCAAAAATGAAAATGGAGTATCAAAATTTTGGAAAATAGAAGAGAAGAAGAAAATGTACTAAAAATCCCATTTCTTACCTTCTAGTCCAAATTCCTTCACAATTTCTTGAGGTCTAGTCAAGATGGTTCCAAGTCTCTATTATCTTCAAGTTGTCTTGTAAGTGTACCTCAAACCAAAAATTAAAATTAGGTTAAGAAGTGAAGAGGTTGAGCTAGAAATATCAAAATAGATTGAAGAAGAAAATTCCTTACATTATAGTAGTGATAGTTTCGGAAATAAATAAGTAAGAAGAGTTCTTGTGTTTTTGTTAAGTGTTTGAAGAAAGAAGAAAGTGTTTGAGGATATGTAGAAATTATTCTTGAAGATATGAATAAAGTGTGTTTGAAGATATGAAGAAGTGTTTGAAGATATGAAGAAATGTTTGAAGATATGAAGGTGTGTTTTGAAGATATGAATATTGTTTGAGGATTTGAAGATGTGTGTTTTGAATATATGAAGATTGTTTGAAGATTTGAAGATGTGTGTTTTGAAGATATGAAGATTGTTTGAAGATTTGAAGAAGAAGATGAACTTATGTGTAGAGAAAATGTTGGAGGATTTTTGGAGAGAAGATTTGTGTTTTTTTTTTTTGGTTAAATGATGAGTTAGGATAATAATTGGGGAAGTTAGGACATAAATTAATAGCTAGGTTACTTTCTTAGGGACAATTGGCCAAAAGCTAGGTTTTAGGGAGAATTTTAAAATTTGTTGAGTTGACTAATGGGGTAGTGAGATTTGTAGAGAAAATTTTTAATTGTGGGCTTGCAAGACATAAAATAAAATAGAAATAAAATTATCAAAATTTTATTTATTATTTTTTTTGTCCCATAATAATCTAGTTGGGAGATACAAAAAACAAAAAATAAAATAAAATAGTAATAAAAGAAAAATGAGTTATTTTCCCATTTTAGGTGATAAATTCGAAAATTAGGGAAAAAAATATTTGGTTTCTTTTCTTTATAAAATTGAGGAAAAATAAAATGTATAAATATCCATAATTAAATATTTAGAAACTTAAAATAAAGATGTGAAATAAGAAATGTGTACTCCAAAAATAAATTGGAAGTTGGTTGGGATAAATTATAAAATAAGATGAAATATTTGGATATGGATCGAAATGTATTCCTAAATTTTTGAGGGTCTAATATTTCTAAAGTCGTAGTCATTCGATCAAGAATTAATACTAGAAGAGAATATAAAATTGCTAAGCTACAAAAATGCGAAATGCGTAATTGACGTTGGAAGAAATAAATAAAAGTAGAGTCGCGTTTCATTAATAATAGGTTTGTGATACGTAGCCGAATTAATAATAGGTTTGTGATACGTAGTCGTATTTCACGTTGTTAAAATTCGGGGCCTCACAGTAGGTAGGGGTGTAAATGGATCGAGTCGTGCTGAGCACAGTATTGTTCAAGCTTGTTTGAAATTTAATTGAGCTTCAAAATTTCTGTTTAAGCTAGCTTGGTTTGATTAGTAATCGAGTCGAGCTTGAACAAGCTTTAGTCGAGCCGAACACGAATCGAGCTCAAGTAGCTTGATATTTTTACACATATTATGTTGTTTTTTAATTGATCGAGTCGAGCTCGAGCCGAGGTTTATATTTTATCGAATGAAAAATTGTGTTCAAGCTTGGTCCGTTATGCTAATGAACCGAGCTCAAACGAGCTTTTAACGATCGATCTCGAATCGAGTATCGAGTAGCTTGGTTTGATTTTCGCCCCTAGCTGTAGGTATTTGTATTTTATACCGAGGTTTCATGTTCCCACGTAACTAGTATTCAGCGAAACGACTACTCCTAGAAAGCGAAAGCAACAACCTAGCTATCAAGAACCCGCCCCCACGTAAACTACAAGAAATGCAAAATGGTTCTACTTTCGTGTCTCGGGGACTTGAACCCTTGACCTCTCCAAAGAGAGGCCAAAGTTATCTCACTTTGACCCATTGGTCAAGGTCCTCAAGGAGCATTGGATGAGGTTTTTGAATTTTGTCGTAGTAATATGGTCTGGCTTTTCAAGAAAAAAGAAAAGTAATAAGGTCTGGCCTATTTTTCTTTTTATATTTTTTTGTATGGCCTTTACAAAATTTAGATTTAAGATGTCTTTGTAAAACTTTAAAAAACAATATTCGTACAAAGTTATATATTTCATATAGTATTTTTTAGTACATGTTTTATATATTTAGTGTACTATTTTTATTTTTTTATCTATTTATAAACCAAAAATAGTATTGTTATTATAAATTTCCTATATTATTGTTATATTTATTGTTATATATTTAATATACTAGTTTAGTTTATTATACTATTTTTACTCTAGTATACTTGGTATTTATTTTACTTAGTTTATATTATTAGTTTATTATACTTATAATATATATTTTACTTAGTAGTATATTATAGATTATTATACATAGTTAGTATACGTAGTGATAATGTTTTAGTATGTGTACAATATTTTACTTAATTCTTTATTTTAGTTTTGTGTTATCAATAGGCTAACAAAATTTAAATTATAATTTGTTTTTTAAATATTCTTAAGATTATATTATCATTTTATAATAAATTAAATTTAGATTTATGATCTTACAATTATTGTGATTTGATTAGGTAAAAACAGATACAAAGACTATTACAAAAGCTAAGTTGGCATGGTGGTTGGGTACTTGATTTTCTACCAAGAGATTTGTAGGATTGACACAAGACACTAATATTATTCATGGTCTGGTCTTGGGCCAGCCCGAGGCGGGCCTGCACTGGGCCGACGACTCAACCCACTTAACACCTACACGTGGCCGACGACTCAATCCCACTTAACACCTCTACCTGGGCGATAATAATTATCATTTTTGTTTTAGGATTTAAATTTATTTTATATTGCTATTTTATATTCACGATAACATTAAGATATGTAAAATTGATAGAAAACAGACAATGCAATGAACGGGAAAACCATAGCTATATTCATTAATATGTAAAGCTAAATCTGGAAATCTAAAATTACTGAAAGAATTAATCTGGAAATCTAAATAGTTTTTCTTTTTGTTTTGGAGTACAATAGGAAATAGTAAAGTAGGAGACACACGCACTCAGATAAGATCGGAACCGAGTCAATTGCCAGACGTCTCTAGGAGCACAAGCTGGTCGATCCCCTATTTCGAAAAATAGTTTTGATTATTGGAATTTGGATCTTATTTGGTTTTTGGATGTTCCAAAAATGAAATAAAAGTCATGGAGCCTATGAAGGCACCACGTGTTTCGTGGAGAGAGGCGCAACGAAAATTAAATCAGAAATTTGATACGAAGGGTAAAAGATATGAAGATGATTTGTCCAAATTTCCCCATCTAAGAGCAGTATCATAAACAAGTCTTTCACGTTATACCCCAGCTCCAATGCTTGTAGCAAGAGAAACACTAGAAAGATGCATTTTACAAGGCTAAGAAATCCAACCCAAAACAGTGATTAATGATAAATTGTGGGCTACTGCAAGAGATTCTTAAACAACTATAAAAATGTTATAATTACAAAAAAAAAAAAATTGAGGGTCGGCTAATTAAAAAAAATAAAAGTTTTTGAAAATTGCAAAACCAACTTCCAAGTTTCACTCTGTCTACATTTTATCCATTCATAAATAAAAAATCATTTAAAAAACTTTTCATAGTTATAGAAATATTACAATTAACCCTTAACTTTAAGACAGAAAACAAACCTAATAGAATTTTTTGTAATTTCAAAATATCTTTGGGGATTTTTTGTAATTAGTCCAAACCTGAGAGAATATTTGGTAACTGTCCCAAATATTTCGCCAAACCAATTAGACCTAATAGGCTTGGTACACAAGAAAACAATTAGATCTCATCCTCGAATTTCTTATGGGCTTAGGCACATGCACGTGATTTTTAATGTTTCTTGGGCTTTTCTAGCCTTAATTATTTTATTTGGATAAGAAAGAAAAAGTACTCTAGATAATTAGGGTTCACAAATCGTGTTATCGTGTCGTGTTTCGTGTCGACACGATAACGACACGACACGATAATGACACACACGAACACGACACGATAAGGATTTGCTTCGACACGAACACGAACACGAAAATTTTCGTGTTGACACGACACGATACGATAGTGATACTATAAGTCAAAATAAATTTATTTATATGTTAACACACGATTACAAATTACACGATATTATACGGTATTACACGATAATACATGATATAAACATACAAAATATCACTTTATCGTGTCACTATCGTATTACTATGCATGTAAACGATCATTATCGCGCTTCGTGTCGCGGTCATTATCGTGGTTACTAACGCAGTGAACCGTGTCCTTATCGTGTTCGTGGTCGTGTTATTATCGTGTCACTATCATGTTCGTGTCCTTATCGTGTTACTACCGTGAACGTGTCATTATCGTGTCCTTATCGTGTTAGGGTCGCGGTCATTATCGCGTGTCACTACTATCATGTTCGTGTCCTTATCGTGTAAACACGTAAAAAAACACGAACACGACCACCTAAATTTTCGTGGTCCTTATCGTGTTGACACAATAAAGACACGAAAGCACGATAAGCGCTAAACGCTAACTCGCTATTTTTCGATCGTTTTAGGTAATCGTCTTTATCGTGTGGTGTCAAAAATTGCCACCCCTAAAATAATTTTGTTATGCTCAGCTCCATTCTATAAAAAACATGCCTATTCACTCTCTCTTATGTTCAACATTATTCCAAAAATGGTGATACTTATCTTATTAATAACTCTACCGATTATCTTGATTTACCTTTACCAGAAAAATAAAAAGACAGATAAAAAAACTCCTTTTCCGCCAGGTCCTCCAGGCCTGCCTTTGATTGGAAACCTTCACCAATTTGGTACAGCCAACAATATTCATGTTTATCTATGGAAACTTTCCAGGAAATATGGTCCACACATGCACATGAAATTAGGCCCTGTTCCAGTTCTCATAATTTCCTCAGCAAAATTAGCGAAAGAAGCTTGTAAAACACAAGACTTGGCATTCTCTGGCAGGCCAAAACTTCTTGGGCAGCAAAAACTGTCCTATAATGGCTTGGACATGGCCTTTTCACCATACAGTAATTATTGGAAGGAGGTGAGAAAAATCACAACCGTTCATCTCTTGAGTCTTAAAAAGATTCAATCTTTTAGTCCCATTCGAGCAGACGAAGTCTCCCGTACGGTTACGAAGATTTCGGGTTACGCTTCTTGTAATAAAGTTGTCAACTTGAGTGAGATAGTAATGGCTCTTGGAATCACTTTGATATGTAGAATTGCTTTTGGTAAGAGATACGATGAGAATGGTTCCGAAATGAGAAGGTTTGATGAGCTTTTGCATGAGGCTCAGGTCCTGATGGGCACTTTCTTTGTGTCTGATTATTTTCCTATGTTCGGTTGGGTGGATAAACTCACTGGATTGATTAATCGGCTCGATATCGCTTGTAAAAACTTGGATTCGTTCTATCAGGAGCAAATCGACGAGCATCTTAATCGTGACAGGGCGAAACAGGGCGTGGAGGATGATGATGATATTCTTGATATCTTGATCCAGCTTAAAGAACAGAGGAGTTGTTCTATTGATCTCAACTGGGATAACATCAAAGCAGTGTTAATGGTATGTTTTTATTGTTGTCTTTATTACGTTTCAAGCCTAACTCCCAAAGACAAACAAAAGAAAGTGATAAGATATTAGTTGAGAGAGGATATATTACGATTTGCTATCTAAACTCCACAATGATTAGATAGTGGTCATAGCTAGTTGAATATACGGTCAAGATTTCATCATGCAAAAGTTATTGTACTTTGCAATTCAAACTTTGCACAATTTCTCTCTTTACCACCTCAATTCAATTCAGATGTCAAAGTGAGAAATTGTGAACAGTTTGGATGACAAATTGCAAAATTTAGCATGTGTTACATACCTGATGAAATCTAAACGGAATTTTCTGTCAGCAGGAGGTCCTAGATGTAAGTTGGATTGCAAAATGTAACATGAAATAGTTTTTTTTGGGTAACATGTCGTGTATAGTTGGAATGGCAAATTAAGTGTAAATTTTCCCTGAAATGCTAAAGTAGAATAAGGTCTATATATACACAAATTGTTATTTTCTTATAAAGATGATTTGACATTATAGAAAGAAAAAAAATTATCATCATTAATGTTCCTGCTGAAAAATTCAGAAAATGGGTTCATATAATTTAACTTATGCAGAAAGTAAAAAGCTTTCATTGATAAACTTTTGGTTTTCTTGTGCTTTTCATAGAATATATTTGTCGGTGCAGTAGATACAAGTGCAGTCTCAATCATTTGGACCATGACAGCCCTAATGAAGGCACCCAAAGTAAAAGAGAAAGTTCAAGCAGAAATAAGAAACTTGATAGGCAAAAAGGGCAAAGTAGATGAAGATGATTTGCCTAAACTTCCATATCTAAAACTAGTCATAAAGGAGTCGCTTAGATTGTACCCCCCAGCTCCTCTTGTGCCAAGAGAAACAACGGAAAGATGCATTCTGGAGGGCTATGAAATTCAACCCAAAACAGTGGTTTATATTAATACATGGGCAATTGCAAGTGATCTCGAGTACTGGGAAAATCCACATGAATTCTTGCCCGAGAGATTCTTTAATAGCGATATTGACGTAAAAGGGCAAGATTTTGAGGTAATTCCATTTGGATCGGGACGAAGAATGTGCCCTGGAATGTTTATGGGACTCACAAATGTGGAGCTTACAGTTGCAAATCTCCTATACTCTTTTGACTGGGAACTGCCAACAGGGATTCGGGAAGAAGATGTCGATACCGATGTTTTACCTGGAATCGCGATGCATAAGAAAAATCCACTTCTCCTTGTACCTAAGAAATATATTGTTTAGGTTGCAATCATGGTTGGTTGAATTATTCATTTATTCAAATCTCCTATATATTGTTTGTGCCATCTGTTATCGTCATCTCCTGTTGTATTGATTTAAATTGTAAAATTCTTGTGTTTGATCTTCCATAACAAGTAAATGGAACTACGTACAAAAATATTTCTATCATGTGGTTTTGTTTCTAGATTTATTTATATTATTTTATCTTTTTAAAGTAAGAAAATAATTCACCTCTTATATCCAAATTAAGTTGTTTAAACTCCTCATTTAACGTATTTCTTTTATTTTTTATAATTGAAGTATTGCAATGAACAACCCTAATGTTTTGGAGAAAATTGCATTATTGTTCCCGCTTCACCACTTGTGATTTTAGTTCATGATTTAAGATGGTCCCACAAAAATGATTTTCTTGTAAAATTGGTCCCACCATTAGTATTTTGATAACTCAAACCATCAACACTGTTAAACACCAAACAAAAAACTAATTTACCTAAAAAAAAATATGTAAGTATTAAGATAATTGGAAAGTGTAAGTAAAATCGTTGTAGGTAAAATTATTGTTAGTAAATATTTACTAATAAAATCTTTAATTATTGATACTATAATATTTATGTCAGAGAATTCAAGTATTGTTGTTGATTTGTGGTTAATTGGTTGCTATAGCTTGGGGAAACACAATATTTCTCATTATGTTGGTATTATGTAAGTAACTGTGAAATTTAGTGATAAAATAATTTCTGTCGGTAAAAGAGAAATTTTTTGGTAGTGTAGAAATTTCGTTAATTATAAATCAATTACAGCAAAGAAAATTCCCGCCATGAAAATTCTCTCACTACATTGGAAACTCTCTCCCTACGACCATGGATCCTAAACTTTTTCTTCACTGAAATCGATTGTTCTTTTCTTTCAATTTAGTTCATCCGCGATCTATTTCATTTTTATTTTGTTAATAATCTCGTTTTCCGGTATTTGACAGAAATACCAATGGATCGGATATGCAACCCAATGGTAATCAATGGACAAACTTCCACCTTTGAATTTGGAGGAATTTCCCCATTTCAATCTAAATCGGACCTTCGACTCCTATTCACGAACATCAAAATACACATACTGAACCCCAGCCTTTTTTCCATCCGAAATCATTCACAGAAATTGTGACAAAAGCTACCACGCAGACCACGAACTCTGTTCTCTTCGAACATACTTCACCTATCGTTGATTATTGTTCAGGATAACAAAGAAATTCTTTGCTTCTCTAACTCCGAATTGGATTTGTTGGCAAAAAAATGGGAATTGGCTCTAGTGGGTAAGTTTTCTCAAGGACTCCCTGACATTAAGGTGCTATGTAATTTCCTTGATAATTGAAATTGCATGGAAATGTGAACATTCGTGTGCTTAATTTGAGACATGTTTTAGTGCACTTTCAAAATGAGTCTGACTTTTCTAGGGTTTGGATGAAACCGGTGTGGTTTATTAATTCTATGCCTATGAGATTGTTTAAATGGAGTCCTACGTTCTCTGTTAAAAAAGAATCCCCAATTGTCCCGGTTTGGATCAAATTACCTGGATTGCCAATCCATCTATTTGATAAAAATGCATTGTACATCATTGCTGGCCTATTAGGAACAACTATTCAGTTAGATAAGGGCACTGCTACTTGTTCTAAACTTTCAATGACTAGAATATGTGTTGGTATTGATTTAATTGCACCAAAAAAAGAGTATGTTATTCTTCAAATTGGAGAAGAGCTAAGGGAACAAAAAATAGTGTATGAGTCTTTCCCCAAATTGCATGCAGGTGCGCTCATAATCGGCCGCGACTTGTCCCAATGCTATATGGGCAATGCTCCTAGACCAGTGAAATCCCCTATCCCCAATCCATCTCCTGGTAAGGATAAATCCTCAGAGGTCCCTTCTCCTTCCCAAAATATCACTCACAGCTCCCCTCAGGTTGTTGAAACTGAATCTGGTCACCACACAACTCCTCCACACAAAACTCTTACACATGTTCTGTCTCCTCATCTGATTCCATCTCATGACACTCTCACACAGGTCTCAGTTGACCAACATACCTCTAAACTCCCCACCCCTCAGGAGATTAGAAGGCAAAGAACTGGAAAACAACCTATGGTTGATATTCCTATGGAGGTAGATATTGCTACCTTGTCGAATTCTTTTTCTATACTCCAGCCTTTGGAGGATAGGGAACATCCACCTATTAATTCTGAGTCATCTAGTGGGCTTCTCCCACCTGACACTGTTCAAGAAGAACAAGGCACACGCAAACAACTAGCCCTCCACAAGAGAGGTATATCTGTTTCTCCCCCATCTTCCAAAAAAGGACCTGACAGGCCTCTAAGGCCAATCAGGAACAAGCCCAAAAAGAAAATATGAGTCTCAAAACCCTGGTTTGGAATGTTAGGGGCATTCATAATGCTCCAACCATTAATCACATCAGGTTCTTGTGAAAAACTCATAAAATTCAAATTTTGGCTGTCATAGAGCCTATGACAAAGCCAAATTTTCCTTCCTTTTGTCATAAGCTTGGTTTTCAAAATGGTTTTGCTAACACTTCCAATAAAATCTGGGTTTTTTGGGACTATAGCTTTCTCTCTGGTCGTTTCTAAGAGACAGTATGTGATCGGTTATTGATATTGAGTTCTCATCTACTACTTTCCCCTTCCAGTTTATTGGGTCTTTTGTCTATGCTAAAAGCACTAGAGTTGAAAGAAGACTTCTATGGGATGAGATAAGGGCTGCCTCGAATATTTTTTATCACAAACCTTGGATTATAGGGGGATTTTAATTGCTTCTTAAATGCTGATGAGATAATTGGTAGTAATACCAATAGACATCTTGACATGGAGGAGTTTGGTCAAATGGTAAGTGATAGTGGCATCATTGATATTGGTTATGAGGGTGACAACATGCATACTTGGAGTAGATGTGGTCTTCAAGAGAGGTTGGATAGGATCTTTATTAATCATACCTGGGCTGATAATTTTCCTAAATCTTCAGTCCAACATCTTCCTAGAGCTAACTCTGATCATGCTCCTCTGTTTTTCCAAGCTTCTCTTTCTACTCACAAACCTCCTGTTTCTTTTAGATATATGAATATGTGGGCTAGGTATCATTCATTTCTTCCCACTATTCAGCAAACCTGGGATTCTCCCACTAGTTTATCTGGGCTTCTTAATCTTCAGTGTAAACTTCTAAGGGTAAAAAACAAGCTCATTTGGTAGAACAAAAATATTTTTGGGAATATTTTTGACAAAGTTTCTCAGGCTCATGATCAAGTTGCCTCTGCTGAGAGAGCATATGATTCTAACCCTTCACCTACTCTCCTCATTGAGCTTAATCATGCTAAAGCTGCTCTTACTCTTGCTACCAAGATTGAGGAAGAATTTTGGCACCAAAATCCTCTTGCAAATGGATTGTTGAAGGGGTTATGAACACAAAATACTTTCATAACTTGGTTAAGCAAAAAAGAGTTAGGTCCAGAATTCACTCTATTACTGAAGGAGGCAATACTTTTACTTCTGAGCTTGGCAACCAGAAATCATGTGTTCAATTCTTTACTCAATATATGTCCAATGACACTGTGTGTCATGATTTTGTCTGTAATTTCCCCATTCCTGGTATTCCTGATTCTATTGATACCACTGCTTTATATGCTCCTCCCGATGAACTGAGGTTAAAAAAGCTGTGTTTGACATCTGTCCTTTTAGTGCTGCTGGTCCCGATGGATTCTCTGCCCATTTTTTTCAAACTTGCTGGCCTATTATCAAAACTGATGTACATGATGTTGTCATTGAGTTTTTTGCTGGTTGTAATCTCCCTAAGAGCTTTACTGCCACTACTATTGTGCTCATTCCTAAGAAGCCTAATCCATCTCATTGGACTGACTATAGGCCAATTAGCCTTTGCAATGTCACTAACAAAATCCTCACTAAAATTCTGAACACTAGGTTAGTTGATATTCTTCCTCTGATTATATCACCTCATCAAAGTGGATTTGTCAAAGATAGGTTAATTAGTGATAATATTCTAATGGCTCAAGAGATGATACACACCATTAATATTAAAACTGAGCCCATAAATGTTGCCTTTAAATTGGACATGGCCAAGGCTTATGACAAAGTGCAATGGAATTTTTTACAAGCCATGTTGATCAAAATGGGATTTCCTTTGAGATGGATTAAACTGGTCTTGAATGCTATCAATAATTGTTGGTTTTCTGTTTTAATTAATGGTCATTCTTGTGGATTTTTCAAATCCCATAAGGGGCTTAGGCAAGGAGATCCTCTCTCCCCATCTTTATTCATTCTTGTTGTTGAGTTTCTCTCTAGAGGTCTGGAAAATATTTTCCAAACTCATACTTATATGCAGTACAAAACTCAGGGGGGATTCCAGATCTCCCATTTAGCTTATGCAAATGATGTTATTGTGTTTTCAAATGACTCTGATAAAGTTATGCAAACTCTGGTCACTTTCCTTGATGATTACTGCAATATATCTGGGCAAGCACTCAACAAACACAAAAGTGCTTTTATAGTTGGTAATGATTTGAGTCAAAGTAGGATTCAGAGGATTACTAATAGCACTCAGTTTCAACATCACCCTCTTCCTATCACCTACCTTGGTGCTCCTTTATATAAAGGACACAAGAAAGGTCTCATCTTCATTAGTCTGTTGCAAACCATGCAGAATAGGGTTGTTGGCTGGGCTGGGAAAATTCTTTCTTGTGGGGAAGACTCATGCTTATTAAAAGTACCCTGAACTCCATGTTTCTTCATCTGGTGCAAGTTATGAAACCACCCAAATTTATCATGCATAAACTGGACCAAATTATGGCCAGATGTTTTTGGAGTTCCACTAATACTCAAAAAAGAATTCATTGGATTGCTTGGAGCAAAGTTTGCACCCCTATCTCTAAAGGGGGATTAGGTCTTAGAAATACTCAAGATGTGATTACTGCTTTTTCTATGAAATTGTGGTGGAGGTTTAGACTTAATAACTCTCTTTGGTCCAAGTTTATTCATGGAAAATATGTGGGTGGTATGCCTGCTCTTAATGTATCTCCTCCCCTTGTGATAGCCTTGTTTGGAAGAGAATGTGTAAAATCAAAGAATATATGCAAAACAACTCTGTTTGGTCTTGGTAATGGATACATCAGTTTTTGGTATGATTCTTGGTATGGTAATCTTCCTTTGATTTCTGTGATTAATGCTCATATCCCTGATCTTAATAATGTTCCAGTTAATTTTTTCTGGAATAATAATCAATGGAATTATGAGCTTCTTAATAAAGTGGTGGGCCTTGAATGGACTAACAAGTTGTGCCAAGTCCCTATTTCTCTCACTGATACTGACACTATGATATGGAAACCATCTCCAAATGGTTCATTTACCCTTGCTTCTGCATACACTACCTTACAACTTCCTCACCCTGCACCCATTTTCCCCTTTCAATTTCTTTGGAGCAAAATGATCACACCATCCATCTCCATATTCTTGTGGAGGCTTGTCCATGATAGATTACCAGTGGATAGCAAAATCCAGGCCAGAGATATATCCTTGGCATCCAAATGCCAATGTTGTCCTAGTAACATCTCTTCCTCTCACATCTCTGTTGATTCTCCCACCATTGAAACTTCTTTGCATTTATTTCTTTATAACAATCAAGTGCTAAAAGTTTGGGATTTCTTTGCTGATTGGTTGAGAGTTCCAATGCCACACACTGAACACATACATATATTTCTTTCCAGTTGGTTCAATAGCACACCTTTTGTACACAACACACACATCACAATCATCTTACCATGTTTGATTATGTGGTATATCTGGAAGGAGAGGAACAGCAGTAAGCACGAGGGGGAAAGATTCAGTCACACCAGAATTATCCACCAAGTTCATTCACACATTGATTTACTTAACAAAACAAAGCTTTTTAAACAAGACAGCTGGAAGGGATACTTGGAAGTGGCAACAAGCATTGGGGTGCAGGTTCAAAACAATTACACATTGAAGAGACAACATGTCTTATGGAAAAAACCAAGCCAACTTACTCTCAAACTAAATACGGATGGGGCTTTCTGCAGTCACAACAACACAACAGGTCTGGGAGGTGTTCTCATGGATGCAAGAGGAGAGGTTTTATGGGCATACACAGCTGGTCTTTCGGAATGTTACAACGCCCTGCATGCTGAATGTTCTGCCTTGGAAAGGGCCTTATGCTTGCTCATAGGCTGGAACATACCACATCTATGGATAGAAACGGATTCCATCATCCTTTGCAACACTATAATAAAAGCTACCCACGGGCACTGGACTATCAAAGATGGGATTGTAAATATTCAGAATAGGCTTAAGAATTCTTCTTTTCATATTAGTCATGTTTATAGAGAAGGTAATAAAGTTGTTGATCATCTTGCAACAATAGGATTAGGTAACATAGGATGGACAGAATTTAACTCTACTTCTTTACCTTTATTTGCTAAAGGTTTAGCTAGAGTAGATCAATTAGATATACCATCTTTTAGAACCATAAAAATGTACAAAAACTGATGATTTGTAATTGTTGAGATTCAATAAATAGGTTGGCGATGTGACCTTAATCTCCCATCCCACATTGGGATGTTTTAGATAAATTTTTAAATAAAAAAAAATCAATTACAGCAAATGTAAAATTATTTTCCCTAGCTAGCCTAGTTGGATAAGGTGCCGTCAAACTCATCTGGTATCAACACATTTAGTTGGATTGCATTTTCATTTTGTTATTTATTTCAAGTTGTTAAAAATCATAGATTTAAGATACTTTCAGAGATTATTATATCATGATCACACATTAGACAAACTCGGTGAATATATTACCAAGTACTGTAGAATTATATGATTATTTTTTAAGAGCAAGTCTCTTGTGAGACGGTCTCACGGATCTAAATCCGTGAGACGGACCTCCTAAGGGCTCCGTTTTGAGAACATGAACCATGAAAATAATTTTAAAAATAATAATGAACCATGAAGAAACAAAAATAAACCCAAAAACATGAACCATGAAGAATAAACCCGAAAAACAAAAATAAACCCAAAAAATAAAAAATAAACCCTAAAAAAACTAAAAATCCTAAAAACTCAAATCAATTAAAAATAAACCCAAGAAACAAAATAAACCCTAAAAAAACAAATATAAACCCTAAGAAAAATAAAATCTGAAAAAAAAAAAAACCTTTAAAACTTTGTGTAAGGATCCGTGAGACCGTCTCACACAAGTTTTTGTCATTATTTAATATTTATAGTTTATTGTTTTAGGAAAGATAATTCATTGAAGTATTCAACTAACCCAATTTTGTTTGATTATTTTTTTCATTTTTTGTCCCGTCATATGATCTCAGGAGATCTATTTGATAGATCTACCATTTCATAGAAAAGCTCCTAACCAGTCAATTTCTTTGTTTCAACAACTTCTATTGATTAGAAATTTATATTCCCTGAACACACACTATATATACTCAATCATTTCAAGATTTTCAATAAACGTCATATTATAATAAAAGACTTGTCTCATTTGCCTTACAACTTAATCTAATGAGGACGAGATCTAATAATTGGAAAAATCTTAAATTTTGTGTTGATATTAGTGTATATATCTTCATTGATAAGGATATAATGCGATAAGAACAAAAATTGACCGGCACACTCGTTGATATGGAATCAGGAAATCTATCGGAAAGAACTTATAGGGCTTCGGGCTAAACATGCAGTCTAGTCTAAATGGGCCGATAATAATGCTATCATAACTCTGACCCTATCGCGGTTTGGGTTAACAAGTCACTGTATTGTGTTATAAGTCAAAATTTTCAAAATTATATATTTACATCTAAAAACTTTTAAAATATAACATATATAATATCGCAAACTCCCACCAAAGAGATCGAAGCACTACTAGAAAACTGATGATAGACATCATAAATAACACACCGGTGTTAAGATTTTTCTGATGTCTTGTCCCATTTAACACCGGTTCATTACAGAACCGCTGTCTATTTGCTGGTGTTTTTGGGTAATAACATCGGGTTGGTAGAACCGCTGTCTATTGTCAAAAGTATCATCACAAAGACATCTTCTTCGCACCGGTTTTACAAAACCGGTGTCTAGTTTTACATTAGACACCAATTTTTAGACACCAGTTTCAAAACCGGTGTCTAACAAATAAATCAAGAATAAAATAAACAAAAAATAATAAAAATAATATAACTTTGATTCTCAGATTTAAAAATAATAAATAAACTTTAAAGAATAAAAAAATAAAGTACTTGAAACACATACACTAATATATAATTTGTAATATACAATTACTTTCTCAATAGTCAAATTGTTACATATTAAATGAGTTTATTTATTTTGTCTTTTGCATAGCATATATGATCTTTTAGACTAATCCAATTTAGCTCATGTTTCACGCTTTCACACCATTTTATTAAAATTTAACTATTTTGGTATACATTTTTATTATAAATATGTATCATATTGATATTTTAAACGTATAATTTTTAAGGGTGTAATTTTCAAACGACATTCAAGTTTTATCACAAATGTCTTTAATACATATGGTTTTT
Source organism: Rehmannia glutinosa (assembly GCA_016081115.2). NCBI lineage: Eukaryota > Viridiplantae > Streptophyta > Magnoliopsida > Lamiales > Orobanchaceae > Rehmannia > Rehmannia glutinosa. Next base: position 235,545 of record JABTTQ020000690.1, read on the forward strand.
TTTATTAAGTTTGTCTTCTTTGTGTTTTTTTTAAAAATTTATATATACAACTTTTAACACTTTTTTGCACGTGTTCTTAAAATTTATAGGATATAAAATAATCGAAAGATTGAAATTATAATATATTAAAAATATTAAAATAGAAACTAAAACTTATAATATTATATATAGAAAATTAAGAAAAGTCATATTAACACATATAATTAAAATATAAAAGGCAACGCTTTTTTTGTTGCGACAAACTTGTTTTGGTTCTTGTTTTTTTTTTTTTCATATTAATCTTAGTCATTTTATTTTGTACTTTTTATTTTCTTGATATGGCTAATTAAAATAAAATATACATGAAATTGCAATAAAATTAAAAATATGAAAGTCTCTTGTTTTCAAATTACAATATACACCATAAGAAAAATATAATAAAAAATATTTTAGGTGGTTTTGAAACCTAGTATAAATTTGAAATTGATTTTATAAGAAATTTAAAGTATTCTTAGTGTTATGATTAAAAAATATACTTTCAGATTCTGAAATCTTTTTTGGCTATAATGAACATCTCTCATATAATTAAAAAAAAGATTAAATAAATAACAAAACTATTGAAAAACATAAATTCTTAATTTTTATATAGTGTTGAACTTTATATGTTAAATTTTTTCATGTGAAGTTCTTATATATGCTTATGACATATGGTTAAAAAGCTCTCGAAATCTAGTTTAATATGAAACTAATATTATTTGAAAATTCAAAATATTTTAAGAATTATAGCTAAAAGAATAAACACCTTTAAAACGTAGAATATAAAAAGTCACATTGTCTTATATAATTGAACAAATAGAAACTAAATAAAATTATATTACTTAATTGTTATAATAAAATAGAAACTAAAACTTATAATGTTATATATAGAAAATTTAGTAAAAGTCATATTAACACATATAGTTAAAATATAAAAGGCAACGTTTTTGTTGCGACAAACTTGTTTTGGTTCTTGTTCGCTTTTTTTTTCATGTTAATCTTAGTCATTTTATTTTGTAGTTTTTATTTCACTGATAAGGCTAATTAAAAAAAATATACATAAAATTGCAATAAAAATAAAATATGAAACTCTCTTGTTTTCAATATTAGTTCTTTAACAACCATTAATAAATTAATTTTTAAACTTCATATTACTAATTGCGGGAGAATTTTTCGACCATAAAGGAATTATGTATTTTCTCTACTTTTTATTTAGCATCAAAACCACCTAAAATATTTTTTATTTTATTTTTTCTTATGGTGTATATTGTAATTTGATATTTTTCTTATAAATTATAATAGACATATTTAATTATTGAGAAAATTTAAAAGAATATAAGAAATATACAATTATGCATTATACTAAAAGTTAAATAGTTAAAATTTTCTTCTACGACTTATGTATATGTTTAGAACATATAGTTGAAGATTTTGAAACCTAGTATAAATTTGAAATTGATTTTATAAGAAATTTAAAGTATTCTTAGTGTTATGATTAAAAAATATACTTTCAGATTCTGAAATCGTTTTTGGCTATAATGAACATCTCTCATATAATTAAACAAAAAAGATTAAATAAATAACAAAACTATTGAAAAACATAAATTCTTAATTTTTATATAGTGTTGAACTTTATATGTTAAAATTTTTCATGTGAAGTTCTTATATATGCTTATGACATATGGTTAAAAAGCTCTCGAAATCTAGTTTAATATGAAGCTAATATAATTTGAAAATTCAAAATATTTTAAGAGTTATAGCTGAAAGAATAAACACCTTTAAAATGTAGAATATAAAAAGTCACATTGTCTTATATAGTTGAACAAATAGAAGCTAAATAAACATCAAATTACTTAGTTGTCCTAAAATTTTACTATGTCTAAAAGATATTTTTGTCCAATCAAAAATTGCAAGAAACATTCACACTTTTAAGGTAGTATAGATATAGATAGATATAGATATAGATATAGATATAGATATAGATATAGATATAGATATAGATAGATATATAGATTCTTATAAGATTTATGTTCTTGCTCAATCCTTGTTAAATTTCTTAGTAATTTTTTTGTAATCATTTTAATTTGTTGAGCCTCAATCTATTCTTCTTCGTCATTCTGTTGTTGTGGTGGGAATCCATCCACTTCCATAGATCTTGAGAAATATAAAAAGTCTCCATTTGACTACAATAATCAAACGGATCTCCTTCAAATATGGGAACTTGGTTAGGAGTATAGGAAAGTAAACATGGAAACAAAAAATTGATTTGATCTATTTAGAGGAGAGTACTGTTGATATATTTGGATATAGACTGACTCTAGTGATACCATGCGGTCCATGCCACAATTAATTTGCTGGACATTATAACAATAACAATTATACTAAGTTGCTGAAAATGAATAATAAAGTGTTGTTGCCGTTCCAATTGGATTGTAGGACAAAATATATTATATTGGTAGATTTTCTTTCTTACAATGACTTGAGTTACATAGATATTTATAATCAGGACTTAACATAAATAATATAGGCAACAATACTTAAAAGCTTTCTCCCTCCTTCCCAAGTACATGAATGGTAATGTGCAAGCATTTAAGAATTCTAATTAAATACTGTTGTATGCATGCTTAGTTAATTGCAAATTATACTTCCAAAACTTTTTTGATTCTCATTAATAAATTTACAGTCTACATAAATACAACATAAGCAAGCCGTCACACATGCTGAAGATCAACTTCATATATAAGATCAAACTCAACTCTATAAATAACAACAAACTGGAAAATTTAACCAAAGCAAGCCTGACACCTAAACAACATATTTCTTAGGCACAAGTAATAGTGCATTTTTCTTATGCATCGTTATTCCACGCAAAACATCAGTATCCACATTTTCTATCTCAATACCAGGAGGCAATTTCCAATCGAAAGAGTAAAGAAGATTTGCAACCGTAAGCTCCATATTTGCAAGTCCCATAAATATTCCAGGGCATATTCTCCGACCCGATCCAAATGGAATCACTCCAAAATCTTGCCCTTTTATGTCAATATTGTTGTTCAAAAATCTCTCGGGCAAGAATTCATCTGGATTTTCCCAGTACTCGAGATCTCTTGCAACCGCCCCACGCGTTAACATAAACCACTGTTTTGGGCTGGATTTCGTAACCATCTAGAGTGCATTTTTCTACGGTTTCTCGTGGCACAAGTAGAGGAGCTGGAGGGTACAATCTGAAAGTCTCGTTTATGACTGCTTTTAGATAGGGAAGTTTAGGCAAATCATCTTTGTCTACTTTACCCTTTTTGCCTATCAAATTTCTGATTTCTGCTTGGGCTTTCTCCATGACTTTAGGTGCCTTCATAAGGGCAGTCATGGTCCAAATGGTTGAGGCCGCACTTGTATCCGTTGCACCAACAAATATATTCTGGAAAAAAGCATAAGAAAACGAAAATTTTAATTTATCAATGAAAAATACTGCAACAAAATTTTTAGCAAGAACAACAGTCATATAAGTGATATATTATATTACGACAATGGTATAATAACGGTCCAATAACAAAATTTCTCTCTATGATCTGATCATCCAGGACAAAATTTGCTTTCATTGTAATGTCTAACATGTTATGCCAACATATGTCTTATAGTGGTAGCTTAGGATTATATTTTCCTGATATGATTAGTATGAAAACCTTTATTATGAAAATAAATATTGAGAGTACTAAAGATTACAAAAGCGGATTAATTAATCTAATTGAAAAACGAAAGTCAGTTATAATTCAAAATTGCAAATACCACTTAAGGTATTACACACAACCGATTGAGGTTAATTTGAAATTTCGAAAGACAATTGGTTATATTCGTAATTAATTAGATTGAATTTCAAGGTTTTTTTTTGTAAAAGATAATAACAAAAATAAACCTGTGGTTTGTGCTGATTAAAAAAAATCCAAAGATATTTTAAAATTACAAAAAGTCCCCTCCCAGTTCGATTATATCTTAAATTTAAGGAGGTAACTGTAACATTTTTGTAGGGGACTTTTCAAATACTTTTTGTTTGTGAAGAGAGAAAATATTAGTCAGGATCAAACCTGAAGGATTTTTTTTTATATAATTTTCAAACAGCTGGAGGGGCAATTTTCCAAATTTCTCAATAAACATCTTATTCACTAACTTTCTTTTGTTTGTTGAAGTGGGTGTAGGAGAAAGTTGAAGCATATAATAAAGTAAATAATAAAAAACAATACCATTAACAGTGCTTTGATGATATCCCAGTTGAGATCAATAGAACAGGACTTGTGTTCTTTAAGCTGGATCAAGATATCAAGAATATCATCCTCGCCCACACCCCTTTTCGCCCTGTCACGATCAAGATGCTCGTCGATTTGCTCCTGATAGAACGAATCCAAGTTTTTGAAAGCGGTATCAAGCCGATTAATCAATCCAGTGAGTTTATCCACCCAACCGAACATAGGAAAATAATCCGACACAAAGAAAGTCGCCATCAGGGCCTGAGCCTCATGCAAAAGATCATCAAACCTTCTTATTTCAGATCCATGCTCATCGTATCTCTTTCCAAAAGCAATTCTACATATCATAGTGCTCCCAAGAGCCATAGCCATCTCACTCAAGTTGACAACTTTATTACAAGAAGCAAAACCCGAAATCTTCGTAATCATACGATAGATTTCGTCCGCTCGAATGGGACTGAAAGATTGAATCTTTCTGAAACTAAAGAGATGAATGGCTGTGATTTTTCTCACCTCCCTCCAGTAATCACTGTACGGTGAAAATGCTATGTCCATGCAGTTATAGGACAGTTTTTGTTGCCCAAGAAGTCTTGGCCTGGTGCAAAATAACAAATCTTTTGTTTTGAGCACTTCCTTTGCCAATTTTGCTGAGGAAATTACGAGGACTGGAACAGGGCCTAATTTCATGTGCATCAGGGGACCATATTTGTTGGATAGTTTCCAGAGATAAATATGAATATTGTTGGCTGTACTAAATTGGTAAAGGTTTCCAATTAATGGCAGGCCTGGAGGACCTGGTGGAGAAAGGGTTTTTAATGCCTTTCTATTTTTCTGGTAAAGATATGTCAAGATAATAATTGGGAGAGTTATTAAGAAGAGAAGTATGATCACCATTTTTGGCAGAAGTGAATAAGCTTGAAATGTTGGAGACAGGGGAGAGAATGAATATGTATGTTCCCCAGAGAACAGAGTATGTAGAAGTTAAATAAGAAAAATAGTCGGTTTCTTTCTTTTTTATTGTGTATATAGGCTAAATTGCAATTTTCGTCTCGTGGCTATATTAAGTCGGCAATAAAAGTCCTACAAAAATCACCATTTGAAAAAAAAATCATAACTTAAAAAAAAAATCAATTTCAGTCCTTTAGTCACCGGAAGGTAAAAAGTTTGCCCAAGAAATCTACATGTCTACATTTCCGGCCAAATTCTCAGATGTAGAAACCAATTTCACATATATAGACATCCTCTAAATTAGTTGGCATGTTGATTGGGATAAAAACTAAGGAAAATAAAAACTCACTTGGATAATTTCCACATAACCGAATTAAAATGATTTGCGTAGATCAACAAGTTTGATCAAAAATATAAACACGGATTTAGCCAAAAAATCTCCAACTTCCAGCCACCAAAGTACTGAAATCAAGAGTTTCTTGAAAGTTTTGTGACTTTTTTGTAAATCGTGATTTTTACAAGACTATTATCGTCAACCATCTATAGCTAGAGGAATAAAAGTTGTGATTTAGTTTTATTATTTACTTCTTTTAAGGTAATAGTGAAATGTTTGTTATGAGGGGCCAAAAAAATGGAAAGAGAAAAAGGAATAACTGAAAAGGCAAAATTCGTCTTTCAAGTTGGGAACATAAGAGATAGAGAAACTTTTGTATTCTCATACTCAATTATCAAATTATCCCGTTACTCAAATCTGACTCTCTCTTCATAACAGAAAGTATTTATAGGCATCTTTCATAGCCTGGTGAATAACTGAAAGTGAAGACTCCTTGAGAATCAACTCCCCGAATGTGACTCTTCAGTTTCTTCGTCACTTTGGAGTCTGACAATGTTTAATAAATGGTTGGAAAGATAATTGAGTTGTCTTTCCAATGTCGAATATATATATTTCATGAATTTGTTGTTTTTTGGAAAAATATTGTTTCGTCCTATTCAAAATAAGTGTCATTTTAGAAGGAAAAAAACACGCATATTAAGGATTATATTAAAATACCAAATTACCCTTAATTAATCATAAATGCTACTTTGGATTAAAGAAATTTACATATTAGTGTTAGTTATTTAAGGGTAATTTCGGAAAGAGCAAATGGGGCAAATTACCCACTTGGGATAGGTGATTGAGTTTTTGACATGTAGGATAAAAACATAGTTTTCTACCCACTTTTGGTGTTCTTTTACCACAATACCTCGGCGCTTTAAATGCAAGCCTTTAATATGTATTTTTCTCTCTTGAAATTAAATACTCCCAATACATAACATACGTGAATCTGAACACACCCTTCTTTTTGCTCTTCATTTTTTTCTCTCTTTTTCTTCTTCTTCTTCACAAAATATCAAGAAGTTATTTTTGTGGGCTTTCATCAACAAAATCGCACCAAAAAATCGAATAACAAGGTAATGTTCTTCTCCTCCTAATTAGTTAACCTTGTTTAAATCGTTCAAGACCAATATATTTGCAAAATATGTGAAGTGTTTTGTGAAAGAAAAATTTTTCTCGCATTTATGAAAAACAATGCACGATATCGTGTCATAGAGTAGGCACGATATCATGCCCTCAGTATATTAGACCTATATATCGTGCCTTTATTAGTATTACGATATATCGTGTCCGTATATTAAATGCGATATCGTGCCCCGTATATTGATACGATATCGCACCTAATATATAGGGCACGACGATATATCGTGTCTAATATACGGGGCACGATATATCGTGCCTCTATTTAAAAAGGGCACGATATATCGTGCCTCAACGAAAAAAGGGCACGATATATCGTGCCCCAAAGAAAAAAGCCTTTTATGTGTTCTTGCATTTATCAATATTTTTCTTTGTATATAGATGAACTCTCGCTATCTTGTTGTTCGATTTGGTGGTCATTGGGAAGGTTTAGAATATAAAAGTGGTGAAGAAGAAGTTGTACGTATTAAGCAAGGGCAAAATGAATTATAGTGAAATATTGGATGAGGTTTATGGTGTTGTTGATGTTGATAGGGCGTATACGATTGTATAATGCATTCTATTGTAGATATTTCGAAACAAACTTGGGAAGTTAAAGTTGAAAAACGATGATGACATTGAAACTGCGTTACAGCACTCCATGGACCAGGATTACCCCATCCTGGAGTTCCGTGGCCGGACAACATCGACCAACTCATCCAACTCCGTCCGGGAGGAATCTCCTCCATGGTCATTTGGGTCATATATTGTGTCGCCAGGATCCGTACCATGCATACGACTCCATATGTGCCGAATGGAATCCTACACATTGAAAAATGTTTATAGGTTAACAAGTATGATTTATTAATTTTACAAGAAATGCGAGACACATAATAAATAAACTAACCGAAAATGTCGTAGATACAATCCTATAAGTTCCCACTTGTTTCTCATGAGGCACAACCCCAAGAAACGGGGATCGGATCAGTAGTATGGACAGGTATGCATTTATATCTTTGTCTGAGAAATGAAAGAAATCGATATTAATCGATAAAATATTCATCAACTAAATAATGCAAAAGAAACTTACATCATTTTCCAACTCTATCTTTGGATCCGCCATTTCCTTAAAAAATGATGGCCCAACAAGGTACATAAGCCCCACGTTCCTCCCGCAATTGGACCTCAAATATTAAGAGTGGAATATAAGATGTAAATACTAAGACGATAAGACAAATGCAAAAATATTTACTTACTCTTCATTAGACTTTAAGAAGCGGGTAAACTCCTTCTCGGACGGGTCAAGGCTTGAGACCTAGGATCCCCGAACGGGCTGCGAATATGTCGCGACCGCCGCCTCGTCCGAACCTCGGATCAAGGAAGAGGCGGTGAGGGCAAATCGGGAGAGGGCGCTCGTGGACCGGATACCACGAGTGTCGGAGAGGAGCTCGAATAGGAGACGGCAATGGCCTCGGAATCGGGATCGACACTCGTGGTCGCGGAGAATGTGATAACACGGGCATAATAGAGTCGACAATGGCGGAAGAGAAGTCGACAATGCCGGAGGAGGAGGAAGATACGTCACTACGGAGGAGGAAGAGACGTCACTACCGGAGGAGGGGAGGAGTCGACATGGCGGGAGGAGGGGGAGTCGACATGGCGGGAGGAGGAGGAAGAGACGTCACTACGGAGGAGGGGATGAGTCGACATGGCGGGAGGAGGGGGAGGAGTCGACATGGGCGGAGGAGGAGGAAGAGACGTCACTCTGGGAGGAGGGGAGGAGTGGACATGGCCGAAGGAGGAGTCGATCACGGGAGGAGGTGTCTGCTGCGATGACTGGCTCGGATATCTCTGACTACCATGCACGAAGTCATCGTACTAATCAAGGTATGGGAATAGACGCCTAATCTCCTCCTGAATAAGGTCCGGAACTCGACCTATCTTCTGATCTAGGCGTCTGTCCAAGCGAGAACCCTCCTCTGAGATGATAGTCTCTAACCGAGAAATGGCATCATCGACTCGTGTCTCCAATCGAGCGAACCGCTCCTCTGTAAGTCTCTCGAATCGCTAATCTGGCCGCATAACACCCGAATCGGTGTCGGCAAGATATCCGCCCGCCAACTCACATATGGATCAACACGAGTATCTCGATGGGTGGTGGATCATCGCGCATAGTCGTCGTGGACAAATGGATCAACACGAGTATCCTAAACGGATCGACGTCGTCATCCGTCCGGCCATCTAAAGGATCATCACCACGATGGGATGATGGACCATTTGTCCTAGGCCGCTTCTCGGCCTCAATCGTAGGAGTAGCGGTGTCGGCCCCGAAACGGTCTACCTCTCCTCCTCCTCGCCGCCTCTGTCCGCCCTGTAAGTAGCACCTACCTCTCCCCCCGCCAATAGGGGCTGGGGCTCTCGAACCGACACTCCTCTCGCGCAATAGGGGCTGGGGGCTGTCGAATCTGTACTCATACCTCCGCTCTGTTTCGCTAAAAACCGGGTTCTCCTCGGGATGAATCGAGGAGACCTAACAAAATAACTGGATCATCGACTCCTCTATATATATCTGCTGGAGCTCCTCCTCGGTCGGATCCAATATCTCATGACACACTAAAGCCTCGTAAATAATATAAATAAATAAATTAATAAAAAATAAATTAATTATTAAATAAATAAATAAGTAAACACTTTGTTAATACATACCGTGTCAACGAAAAAATCTGTCATGTCAATAGCGGTCTTCGAAAACCTCCAACGAAGGCACCTAGGCAAATCGGGTGTCGATACTGAGTCGCCCGAGGCATTACCCGGGCGAGGTATCGCCTCGAATGCCCAAATCTGTGAGAACATTGATAAGTATGAAAAAATAAGATTTTTAAATATTTAAAAAACTAATTACAAATATAAATAAAATAAAAACATATGCGTACTCAAAGAAGACATAAGTGGCCCCATAAAAATGATAAGAAGGGTGGCGATATCTAGGTGGAACGTCCTTAGTATATCGCCCAAGTGGCGTAACATCATGCAGTGCCGAATATAATGCATCAATATCCGAAAGGAGTATTTCCCAAGGGAACGCTCCCACTGTGCATCGTCCTCGATCAAAAACCACGCCCAACGGCCCCTGCGATCTCGGCCATCGAAACACAAAGATCATGTAAAAGGCAAATAACACCTTCGCCACCTTCAGGGCATCGTGGTGAGTCACGGAAGGTGCCAAGAGCAAATAAATCGCGTAAATGCGCGGCGGTAACCCGATCACCCCTAAGGCCAATACCGCCTATATATATAGTCTCGGGTACCTCAAAATCACCGTTAGGGTCAAATGTGGACCCTGAAAATCGCAATCCCGATATCATAGCAAAATCACGCCGAGAGAATCTGATAGTCTGCTCTCCGACGTGGAACCAACACTCCGATTCCGGAGCGTCCGACACATGCACCTCCATCGCAACTAATGCATGCAGTGCCGCATTACAACTGGCTCCGTCATACCCAAAATCCATAAAATATCCGAACGCCGACTGTCTAAACTGACTATATAAATCATCACTGATCTCCAGCAACTCATCTCTGATGGTCTGAATAATATTCGATCGAACGTATCCCGCGATGTGGGCCCTCTCTCGATGATATGAGGGTCTCTTCCATTGTGGACCGACCTACAACAATTAATAAATTTCAATTTATTAAGATGAATTGTTGAAAAATTGCGAATCAGTAGTGAAAAAACAAAGATGTGGGACAATATGGATATGGATATCTAAGCAAAGAATACATGGAAAGAATAATAAAAAACCCATCGGCACGATATCGTACTCAAGATTTATAACTAGTTCAATTTATAACTAGGGCACGATATCGTAAACAATTATAACAGGCGATATCGCGCCGTTATACATAGTGCGATATGTGGCGCGATATCGCATCTAATTATAACAGGCGATATCGCACCCGTTATACCCAGTATGATGTGTTGCACGATATCGCACTCCAATTATAACAGGCACGCGATATCGTGCCCGTTACACCTAAAGCGCGATATGCGGCACGATATCGCACCCATTATAATAGGCACGATATCGTGCCGCTTCATCTTCTACATCAAATCGCGCATCGCGTCTGCTTCTACACCAAGTCACCAACATCCAACAATAACCCAACACACATTTATCCAACTTATTCCTCAATTTATCCAACAATAACCCAATTGATTAAACCCTAAACACCAAAATCGAACACTAAAAATCCTAAATCAATTAACCTAACATAAATAGAGTTTAAAACTTAAAATCGAACACTAAAAATTCTAAATCAATGAATCCTAAATGATGATTGATATGCTTACCCGTTGGGAAGGGCGACGGAGGATGGTGCGGAGGCGGCGATGGAACAGCGGAGGAGGTGGAGGCGAAAGCGGCGGCGGAGGTGGAGGCGGTCGCGTCGGCAAGACGATGGAATCCATGTTCTTCTCTTCTCGCACGATATGGACACGAAATGGGGATGGTATATTCTTCTTCTTCTTGAGTCTTGACCGATGTGGGCACGAAATGGGGGTTTTGGGTATTTCTTCTTCTTCTTGAAGAGGATGGGGCACGGAATGGGTTTGTATGTTTCTTCCTTTTGACTGTATTTGACACGAAATGGGTGGGTACTGCTTTTACTTTTGTTGTTTTATCTTTTTCACTTTTTGCTTTCTCATTTGTTTTTTATACGGTTCCCTATACAGTATATTTATGTCTTAGATTTCAAAATTCAAAAACACCAACTTAAAGGAGGGGTATTTTGGCCAATTTGGGTAGAAAAGAAGTTTATTATCCTAGTGGGTAGAAAAGAGCACCCACTATCCATAGTGGGTACTTTAAAAATTTCCCCTTTCGGAAAACCATTTTCTCACTAGCCTTGAAAATGTGAAAAAGACATTCTTTTTAAGATTCTTTTATGTGTCAAAAGGACATTTACTGTGGATAGGAAGGAGTATGACCCAAACATTGAAGACTGTCAGATTCAACAAATTTGCACTACATCATCCTCTCCAGGTGGGAAAGAACTCGTTTGAGAGGTCAAACCGTTATTCCCATGACACGACAATTGAGATCTTCTATGACTATAGGGTGGTAGCAAGAACGTTGATTGTGGTATCAGTGTGGATACATGCGGGTAGCTCAATTTATATGAGTTAAATTGCAAAATTAGTCCTATAACTAAAGGGCGGTAGCAAGAAGGTCCTATAAAAATCACGTTTTGCAAAAAAAACTATATGAACATCTCAACATTTGTCCTGCACGTTTTGCAAAATGGTCATGTAACTATATGAAAATCTCAATTTCCGTACTAAACTAGTTTCACCGAATTTCAATCATGTCATGAGTGGTACATGTAGTAACCAATTTTTGGTGAAATTAGACCAAAATTGATATTTTCATATAGTTACAGGACTATATTGCAAATTGTGCATTTTGCAAGACCAAAATCGAGAATTTTCTATAGTTACAAGACTTTTATGCAAAGTTTCTACAGGACCTTTTTGCAATCGTCATATAGTTACAGGATCAATTTTGTAATTTTGCCTTTTATATGCATTATCATTTATTTTTTTCAACACTCGACAAACCAATCTTTTTCTATTGAGATCTCTTGCAACCGCCTGTGTGTTAACATAACACTATCTTGGGTTGAATTTGGGTAGCCCTCTAAAATGCATTTGTCTATTGTTTCTCTTGGCACGAGTAGTGGAGTTGGGGGTATAATCTCAAAGTCTCGTTTATGATGTCCTTTAAAGAAGTTTGGGCAAATCATTTCATCTAATTTACCCATTTTGCCATTCAAGTTTATTATTTCTGCTTGAGCTTTCTCCATGACTTTAGGAGCCTTCCAGGGTCGGCCTGACCTTTCGGGGGCTAATGACAAAAAAGATAAACAGGCTTTTATAAAGATATAAAAATAAAAATTACACATACAGATTTTCATTAATTTTTCATTATCCAAAGTATTGAAATTTGAAAGAGTGCATCACCGGAAAACATATAAAAGAACTCAAATAATATTTAAAATATTTAGATTTTCTAGAATTTTGAGATCAAAATCATCAATAAGGTCTTCAAAATCAAGTTTTTCCAACATCTCATTTTCAATGCATATGGGACATAGTTGAATGCAAGTATGATTTTATCAATTTTAGTTTTGAAAAACCTTTTTCCGTTGCAGTCTAGTTGTATGAGAAAAAAAATCAGAAGATAATTCTAGAAATTTGAAAAAACATTGGATGATCTTTCTACTATTTTTAATTTTTCGAAAATCAATTTTCATTTTCAATTGAATATTTTATAGTCTTCAATATAAGCAAATATTTATGGCCCAACCAATATTTTCTTTTACAAAATTTACAAATATAATACATTATATATATATGTATACACAATTATATATAAATATGGGGCTTAATTGAAAAATTAGGACACTAACTATAACTCAGTGGGAAAGAAGGACATTAAGTTTGCGGGTTTTCAATTTAGGACAATAACTTTAAAATTTTGGCGAATTGAGGACAAATTGAGCCCAAATTGCCCAATTCAGGCTAATTACCATGTGGACCTCAATTTTGAGCCGGAACTACCCAAATTTAGTCTAATTGCTTATTTCTTGTAAAATAAGACCAAACATTATTTTAAAAATTTATAAATATATCTGAAAACTTTAAAAGCAATTTACAAATTAATAAGTGGAGTCTACATATATGAAAACAAGTTTGATAATTATTTTAAGTATACAAATTAATAATTAAAATGTAAATATATAAAAATAAATCTAGAAATATGAAAAATAAAATTATAAAATATATTTAATAATTCAAAAAATAACCAAATGAAATTTGAAAATGTGAAACAATATTTAAAAATTATTTAATATATAAATAAATTACCAAATAAATTGTGAATTATTTGAATAAATCCAAAGAAATATTATTTATTAAATCTAAAATTTATTTAAAATTGTAAATATGAAATTAAATGATTTAAAATTACAAATTAAAAATTTCAAATACTTAAATAAATCTGAAAGTTATAATTGAACCCAAAAATTTATTTTAGTTACATATAAAAAATATATTTCTTTTATTTCTTTAAGTATTTTTCAAACATTGGTTGTAATTTGAAATTACTTTAAATAATGTTTACATATTTAGAAAAATTAGATTTACTAAATAATGTTAAGATTTTATATATTGATAGTTCTTTTATTTTTTTAAATAATTTCAAGATTTATTCGTTATTTATCTGATATATTAAATAACTTTTAAAACTTATTTCACATTTATAGATCTCATTTAGTTATATTAAGATTTATTAACATTTTAAAATTTTATTTTTTGTATTTCCATATTTATTTTCGTATATTTATATTTTAATTGTTAATTTTTAAATTCTTAAAATAATTATCACATTTTATTTTTATATATTTTGACTCTACTTAATAAATTTTATATTTTTGAATTGGTTTTAAGATTTTCAGGTTTTTTTTTTATAATTTTTTAAAATAATCTTAGACTTATTTTACGTGACATAAGCAATTAGCCTAAATTTGGGCAACTCGGACTCAATATTGAGGTCCACATGGAAATTAGCCCGAGTTGGATAATTCGGGCTCAGTTGTCCTCAATTTGCCAAAAGTTTAAAGTTAATGTCCTAAATTGAAAGCCCGCAAACTGAGTGTCCTTCTTTGCCACTGAGGTATAGTTAGTGTCCTCATTTTGCAATTAAACCTAAATATGGGGTCCCCAAAAATTGGGGGCCTTGGCGGTCGCTGTAAAGAATGATAAACTCCACTGAAGATGGAAGAAAGAATATGAATTGATTAGCGCTCTGTACAAGATGATTTACAAGTATATATAAGAAAGCTGGAAGCTAATCTATTGGTTAATATGATAACAGAATTTGAAACTAATTTTAACTATATTAACTAACTAACTATTACATTAGATATATCTTGACACCCCCCTCCCCACAAGTGGAACATGTATATCTAACATGTTCAACTTGGAAATGAAGTGATTGAATGATGGAGATGCATGGTAGAGGCTTTGTTAGTATATCAACATTTTGTTGTGTTGAGGGAATGCATAGCAACTTTAGTAAGCCTTCTTGTATTTTTCTCGGACAATATGGCAATCCAGTTGGATGTGCTTAGTTCTTTCATGATGGCATGAGTTTTGTGAAATGCAAAAAGCTGACTTGTTGTCTGTGTACACTAATGCAGGTTTGTTGTGGTTGACTTGAAGATCTTGAAGAAGGTATGTCAGCCATTGTATTTCACATGTGATTTTGTGAAATGCAGAAAGCTGACTTGTTGTCTGTGTACACTAATGCAGGTTTGCTGTGGTTGACTTGAAGATCTTGAAAAAGGTATGTCAGCCATTGTATTTCACATGTGATTTTGTGAAATGCAGAAAGCTGACTTGTTGTCTGTGTACACTAATGCAGGTTTGCTGTGGTTAACTTGAAAATCTTGAAGAAGGTATGTCAGCCATTGTATTTCACTTGTGATCAAGGCTATGTCTCTATATTCTGCTTCAGCTGAGGATTTACTAACAATGGTTTTCCAAGAAATCACAGAATCACCAAGATATACTACATATCCACTTATGCTTCTTCTTGTATCCGGACATCTGGCCCAATCTGCATCACTAAATCCTTTTAGATGTAGTGCTGAATTGGCAGAGTAAAATAAATCTTTACCTGGTGATGTTTTGATGTATTTAAGCACCCTGCGAGCTGCAGCTAGATGTGAAACACTAGGTTTAGATAAGAATTGACTTAACGTTTGTATGTTATAAGCTAGATCAGACCTAGTGATAGTAAGGTATACCATCATTCCAATAAGTCTCCTGTATTGAGCTGGATCATGTAATAAAGTGGAATCCGCATTTACAAAATTCAGTTTTGAATCCATTGGCGTTATACTTGGTTTACAATCAGTGTAACCAGTTTCATTGATTAAATCAAGAGCATATTTCCTTTGACATAACTGTATGCCTTGTTTATTTCTGGCTACCTCTATGCCAAGAATATATTTAAGTGTTCCCAGATCTTTTATTGTGAATTTATTATCAAGATGTTGCTTGATATTTTCAATGGCTTGAAAAGAGTTACCTGCCAATATTATGTCATCAACATATATACAAAGTATGACAATGGAGCCTTCAGATACTTGTACAAATAAAGAGGAATCTGACCTTGATTGAAGAAAATCATAACTAAGTAAGCAAGATGTTAACTTTTGAAACCATTGTCTTGAGGCTTGCTTTAGACCATATAGACTTTTGGTTAGCTTGCAGACCTTTTTGTCATCAGTTGAACAGTATCCAGGGGGAGGTAGCATGTACACTTCTTCATTGAGGTCACCATGCAAGAAAACATTGTTTACATCCAATTGGTGAAGAAACCAATTGTTGGCTGCAGCTAGAGCTATGACCAATCTAACAGTTGTAATGTTAGCAACAGGAGAAAAAGTATCAAAGTAATCTAAACCTTCCTCTTGGGTATATCCCTTTGCAACAAGCCTTGCTTTGTATCTCTCAATCGAGCCATTAGATTTATATCTGACTTTAAACACCCATTTGCATCCTATACAATGCTTATTGGGAGGCAATGTGGTTAAAATCCAAGTATTGTTTCTTTCAAGAGCATCTAATTCTGTTTTCATTGCTTGTTGCCACTCCACACTTCTGCTAGCTTGAGCATAAGTTTTAGGCTCAGATATTTGAGTAATACTAGCAGTAAAGACCTTATTATTAGCAGATAGTTGTTCAGTGGACAAGTATTGTGAGATGGGATATTGTTTGCCACTTGAAACAGACATAACAAAGGAATTTGGCTGGATTGAGGGTGGTAACTTACAGTCATAGACTTGGAGATAGGATGGAGTAGCTCTAGTTCTGGAGGATTTTCTTGTAACATGTTCAACAGGCCTTAATTCAGCAAGTTCAACAGGCCTTAATTCAACAGGATTTGCATTTGTAACAATGTCTATGGCAATAGGTGCAAGCTGATTCTGGTGTATATGTGGAATCACTTCATGTGTATCATGAACATTATCAGAATTTGCTGTGGGAAACAGAGGATATGCATCCATGTCTTGATTATCCTGTCTGAAAGGAAAGATATTTTCACAGAAAATAACATGTCTAGATATAAACATCTTTTTGGTTTCCAAATCATATAGTTTGTAACCTTTGGAACCAATGGGATAGCCTAAAAAAATACACTTGGATGTTCTTGGCTGGAATTTATTCCTGTGTGCAGACAATGTAGAGGCATAAGCAAGACAACCAAAGATTCTAAAATGAGTATAATATGGCTTTTTGTTAAACAACATCTCATAAAGTGTTTTGTTGTGAAGTACAGGAGTTGGTATACAGTTTATAATATGTGCAACAACCAATATACATTCATCCCAAAATGAAATAGGCAATTTTGCTTGAAAAAAGTAAAGCTCTAGCAACTTGCAACAAGTGTTGGTGTTTTCTTTCAACTAAGCCATTTTGTTGTGGTGTTTCAACACAACTTGTTTCATGTAAAATACCGTTTGAAGTATAAAACTGATTTAAAATAAATTCAGTCTCATTATCAGATCTCAAGACTTTTATAGTAGTATTAAATTTTGTTTTAACCATATTTAAGAAATTCTAAAGATGAACATGTGTGTCTGACTTGTGCTTTAGCATATAGATCCAAGTACACCTAGAAAAATCATCAACTATAGTAAGAAAGTAACTGAAACCATTATGAGAAACAGTGGAGAAGGGTCCCCGTAGACCATAATGAACAAGATCAAAATTTTATTAGACTTTGAAACACTATCAGTGAAAGAAAGTTTTCTTTGTTTGGCAAAATGACATATGTCACAAGAGCTGAAATCATGACTATTTGAAGTAATATGTGGAATCATAGAAAGTCTTGTTGCAGAGATATGTCCTAGTCTTGAGTGCCAAATCAAGGGATTAGTGGTAGTTATAGAAGCAGTTGTGGGAAGCTTAAAATGATAGAGTCCATTCATCTCCTCAGCAAAACCAATCATCTTCTGGTTGTTCATGTCCTGTAACATACAATGAGATGATAGAAAATGCAGTGCATAGTTGGAAGATTTGGCTAGTTGAGATACACATATGAGATTGAATGAGAAAGAGGGCACACACAGAACTTTATGAAGTATTAAGCTATCAGATAGTTGAACCTCACCTATATAAGAAGCTGTAGTGGTTTGCCCATTTGGTAAACATATAGGAATGGATACATGAGTTGGATCATTTTTGAATAAAGATTTATCACATATCATATGGTCTGTGGCCCCTGTATCTAGAATCTATTTATGATTTTGTAAAGAATTTGCAAGGCAAGATATACTACCTGAAGGTTGTTGTGAATGTGCTGTAGAATTTGAGATTGTTGTATATGTTTGAGGGTATGCTGTTGTTGCAGTGTGTACTATCTCAGCTGCAGAGTTGTGAGAATGATGATTCTGAGATTGATGATTCTGAGCATAAAGCAAAAAATGTTCAATCATATCCTTTGAAAAAACTGAATTATCCAAAGTGCCAGAATTATCTTGATTTGGAAAATTGCTTGTGCCAGCTGCAGCAACTGTATCTTTGAAATTTCTAGGTCCCTTTGGCTCTTTCCAACCTGGTGGATAACCTATTAATTGGAAACACTTATCCAAAGTATGACCAAGAAAGCCACAATGTGTACATTTTTGGTTTTTTCTTGTCCTTATTCGATTGAAACTTTGAAAAATTTGTTGTCTTGCCAACATGGCTCTGTTGATTCACATTCTCCATAGGATTGATGTATATGTTGGAGTTATTCAGTCCACGCTGGGATTCTTCTTGAAGCAATAAGGAGTAGACTTTAGACAAAGAAGGTAGGGGAGAATTAATCCACAATTGGCTTCTTAATTCGGCATATGAGTCATGTAAACCATTGAGAAATTTCATGACTGAATCATTTTGCTGGGAATGTTGTATTTTGTGAGTGTTTTTAAAAGATTGTATATCCCACATAGAAAACCAAAAGGAGCTTTATCCTCTTTATTAATGAGTGACCCTTATGGGCTTAGTAATAACGGGCCAAGAAAATAAGGAGGCCTCGCGCACAAAAAGAACTGGGCCAAATTTGCGGTTTCAAGTGTAAAATCGCAGATTTCCCCCCCTGCGCGCGGGCGATACGGGCTCGACCCGGTTTGTTTTGCCACTTTAAAATTAATTTTGTGGCTTAGCATTTTAGCCTTAACTGAGTTGGGCTAATTTCTTCCTTTTCAAAAAATCAACTCATACGTTTTGTTTCATTTTATGGCTTGATTATTTTGACCAATTCAAATGGGTTCATTTATCCTCTTAATTGAATCAGTGAAGTTTTACAAAATTTTAAAACGTTTAAAAACTGAAGCCTAATATTTGGGATTGGTTAATGGTGTTTTCGTTTCTTCAGTTTCCACCCGTTAGCTTCAGTCTATATAAGAAAAGCTTCTATTGCTGAAAAACAGAGTGAAAAAAAAATTACAGTCTTCCTTCTTCCTTTTTCTGCTGCTATTAAGAGTATCAATCTGCTGGTTTTAAATTTTCTATTTGCCATTCAAACACCTGTTGAATCCTGGGGGATTGACGAAATAAAATCCTTAAGGACATTGCGTTCTCGCACGCCTCAGGTTTTTTCCGATTCTGTTTCGTTCAACTTCTGAATTTCTGTTCTTTTCGGACTCCTACGCGCAATATTTCCAACAATCTTAAGGATTTTATCATGGAATCCGGAAAGACTAATGTCCCTGTTTCTGCAACTGACGGAGCCAACGAAACTGACGGAGCTAATTTCACTTCCCTAACTACGGTCGATGCTACTGCTACTCCGACACCCCAATCTGTGCCCTCCGTCCATCAGCCTACATTCCAGTTCGCCAAGCCGTTTCCAGATATCTCCAAAATCGAGATGTTTGGAGGACATAATTACAAGCGATGGCAGGAGCGTATCTATACTATTCTTGATATGCATGGTGTCGTTTCTGCTCTCACTCAAGCCAAACCTGATGCTACTGCTGATCCAAAACATATTGAGTTTTGGACGTATGCCAACAAAGTATGTAGGCACACAATCATTAGTACACTAACTAATGATCTTTTTGATGTCTACTGCTCGTATAAAGAGGCGAATGAAATTTGGGAATCTATACATCTCAAATACACTGCCGAGGACGCTGGAAAGCAAAAGTTCGTGATTGGAAACTACTATCGTTGGGAGATGACTGATGACAAGGATATCAAGATGCAAATCAACGAGTACCACAAGCTGTTGGAGGATCTTAAAGCTGAAAACATCTCATTGCAAGAGGAATTTGTAGCTGGATTGCTGATCGAGAAGCTGCCTGATACATGGAAGGATTATAAACAACAACTGAAGCACAAACATAACCAGCTATCTCTTTCAGATTTGATAACCCACATCATAATCGAAGATACTAATCGAAGGGAACTTAAAGTGACGAAGGGAAAAGAGATTTCCACAAATGCAAACATCGTGCAAGGTAAGCCTTCTAACAAGTCTATTAAGAAATTTAATCAACCTGATAACAAACCTAAAGTGAATAACCCCAATACTTTCAAGAAAAAGGGAACTGTTATGTTTGTGGAAAGCCAGATCATCATGCACAACAGTGTAAACAAAGAAAGAAACCTACAAATTTCCCAAAGCCAAATGCAAATTTGGTTGAAGGAGATGATGTAGTTGCGGCGGTACTAAGTCAAATTAATCTTGTGGCCAGTGTAAAAGAATGGGTGGTAGACTCTGGGGCTACCAGGCACATTTGTGCAAACAAAGAGGTTTTTGCATCCTACAATCTTGTGGGGGATGGAGAAGAACATGTGTATCTTGGGGATTCTCGAACTGCACAAGTTCTTGGCAAAGGCAAAGTTCTATTGAAACTCACATCTGGCAAGACCTTGGCTCTTAATGAAGTTCTTCATGTGCCTAATATTAGGGCAAACTTAGTTTCTGTTTCTTTGTTAGGAAAAAATTTGGGGGTTAGGGTGTCATTTGAATCTGACAAGATTGTAATGACAAAAAATAATGTCCTCGTGGGCAAATGTTATTGTAATCAGGGTCTTTTTGTACTGAATGTTTCTGATGTTATTATTAAAATGAATTCTTTTGCTTACTTGATTGATTCTATTGATATATGGCATGCTAGATTAGGACATGTTAGTGCTTCTTATATTCATAAAATGCAAACTCTTGGTTTAATCACTGGTATTAATAATGCTTGCTTTGAATAAATGTGAAATATGTTGTGAAGCTAAATTAACCAAGAAATCGTGCTTTTCCTGTTCAACGAGAATCTGAATTGCTTAGCCTAATTCATACTGATTTAGGTGATTTAAAACAAACCATGACTAGAGGTGGTAAAAATTATTATGTGACTTTTATAGATGATTATTCTAGATATGCTAAGGTATATTTACTTAGAAATAAAGATGAAGCCTTTAAAAGATGTTTCGTTTATATAAATCAAGTTGAAAATCGTTGAATAAGAAAATTAAAAGAGTTAGATCGGATAGAGGTGGCGAATACACATTATTTAATGAGTTTTGCGAACAACAGGAATAATTCATGAAATTACCCCTCCATATTCGCCCGAATCAAATGGTGTAGCAGAAAGAAAAAATAGAACTTTAAAAGAATGATGAATGCTATGCTCATTAGTTCGGGTGTTGCTAATAATTTATGGGGTGAAGCTATTTTATCTGCATGTTACTTACAAAATAGAATTCCTTATAAGAAAACTGGTAAGACACCTTATGAATTATGGAAAGGTTATCAGCCAAACCTTAAATATTTAAAAGTGTGGGGGTGTCTTGCTAAAGTTATGTTGCCTGATCCTAAGAAGAGAAAAATAGGTTCTAAAACATCTGATTGCCTATTTATTGGTTATCTTGATCATAGTCTTTGCATATAGATTTCTTGTTTTGAAAAGTGATGTGCTAGATGTCAATACGATTATTGAAACAAAAAATGCTGAATTTTTTGAGCATATTTTTCCTTTAAAAACTGAGTCAATTTCTCGTGCACCTGTTGAATCAACTTCTTATGCTCCTATTGAACATAACAATGAGAATTCTTTTGAGGAATTGAGAAGGAGTAAGAGACAAAGAAAAGAAACTTCATTTGGAAATTATTTTTATACATATCTTGTAGAAAATGACCCTTTAACCTTTTCCGAAACTGTTTCATCTTCTGATTCTTTATATTGGAAAGAAGCCATCAAAACTGAAATTGATTCTATTGAAAAAAATAAAACTTGGACTTTAGTTGATTTGCCACCTGGAGCTAAACCTATAGGTTGCAAATGGATTTTTAAGAAGAAATATTATCCTAATGGAACTATTGAAAAATATAAAGCTAGATTAGTTGCAAAATGTTTTACTCAAAAAACAAAATGTGGATTATTTTGATACTTTTGCACCAGTAACTAGAATTTCTTCTATCCGAGTTTTGATTGCGTTGGCTTCTATCCATAAACTTTTTATTCACCAAATGGATGTAAAAACTGCTTTTTTAAATGGTGATTTGGAAGAAGAGATTTATATGGTGCAACCAGAAGGGTATGTTGTTTCTGGAAAAGAAAATAAAGTTTGTAAATTACTTAAATCATTATATGGTTTAAAACAAGCACCTAAGTAGTGGCACGAGAAATTTAATCAAGTTTTGTTATCTGATGGTTTTACTTCTGTTGAAGTTGATAGATGTGTTTATACAAAACTTGTTGATAATGAGTGTGTGATTATTTCTTTATATGTGGATGACATGCTCATATTTGGTAGCAACCTTGATTTAATTTATAAAACCAAAGAGTTTCTTGCTTCAAACTTTGATATGAAAGATTTGGGTGAAGCAAGTGTGATATTGGGTATTAAAATCATAAGAAAAGATAATAACATTATGTTAACGCAAGAACATTATATTGAGATGCTTCTTAAGAAGTTTGGACATTTCGATGTCAAACCTGTGAGTACCCCTTATGATGCTAACACCCAATTAAAGAAAAATCTTGGTGATCATGTGGCTCAATCTGAGTATGCGCAGATTATTGGAAGTCTGCTGCATTTAATGAATTTTTCACGACCTGACATAGCCTATGTTGTGTGTCGATTGAGCAGATATACACATAATCCCAACCGTGATCATTGGACTGATTTAGTCAGGCTAATGAAATATTTGAGAGGTATCATGAATTATGGTATTCTTTATAGTGGATTTCCCTCCGTACTAGAGGGATTTAGTGATGCTAACTGGATCTCTGATTCAGATGAGATTAAATCCACTAGTGGTTATATATTCACCCTCGGTGGGGGTGCAATTACTTGGAAGTCAGCTAAACAAACTATCATAGCAAAATCCACGATGGAGATTGAGTTTGTTGCATTAGAGTTAGCTGGCAATGAGGCTGAGTGGTTGAAAAACTTCTTAGCAGATATTCCGTTGGGTTCAAAACCAACACCTTCAGTGTCTATGCATTGTGATTGTCAAGCAGCAATCGCAATTGCAAAGAATAAATCCTTTAATGGTAAAAACAGACATATTCGTCTGAGACATGATGTGGTTAAACAACTGTTAAAAGATGGAGTAATATCCATTGATTATGTGAAGTCAGAAGTGAATTTGGCCGATCCTCTGACTAAACCTTTGGGAAGAAAATTAATTATTGAGACATCGAGGGGAATGGGACTTAAGCCAATTGTAAAATTAATTTTGTGGCTTAGCATTTTAGCCTTAACTGAGTTGGGCTAATTTCTTCCTTTTCAAAAAATCAACTCATAAGTTTTGTTTCATTTTATGGCTTGATTATTTTGACCAATTCAAATGGGTTCATTTATCCTCTTAATTGAATCAGTGAAGTTTTACAAAATTTTAAAACGTTTAAAAACTGAAGCCTAATATTTGAGATTGGTTAATGGTGTTTTCGTTTCTTCAGTTTCCACCCGTTAGCTTCAGTCTATATAAGAAAAGCTTTTATTGCTGAAAAACAGAGTGAAAAAAAAAATTACAGTCTTCCTTCTTCCTTTACATCTTTTTCTGCTGCTATTAAGAGTATCAATCTGCTGGTTTTAAATTTTCTGTTTGCCATTCAAACACCTGTTGAATCCTGGGGGATTGACGAAATAAAATCCTTAAGGACAATGCGTTCTCGCACGCCTCAGGTTTTTTCCGATTCTGTTTCGTTCAGCTTCTGAATTTCTGTTCTTTTTGGACTCCTACGCGCAATATTTCCAACAGGGAATTAGCCATAACAGATGACATATTGCAAGTACACAGTCAACGGGAACATTTCATAATTGCACGATGGCTAATATACTCTGAACTGGTTGTAGTATGTGGTAATAGAACTGTTACCTTAAGATATCATACTTAATGATTTCTCCAAGTGAAAGACTCGAGGGCCATCGCTGCGGGCATATCTTATCTTTAGCTTATCCCATACATCTTGTGTTGTAGCAAAGAATAGCAAGCTTTGTCTAATGTCCTTGGCAATAAAATTCAATAACCAAGACAATACTAAATTGTTGTCCCGTTTCCACGCATTATGAAGATTAACAGAAGAAGCACAGGGCATTGGAAGAGAACCATCAACAAATCCATTTTTGTTTTTAACACTGAGTGCCATCAAGACTGTTCTATTCCAAGACAGGTAGTTCTCACCGTGAATGGCTCGTATACTCTAACCGCTCCGGGTTGTTACTTGGGTGAAGGTAATAAGGAGAAGAAGGGCCATCCATTTGATGATTGACAGCCATAATTCAAAAATGATATTTAAAGATATCAAGATATAAGAGATATATCAAGAACTGATCACAGATTTGATCAGAAAAGAGAAAAAAAATTGAGATTGATCACAGAGTTGATCACATATATAGTTGATGAAAGAAGAGGATTTGCAGAAACGGAAGTGTTCTTCGAAGAACTACTGATACCATGTAAAGAAAACTCCATTGAAGATGGAAGAAAGAATATGAATTGATTAGTGTTATGTACAAGATGATTTACAAGTATATATAAGAAAGCTAGAAGCTAATCTATTGGTTAATCTGATAACAAAATTTGAAACTAATTTAACTATATTAATTAACTAACTGTTACATTAGAGATATCTTGGCAGTCGCCCCCCCACAGCCGTCAGCTGATCATGGTGCCTTCATTAGGGCATTCATGGTCCAAAAGGTTGAGGCCGCACTTGTAATAATAGGGGGTGATATAATGAGGTCCTATACATATTAGCAATATTGATCTCACAAGTTTTTATTTTTGTGCAATTTTGGTCCTATAAATTTAAAGTATTGGCATATTTGATCCTATAAGTATCTAGGAAGCAATTTTGTTACCGTAAATTTTGATTTTTATTCGATTTTGGCCCCCATAATTTATATTTTGTACAATTTTGTTCTTGCATGGGTACTTCAATATTTCACCTTTTCGAGACCGAAATTGCACAATATTAGAACTTCTGGTACCATAATTAAGCCGAAATTAAAACTTAAGGGACCAAAATTCTATATAGGATACTTACCAGACTAAATATATCATTCATTTATATTTCTGGGACCAAAATTGCTACACAAACTTACAAAAATAAATACATGCATGGGGCGTAGACAGGATTTCCGGCAAGTGTGGTCAGAAATTTTTTCATTACAATAGAGCGGTTGACGGGTGGAAATTTTAAAAATAAAAAAAAAAGATATTGCAATAAAAAAATCACAAATCTGAAAGTCGTACCTTACAACCATTCTTTCGAGGTTTTCATACTTTGAAACCTTTTTGCAATGAATTCATTATCAAATTTAAAACATATATATCTCAATAAAAAAATAAAGCAGTCATCCATCCACTCATCACTTATTCGGTTACATAATTTATCATTCACAAAGCCCTTGTCGAAAAACTTTTCCAAAAAAGAAACCAATATGAGAGATAACTGATGATGGCTGATGCGTTTATTCTAATTTTGGTAATTGGGCAATGATTCTTAATTTTTTGGGTCAAGACGATGCTTTTCAAATTTTAACCCAATTTTTCTCTTTTTTTTCTTTTTTCTTAATATGGGTTGAATCTTGGGCTAAATTTTCAGTGCAGTTTAACAGGACCATCCCGGAATCCAAGCAGTACGTCGACCGCACTAGTCCGAAAGGTGGCTATATCCACTGAATGATTATATGCCACCTCCTTTTATATATTGACCAAAAATAGCAATTAAGCCAAACTTGCTGCAACAAAATTTTCAGCATGCAAAAACATGTTAAGAGACAAATGTCATATAGATAACATATATTACAAGACAATATTGGTATAACAACGGTCCAATAACAATATAATTCTATATAATTGGGTCATCAAGGACAAAAGTTTCTTTCACTGTACTGTTCAACATGCACGTCCCTATATGTCTTACAATAGTGGCAAGTTCCTTTACGATTCCTTCAAAAAAAAAAAAAAAAAAAACAATCTTCTTTCTACGGTAAGTGTGAGAATCCTTTTTTTTTCCAAAAAAAAATAAAAAAATAGTATGATAACCTTAATATCACAAAAAAAAAATGATTAGACCTTATAATACTCTAGATTTCGTGTAAAAATCTTATTCACTACTTTCTTTTGTTGTAGACTTGTAGTGAGGGCATTAGTCCTATAAGTTGGCTTCGCTTTGACTCTGATCCGATCTGTAACTTTTTTTGCAATTTACATATATTATCATTGAAAATTCGGCACATTTATATTTTATTTATTTATTTATTTGTAGTTACTTAGAGGGTGTTTGGGTGAGCTTATAAGCTCTTAAAAATAGTTTATAAGATATTTAAGAGCTTATAAGTTCTTAAAATGTATTTTGTAATTTTTTTTCAAAAGAGCTTATAAGCTCCAAAAAAAACTGTTGGAGAGCTTATAAGCTCCTAAAAAAAAGCACCCACCCCAACTTTTTTAAAAGAGTTTATAAGTTCTTTATTTTTATACATCCAAAAGATAAAAATATCCTTAATAATTTTATAGTATCCCATATTTACCTACCACACAATCAATCTCTCAAATCTTTCTTCTCGTAAGTTCAACTATCTTATTTTATCCAAACACTCTGACAGTTTATTTTTAAAATAAGATATCTTATAAGCTCCTGAAATAGCTTATCAGATATAGGAGTTTATAAGATGTTTTAAATAAGCTCAGCCAAACATGCACCATCTTAATATTTTAGACTTGGTATGTAGTTACATGTGATACTTCGAATTTTCGTCTAGGTTAGATAATATTAAATTATTTATATATTTACTATTTTAATTTATCACATAACAATTAATTATTATATTATTATTTTTTATTATATAAAAAAATTTAATTATTTTTTATTAAATAGGTTAGATCGATTATAGATCTAACCGATTGAAACGTGAACCGATAGCAAGAGTCAATTGTTCATCGGTTGGTTGTAAAAACATTATATTGGCTCAATATCACTATCTTTAGGCAAAAACTTGTGTAAGACCGTCTCACGAATATTTTTCTGTGGGACGGATCCCAATTGGGTCAAATACTGACTTGAGAAGCAAATTTCATATTTTAGCAACTTAAAACTATAATTAATTAGGCGCCCACTAGAAAATAGGAAAGAACAACTGAAGATCCAAAATAATTTTCTGAACTACGTTGATCCTTAAAAGTTGAACCCACGAAGTGGGTCATCAGGGAAGAAGGTCTTCGAGAAGCACTGCCGGAGTTTTTGCATGTGCGGTGGTCCTTGGCAGCGGCAGACAAACTTTGTACTTCCAATGGCGGTGGGGAAGAAGATCTATGAGAGGCGGTGCTAAAAATCATGCGATAGAAGTTATCGGTGGCGGCAGACAAACTTTGTGCACTTCCATTTAGGGATGTCAACGGGGCGGGGGTGGGGGCGGGGGAGTGATCCCCATCCCCATCCCCGTTCCCGCGAGACAAACGGGGAAAAGTTCCCCCATCCCCGTCCCAAGGAGATTCCCTGCTCCCCGCTTTAGTTTTTGTTTTTTTGCAAAAATTTAATTTTTTATAAAAATAATCATTTTTATATTAATAAATTATATAAAGAAACTAATAAACTACTCATTAATAAAATAAATTAAAATAAATTTTTTATTTTTCATATTTAATGTGGATATATTTATATTATATTATATATATTATAAATATTATATTATATATTTAATAAGCGGTTTCCTCTGGAAATGGGGCGGGGATCCCCGCGGGGCGAGAAGTATGATCCCCGTTCCCGCCAACGGGGAGAATAATTTCCCCGTCCCCGTTCCCACGGAAGAAAATTTCGGGGAATCTCCGCCCCGTTCGAGGCGGATCCCCGTGGGGAACGGAGATTCCCGCCCCCATCGCCATCTCTACTTCCAACAACGGCATTGGCGTCAAACATGTCACACTTGTGGTGGGTTCACGACATGCAAATTGTGGGCTTGAAATTTTTTCACTCTGTTTGAGTTTATATCTATTTCTTTTTTTTTCCACAAAAAATATGTAAATAGATATAAAATGTATGTTTCTTGTATTTAACTATTTATCCTACACTAGATTGAAAAGCATGATTATGAGGCAACTGAGAGAAGGTTTTTCAACTAGAAGGCAGTTGTTAAAAAGTTAAGGACTCTTATTTTTCACGAAATTAATAATATATATATCTACTAATGGCTTTAAAACTATTATTTTTTACTTAAAAATTAATACGTTTTACTTAAAAATTATTAAAAACTAAATCCTTTTTTGAAATATTAATATTTATTTGAAAAGTATAATTTTTGACTTGAAAAGTATTACTTTTTATTGTAAAAGTATCACTTACTATATCTTTTAAAAATATATATTATTTCCTTAAACCATTACTTTTTACATAAAAATGATACTTTTACATGTATTAATGTTTACTTCAAAAGTATTATTTTTTACTCAAAAAATATTATTTTTTATTGTAAAAGTATTGCTTACTACGTCTTTAAAATTAAATATTATTTCCTTTAAAATTGTTACTTTTTACATGAAAAGTAATACAATTTTCTATTTATAGATTATTATCTCTATTGTAAAAATTCCCGCCTAGCCCCGATTAATTCCCGCCTAGGCGCTAGGCTCCCCTCATCCGCCTACGAATTTTTTCCGATTAGGCCCCACCTAACCCCACCCAAGTCTCACCTAGGCCCGATTAATCCCCGCCTAGGCGCTAGGCCCCAACCTTCCGCCTAACTAGCACCGCTGTTTACAACATTGATTATTATTTAATAATCCTTTTAAAAGTATTAATATTTTACTCAAAAAATATCCATTTTACTCGAAAAGTATTACTAATTGCGTCTTTTTAAATTACATACTATTTCCTTTAAAACTGTTAATGTTATGAGTATTGGCAATTTTGTGTTTATCTGCACAGTGCAAAATCCAGTGTTAAAACACTACAGTGCAACACCTTATGCGCGAATCTGGGCTGATATCTTGCCAGATTCTCTGTGATTATTTAATGGCGATTGTGTTATTTTAGGTAGCTTGCTGATAATCTGTGATTGCGTATATTGATATATTCAGCCTATTTAAATTGCCATTTAAACTCTTTCCTTATGTATTTGATTCTTACCCTTAAGGAAAGATTTTGTATTATTCTGTTTTCCTTGTATAACATTTGTGATTATAGCTGGAATTATGCATGCCCTTGATTCCAGCCATGAGAAGTGCGATTCTGACTTGTGAGGATCGTTCTCTTTTCTCTATAAAAAGGGAATTCAGCCTTTGAAGAAGATAACCAAGAGAGAATATCATTTGAGCTTATTGTTCTTCTTCAAGAAATATTCAAGTTACTATTCTAGTCTTCGGGAGAAGACGGTGAAGATCTACGGCGTGGATCGACTCAACCATTCAAGAGATTTGAAGTTTGGAGGATTCCAACAAGGTTGAGGTTTTGGAAGATTCAATCAAGAATATTAGTTTGATACGAGTGTTGGTGTAGAAGATAAAGATGGTGTCTTTATGCTTTTAGAAACAAATCGTATTTGTAATAAGCTGTTGTTTTCTAATATTAGATTGTTTTTCTCTCGGCGTGGCCTCGTGCATTAAGATTGAGGAATCTAAGCACGTAAAAATCCCCGTGTTATTTTTTATTCAAGCGTGTACTTGTGTTGTTTGGTCCAGTGTTGCAACATTAACATACAACATCGTAAGAATCTGAACTGTTTAAAGTTACAAGGCATCAGATTCTATCAGTTGGCATCAAAAGCCTTCCACTAATCCTTATTAGTGTGATCCTATTTTTTTATATATGTTGCTAACATGGACAGCTATCGTGAGGGAAGCTCTATTTCTCGACCACCTCTTCTCATTGGGACAAATTTCTCCTATTGGAAAGCAAAAATGAGAGCCTTCATCAAATCAGAGATGAACGCGCTTGGAAATCTATTCTAACAGGCTGGACACCACCCACCCAAGTTGTTGACGGCAAAAGTGTCCCAAAGAATGAAACCGAATGGACAAGCTGGCGAGGATCAACTGGCTAATTCAAACTCAAAAGCACTCAATGCAATCTTCAATGCTGTAGATGAAAATCAGTTCAAACTGATATCTACCTGTGAAACCTCGAAAGAAGCATGGGATATCCTACAAGTTGCATATGAATGCGGACCTGTCGTAAGAATGTTTAAACTCCAAATGCTTACTTCTAAATTTGAGAATCTTCGAATGAGTGAAAATGAAACCATAAGTGATTTTAATTCAAAACTCTGTGATATCTCTAATGAGTCTTTTGCTTTGGGGAAGAAATACTCTAATTTTAAACTTGTTAAGAAAGTTCTAAGGTCTCTTCCTGAAAGGTTTGCTTACAAAGCAAATGCCATTGAAGAATCAAAGGTCCTTTCGAGAAATGAATTTTGATGAACTAATTGGGTCTCTCCAAACCTTTGAGATGAATCTTGAAGAAACAAAGAAAAAAAATCGAAAAGAGGCTAGTTACAAAAAAAGAGAAAAATAGGAGATTGCTTTTCAAGTTTGAAACTTGATGAATTAACTAGTGATGCGGGAAAAAAAAATTCAGAATCTTTTACATGACTCACCAAGAATTTTAACAAGATCTTCAAGCGCAGAAAACAAAGGAGGAAATTTTCCTGTGCCTAGAAAAATTCTCAAACTCAAAGAAAGCAATATGATGGTGGTAAAGGCATTAAGTGTAGAGAATGTGGAGGTTTTGGACACATTCAAGCTGAATGTGCGAACACCTTGAAGAAGAATGTAAAATCATTCACCACATCATGGAGTGATGATGAACCAGAAGATGATGAAGAAGAAGACAACGTGAGCAATCAAGTTGCCTTCACTATGACAAAAGAAGAGGTTGGTTGTAATCAAACGCACCCCAGTGCTTCTTCTGGTGTTACAACACCAATCAGGTATAAATCTAACTTTCCTTTTACTGAAACGTGTCTAAATTCTATACTTCTTGCAGAGAAGAACAATTCTGACACTGAAAGCGCAGAGGATGAGTCCGACCTATATGAAGAATCAAGGAATGAGGAACTAAGAAGAATTTATCAAAAGATGCTTGACAAATGCGAATTCGTCAGCAAGACAAATATGACTCTGGAGAAGAAAGTTGTGTCTCTTTCTGCTGAAAAAGAGATACTCAAGGGGGAAGTAGTTAAGCTCGAAAGACTTGCTACCGATAAGAGAGAAGAACTTGTCAAAGTAAAGAAAGAACTCAGTGACATGACTAACTCTGTCAAGAAACTGAATTCTGGGAAAGGGAGATTAGATGAAATTTTATCTCAAGGAAAATCTCAACAAGGTCGTGCAGGTATTGGCTTTAATTCTAATTTTAACAAAAACATTGCGAATAAAAAGATAAATTCTAAGACTGTTTTTGTTAAAGAAGGGACATCTTTCAGTCAAACTGGGAAAAGAAACAATGGCTTTGTTCCCATATGTCATTATTGCAATCGTCCTGGCCACATAAGACCTACGTGTTATTGTCTTCAAAAACACATTAGGCAAGGCAGAGTGCAATCTCAAGTGTACCAACATCAGCAAAGAAGCACTCCTCGTTTTAAAATAAATTTATCAAACAAACCCAAGAAAATCTGGGTTAGGAAGGATGAATTCTCTTGCTATGTTGTGCACACCTCTTTGAAAGCCAATGTAACTGAATCCTGGTACTTTGATAGTGGATGCTCCCGTCATATTACCGGAGAACTTGAGAAACTGACTGAGTTTGAAAAACATGAAAATGGATTGGTTGCTTTTGGTGATGGTACTAAAGGGAAAGTTTTGGGAAAAGGAACCTTGAATGTGTCTGGTCTTCCTTCTCTCAAAAACGTTCTATATGTTGAAGGATTAAAAACCAATCTTATCAGTATCAGTCAGCTTTGTGACGATAATTTACTTGTGAGATTTGATAAAAATGTGTTTGTTGTTTTTGATAAAACTGACAAATGCATTTTGAAAGGTAACAGATCGTCTGATAACTGTTATCTGATACAAGAACAAGTTCAGTGTTTTGACACTTCTTTTGTGTGCAATAATTCTTCCTTAAATGACACTGAGTTGTGGCACCAGAAGTTAGGACACATGAAATTTCATGGTATGCTGAACCTTATTAAAATAGGAGCAGTATTAGGTGTTCCTAAACTTAGCAAAGATCACCTTAGTATACGTGGTCCGTGTCAACTAGGAAAACAAAAAGGGAAGCACACAAGGTGTTGCAACACCTCGATTCTTCTGCTTGTGTGGAAACGTCCATATGGACCTTATGGGGCCAATGCAAGTCGCAAGTGTAGGAGGTAAGAAGTATGCGTTTGGATGTGTTTGCTATATTCTTAATGACAGACATCATCTTGGTAAGTTTGATTCGAAAAGTGATATGAGAAATTTTTTGGGATATTCTGTTAATAGCAGAGCCTATATGGTTTACAACATGGGAATTTGTACTATCATTGAATCTATAAATGTTGTTGTAGACGATACTAAAGATTTTGCAGATATATCCAAGAACAATGATGATGAAAGTGCGAAGAAGCTCGATTATGACATGATGCCAAGATGCAACCCGGTGGTGTTGCAACACCGATTCCACACCGAAGGTGAAGGTGACCCTGAAGCAGACCCTGAGTCTGATGTTGATGGAGCCACTAAGTTTGATATCCGTGATCAAACCAGAAAAAAGAACCACCAAGCGGGATAAGGAAGAACCATCCGTGGATCAAATTATTGGGCAAGTGGCGAGGGCATTAAATCAAGAGGTAAAGAGAAAGTTAAATGCAGGAAAATGGTAAGATTTATCTGTTTTACTTCTCTAATTGAACCCAAAAATGTTAAAAAAACTCTTGTTAATGAATATTGGGTTAATGCCATGCAATTAAAACTGGATAACAGAAAGAGCACTACTGGAGGGTGTTTCTATCTTGGAAATAATCTGGTTTCCTGGTATAGTAAGAATTATAACTGTGTTTCGTTGTCCACTGCTGAATCTGAGTATATTGCATTGGGAAGTTGTTGCTCCCAAATATTATGGATGAGACAAATGATGGTTGATTATGGGGTTGAAGAGAAAATTCTTACTGCTTATTGGGATATTCGAGTGCCATAAACATTTCAAAAAACCCAGTGCAGCATTCTAAAACTAAACACATCGATATTCGACACCATTTTATTAGAGACTTGGTTGAGAGTAAAATTGTTACCATTGATTTTGTCACCACTGAGAATCAAATTGCTGATACTTTTACCAAAGCCCTAGACTTTCAAAGGTTTAATTACCTGAAACATTCGTTGGGTGTCTGCTCTCTCTAAGCAGTGTGGGTTTCAGTGTTGCAACACCATTTGCATCATTTCTCCTTCTTGGTGTGTTGCAATCTCTTCTTGATCTTAATTCTTTTGCATTAGACATTTTGCATCTTTAAGATCATTGCATTGGCCTCTCTGTTTTGCTGTTGTAACTTGATTGAGTGCCCCTCTGATACTTACTTTACCTAAAAACAATTGTGGATCAATTTGCAAACAGAATGATTTTTCCCTGTGAAAGATGTATTTTTTTTTTGGGCCTTTGATGGAAAAAGCTGCATATACATTGTGTGTGAAAGCTATTCGGTTGTGAACTATTCTATGTTCTTTTATATGCTTGAATCATGTTATGATCTTCTGAAAAAGAGCTACCCATGTTTTGGAGCGAAAGCTACCGACTGGCTAATTGTTTTGCTGCTGATTCCTTTCACAAAAAGATTGTTTAAAAGGGAAAAGGATTTTGATCCATTGACTTTGTGTGGTGATGTTTTTAGAAAAGGTGGTACAACACTGGGTTACAGCACCAAAACGCCTGAGGTCTTTTTATTTTTGTCAGAAATAAACTCATCATTCTAGACATTCCTCAGGATCATTTTTGGGTTTTTTGAAAATATCCTCCTTATTGATTCGATGTGGTGTATTATTGTGGAAATGATTTTTTTCCTTAAATTTGTCTTTTATAAAAGAAGTTGATCATCAGTGGTTATTCTGGAGTAATTGCTCATCCTTAATTATGGGACTTTTCCAAAGATATTTGAATTTCAAAAATAGCAGTTGGGAAGTTTTATGGAAACCACTTTTTAGCCGCCAAATGTATCATTCTAATTATGGGAGTTATTTTCCTTCCTTATATTCTCTCTGTGGCTTGGTATTGAAACCCACATTCTATTTCTTACTGAAGATTGCTATTTCTCCCCAACTCTCCCTTTCTCGATATTTTCTGTCAAATCTTGTGCTTTCTTGGCTTGATTTTGTTTCAGATTCATATTATGGTTCGTACAAGAGAGCAAATACTCAGAGAACTACGAGAAGTTGCTGAGAATCGAAGGAGAAACAGAGCAAATCCTGTTCCTCGAAACCCTGGTTACTCTGGTGGTGCGATTTCCGGTGCTGAGACATCTCAAAGACAAATGGTGTTCACTGATTCGGATGATGAAATTCCCAGGATTGATCCTCTTGATAGCATTTCTGCTCCAGATGTTCTGATGAAACCTTCTGAAGATGTTTCCTCTTCAGATAATGATGGTGATAGCACTGAGTGTGATTTATTGAAGGACATTGGTGAAACCTCAGAAACTGCTGACTCCGAGCTTGAGGACAACAAAGGGTTTTGGGACTGCTACTGGTGCTCCTCTTCTTCCAGTGTTCAAACACCAGGAAATGTTGCACTGGAGGCTCGCATTCATGCTCAAAAAGCTGGACGCTCAAAGATTTCTTCAGCAGATTCGTGTCTTATCTACACCTTTGGCACCTGTTGCTCAAAAAGGGGGAGTAGACACTGGCTTGGACAACCTAGCTGACGCTGTTGCCATGGATGGATGAACGAGCAAAATCTCAGGGGGAGTCCAGTGAAGAAGAAGTGCCTCCATGGATGGATGAACGAGCAAAATCTCAGGGGGAGTCCAGTGAAGAAGAAGCGGCACAATCTTAGGGGGAGTTCGAGTATGAGGATGATGAAGATAACATGTCTGACTCTGAGGGGGAGTAAAATGATGATTAAAATGGTTTATATGTGCCTGATTTTGACTGTGCTAACCCATGCAGGATTTAATGTCTAAAGTGTTGCTTCACTTTTGATTATTCTTGTTTCCTGCATTTTGTGTTTTGACCAAAAGTGCCAAAGGGGGAGATTGTTAATGTTATGAGTATTGGCAATTTTGTGTTTATCTGCACAGTGCAAAATCCAGTGTTATAACACTGCAGTGCAACACCTTCTGCGCGAATCTGGGCTGATATCTTGCCAGATTCTCTGTGATTATTTAATGGCGATTGTGTTATTTTAGGTAGCTTGCTGATAATCTGTGATTGCGTATATTGATATATTCAGCCTATTTAAATTGCCATTTAAACTCCTTCCTTATGTATTTGATTCTTACCCATAAGGAAAGATTTTGTATTATTCTGTTTTCCTTGTATAACATTTGTGATTACAGCTGGAATTATGCATGCCCTTGATTCCAGCCATGAGAAGTGCGATTCTGCCTTGTGAGGATCGTTCTCTTTTCTCTATAAAAAGGGAATTCAGCCTTTGAAGAAGATAACAAGAGAGAATATCATTTGAGCTTATTGTTCTTCTTCAAGAAATATTCAAGTTACTATTCTAGTCTTCGGGAGAAGACGGTGAAGATCTACGGCGTGGATCGACTCAACCATTCAAGGGATTTGAAGTTGGAGGGATTCCAACAAGGTTGAGGTTTTTGGAAGATTCAATCAAGAATATTAGTTTGATACGAGTGTTGGTGTAGAAGATAAAGATGGTGTCTTTATGCTTTTCGTAAAACCAGTCGTATTTGTAATAACTGTTGTTTTCTAATATTGAATTGTTTCTTCTCTGGGTGTGGCCTCGTGCATTAAGATTGAGGAATCTAAGCACGTAAAAAATCCCCGTGTTATTTTTTATTCCGCTGTGTACTTGTGTTGTTTGGTCCAGTGTTGCAACATTAACATACAACACCGTAAGAATCTGAACTGTTTAAAGTTACAAGGCATCAGATTCTATCAAAAACTGTTATTTTTAATCTGAAAAGTAATACTTTTAAAAGTATTATTTTGTATATTTGTTAAACTTATTTATTATTTCCTTTAAAAATTTTTTTTATCAATTGTGTGATTTGTTATTTCCTTAAAAAGTGTTATTCTCTACAGTCACGAACTCAGCACTCTAACTCGTGCTTCTCAAATCGGGCATAATTGGTAGCCAGTAGACTTATTTTCTGCTATAAAAATCAAATTGGATGTTGATAGAAAGAAAATGTCTATTTTCTTGGAAATATATATTAAATTCAAGCCATGTTAATGGCCAGGGCTTCCTTTGTACTTATGCGGCAACTATTTGTATGTGCTGACGGAATATTCCAAATAAATTTCTCAATGATATGAATAACACTTTAATGGTGCCCATAAATCAATTGATGATCAGAGATGCATGGAAGATGGGTGTGGAAGTAGTCTTCGGCGACGACTTTGTTGTGCCGGAGACATAAAAACCAGGAAGATGTTATTAGAGTTTTTATGATGACATAAATTTTTGCTACTCGGTTTTTCGCTGATTTAATTGTTATTGAATTTACTCTCAAGAAATGCAGTGTTTCTAGAGAGAAAAAAAATGGAGGAGCCTGGGTTTGGTTGGAGGAGTCTGGGTTTGGTTGGAGGACGGATGGAAAAGTAAAAAGAAAAAAGAAGAGAAGAATGGAATGGGTTTGGGTGTTGGGAACCCGTCTCACGGATTTTGACCCCTAAGACGGTCTTACAAGAGACTCTCTCTCCTACATCTTATTGGGGTGGAAGATCATTTAATAAAAATCAATTTCTTCAAACAGATCCCCTTCCGCAGTGTCTGTCGACACTTCCACTACACATATGATCTACATATCCTGTTAGAGATGGCTTATAACTGAAAAATTGCACTATTGGTTCGGCTAGATTTGGATTGTTTCGGTTTTAGTCCCTCAATCTCAAAATGGTCCCACTAAAACGTTTATGTTCCAAAGTATTCCCACGGTTAGTCTGTTAAACAGGTTGGGGCTATAAATCCAAACTATGGTTCTTATGGGACCTTT
The DNA here is from genome assembly GCA_016081115.2 of Rehmannia glutinosa. Lineage (NCBI taxonomy): Eukaryota > Viridiplantae > Streptophyta > Magnoliopsida > Lamiales > Orobanchaceae > Rehmannia > Rehmannia glutinosa. The sequence continues at coordinate 272,899 of JABTTQ020000690.1, forward strand.
TTCCCCAAAAAAAAATTATTGGGGCCAAAAGTGAATCTTGTGGGATTAAAACTGCAACGGCCCCAATCATGTGGGTTGTGGGATCAATAGTGCAATTTTCTCTTATATTTCAGTTAAAAGTTTTTCTTTTTTTGTTGTACCACTTGAAGACTTTATTGCGAGATTGATCCATTCACTATAGGGGTTAGCATTCTTTGTCCTTTTTATTTCTTGATTGGCAATTTAGGGCTCTAATTTGAAAATTCTTCATTCGCCTGAGGATAAAATTTGCCAAAATTCCCGATCACATGAATTGCGACTTGGCCGCCATGTGTGTGCCCAAATTTGGGGATTTTTAGGAAGTTCGATGGGGTCGCATCAAATTCCATAGGACTTTTATATGTACCCAATTATAATATGTGCATGTGTTTTTTTTTCAAAAACAAAAAAAAAAAATTGGACTGTGAGGCCCCGAATTTTAACAACGTGAGATACAATGTTATGTAGTAATTATTTATTCGGCTATGTATCACAAACCTATTATTAATGAAACGCGACACAACTTTTATTTATTTCTTCCAATGTCAACTATGTCTCCCTTATTTTTGAGCATAATCATTTTATATTCTCCTCTTGTACTAATACTGTTTGATAAATGGTTTTATCATGATTTTGATGATTTAGTTTTTATACCAAAACAATGTTTTTTTAAGGTTGTCCAAATACTCCAAAATGATTTAAAATGGTTTTAATATTTTACGGAGTATTTCTTCAAGTTTTATTTCAGATAAAATTGGACAACACATTTAAGGATTTTATGTCAATGGGTTTTTACATTGAAACTATGTTTCTAAATGTTGTCCTAATACTCCCGATCAGTCTAAAATATTTTCACTATTTTTCGGAGTATTTCTTGAAGTTTATTTTCGATATAAAATTGGATAACACTTTTGTTTTGAGGTCAACCGTCGATAGTATAGGGCAACCCGTACACGAAAGTTGAGAAAACAAGAAAACTTCATGTTTGCGAGAAAATGGTCGTGGCAACTCTAGCGGTCTGCCGTCGGTCGACCCTCGGGCGCCGTGCACTGGGAGCAAAAATTGAAACAGAACATTTGCCCTTCGTTTTTTGAAGTTGTGCGACCGGTTGAAGTAAGGGACGACCGGTCGAACCCTACGTCGACCGGTCGCCCTATGTAAATATGTATTCTCATTTTCAAACGTCTATTTGTGCGCGGATCGGTCCGCCTTAAGTTTGACAAAAAAAATGTAACCGTTGTGCAGCAAACAGACATCTTCTCCTTAATTTGTGGGATTGATTTCTAATGACTCTTTTCTTCAATTGTCTTGCAATTTTTTTACTGAGAATTCATGTCCCCAAGAGGAGCCTATCATGTACAAGACATCTTCTATAAATAGAGGAAGAATTGGACTAATCTTGTTTGATAAATGGTTTTATCATGATTTTGATGATTTAGTTTTTATACCAAAACAATGTTTTTTAAGGTTGTCCAAATACTCCAAAATGATTTAAAATGGTTTTAATATTTTACGGAGTATTTCTTCAAGTTTTATTTCGGATAAAATTGGACAACACATTTAAGGATTTTATGTCAATGGGTTTTTACATTGAAACTATGTTTCTAAATGTTGTCCTAATACTCCGATCGCCTAAAATATTTTCACTATTTTTCTGAGTATTTCTTGAAGTTTATTTTCGATATAAAATTGGATAACACTTTTGTTTTGAGGTCAAACGTCGCCGTATAGGCAACCCGCACACGAAAGTTGAGAAAAAGAAAACTTCATGTTTGCGAGAAAATGGTCGGGCAACTGGGGTGCCGTCGATCGGTCGACCCTTGGGCGGCCGTGCACGGGAGCAAAAATTGAAGCAGTAACATTTGCCCCGTTTTTTAAGTTGTGCGACGGTTGAAGTAAGGGACGACCGGTCGAACCCTACGTCGACCGGTCGCCCTATGTAAATATGTATTCTCATTTTCAAACGTCTATTTGTGCGCGAGAGTCTGGTCGCTCTTAAGTTTGACAAAAAAATGTAACCGTTGTGCAAATGACATCTTCTCCTTAATTTGTGGGATTGATTTCTATGACTCTTTTCTTCAATTGTCTTGCAATTTTTCTGTAATTCATGTCCCCAAGAGGAGTCTATCATGTACAAGACATCTTCTATAAATAGAGGAAGAATTGAAGCAACACTATAAGAGAGAATATTACAACACAACAAGATACACTCAAGAATACACTTGTTCTTACATTGTCTTATTTCTTGTTGTAATTTGCCTAGCTATTCACTTTCACATCCTTGAGGTCTAGGCTATTCTTGATTACACTTGCACTCAATTGTATAATTCATTATCGAGTTGTAATCTTGAATTTGGGTAATCATTCAACACAAGATATCCTTGTGAGTGTTCTTGTGGTAAGAACACACTTGGGTGATCTAGGTGTTAGGTGTGAGAAGATTGTGGTAATCTTCTTGTTGAGGTGTTGAAGAATTTGGTATTCTTCAAGGTTGAAGATTGTGGTAATCTTCACAAGGTGCCGTTGGAGATTGTGGTAATCTTCAAGAAGAGATTGTGGTAATCTCAAAGGTGGTGTCAAAGAAGAGTGTGGTGCTCTTCAAGGTGTTGTTGTAAGTTGGTGTTGTATTAATTTGTGGTAAATTAATAAAATCTTTTTTCTTTTTGAAATCCATCCCGGAGCGGTGGTAGAGGATTAGGCCCTAGGTGGGTTGAACCTCTTTAAATCGACGTATGTTGTTTACATTCCACACCTTTATTATTGTCTTTGAGCATTCGGTTCGAAAAAGAGGGCGAAATCGAAAAGATGGAGATAATCTATTCACCCCCCCTCTAGATTATCGTAGCCGCTTGGACTTACAAGTGGTATCAGAGCCAAACTCTTTGGCAAGCTCGTTTCACATCGCGAGTGAAGAGAAACGATCGACGGCTACAAACGAAGCTCATCTATCTGGCACCTCCACCACCAAGCCACCACTATTTGATTCCAAAAATTTTATTTTTTGGAAAGAAAGAAAGAATGGAATGTTATTTACAAGGTTGCGGGTTCGACATTTGGAACACCGTCATTAATGGAGAATCCATTCCGATGAAAGATACACCACACACCTCAAAAGGCATCAAAAAGCTCAATGATGAAGAGAAGAAAATCATCTCCTTAAATGGTAAAGCTCTTAATATTTTACATTGTTCACTTACCACTTTGGAATTTGATCATGTTGTAGGTATTCGATCGGCACATGAAGTATGGCAAAAATTAGAAGCCATCTATGAAGTATATGCAAATAAAAGGAGCAACTCAAAAGCATCTACTTCACAAATGGATACAACATCAAATTCAACAACATGGGATAAGCCTTCTACAACCTCCCATGATGAACAAGTTGAACAATGCCTCATGGGTATCGAAGAAGAAAACGAGGTAAGTTCTAAACCCTCTACTTCTTATGACAATGAATTGCAAAATGAATATAGTGACTTGCAAAATGATTATGATGAGCTACAAGATGAATTCGAAAACTTACTAGTTAAATACAAAAATTTGAAAAAGGAATTCATTGTTTTAAAGAATGATAAGGATAGTTTATTTACTTCCTATGAATCACTATCATGTGCTCACACCACCACTCTTAACAAGGTTAGAAACCTTGAGAAAGAAAATAGTACTCTTGTTGAGGATATAAATTGCTTGAATAATGATTTATCTAAATCCAACTTGAGTACCGATAAGATGACCAATATTGTTGATTGTTGTGATAATTCGAAACTAGAACTTGATCATAAGCCTAAGGGTGTCAATCACATGAAAAAGAATCAAGTCTCTAAGACGTTGGTCATTATGCTCCTAGAATTATTAAATGTTTTTATTGCGGTAAAAGGGTCATACGGTAAATACTTGTCGGGCTAGAAATAGCTCGATTATTGTTGGAGACCTAAAAGTCTCAAGACTAATCCCAAAGGACCCAAACACATAAGGGTACCACAAAACAATGTCATATTAGGTACCGTGAAATAATGATCAAGAAAATTTATACCGCCAAGAAGACATCAAATGACCGTTTCATGTGATCAAAGAAGGAGAAACTATGTTCGACAAAGCCAATTTCAAGAAGAGGATATAATCAAAAATGGGAAGAACACAATCCTTGGAAATGGCAAAAGACAAGATGATTTTCAAAGAAGAAGAGACCATCAACAATGGGAAGGACAAAAATTTTGGAGATGGAGTAATTGGAGAGATTACTATCAACATGAAGATTTTCAAAAGGAAAATATCATCAACAATGGAAAAACCCATGGAAACGGCATAATTAGTAAACCGTATCTCCCTAATTAAATATGCATTTTATTTGTCTATTATGCATGTTTTTATTTGTGTCCTACTTGCAAAATGAGTTTTCATGTATTTTAAATTAAGGTCTTCAAAACTTATTTGTTTTTAAAAAGGAAGACCTTATATGATGTTTTTAAAACTCTTGTGCATTTTTGTAGACTAAAGTGTATTATCATCTCTTATGGATTTTTATGGCATGAGCTTACTTGTGATATCTCTTAGCCTACACTTTTATCATTATGATTTGTGCTAGATTTGTTTTAAGAATTGTGTAGAATTTATATATTTTCACAAATGGCCATTTTCGTCATTATTTGTCAAGAAAAGGCATAAATTATCGAGGTATGTTTACTTGTGTTATTCTTACTCTTATAGACTCGATATATGTATTGCCATGTGCCTATGTGCTTGTTTTTCATAGTATTTCATACAAATGCCATTAAGAGGATTTTTTTGATTTTTGAAAGGCATTATTCGATATTTGATTGCACATATTTGCTTTGTCAACTTTTGTTCAAATACTTCTTTTAAATGAGGTCTCAATTATATGCTATCGGATTCTCAAATTTCAAAAGAGACCTTTTGTAGCTTTCTTAAGCTTATTTGAACTTGCATGATTTATTAGACTCTTGATGATATTCTAAATGCATAGTATGTGTTTCTTGCTTCATGATCTATATATATATATAGTGTCTATTCCTACTATGCTCTTTTGCAAGAAATTTTGTGATTGATGATTGAAGCATGTTTTTACACTTGGGCTATTTTTTTCTTGTATAAGCGATGCCGTTAATGAGTTTGTTAAGTTGTGTAGATGAGAAATGAAGTACTCCAAATATTTGGATGTAAATGTTCTATTATGAACACCTTAGATCAATTGGATGCCCTATGATGATAGTGATGAAGAAGATAAAAAGGGTATTAGGAACAAACTCGATGACCAAGGCAACATTGGTCGAACTAAGGCGAGGTTAGTAGCTCGAAGGTATTTTCAAGAAGAAGGTAATCGATTTTGATGTAACATTTGCACTCATAGCACATTTTGTAGCTATTTGCATTTTACTTGCCCATTCTTGTTTTAAGAAAATTTCAAGCTTTACCAAATGGATGTTAAATCCAAATTTCTAAATGGTTTTATTCAAGAAGAAGTCTATGCAAAACAACCTCTGGGGTTTAAAATTTTCTAGGCCAAATGATTGTTTTAAGGCCTTGTATGGTTTAAAACAAGTACCGTGTATGGTATGATAGACTTAGCTATTTTTGCTAAATGATTCTACAAAAGGTAAAGTTGATACTACTCTCTTTGTTTGTGAAAAAGGGCAATATTGTTTAAACTTGTGCATATTTATGAGAATATCTTTGGTGCTACTAATGAATATTTGTGCAAGATATGGTTTTCTAAGATGATGCAAGGTGTACTTGAAATGAGCATGATTTCTTGCTTGGACTTCAAATCATTCAATGCCAAGTAGATGGTTACATTTCAAAAGAACTCTTGAAGGAGTTAGGCATCGAAGAAGGAAGAATCATTCCAACCTCTATGGCTATCAATGAAGAGATTGACAAAGGTTGAGAAAGGCATGTCGGTTGACAAACAAATTCGAGGTATGTCTTCTTGTATTATTCCTATAGAATCGACATTCCATATACCTTATGTCTATATGCTCGACTTCAAAAATTATCCCAACGAATCTCATTAAAGTGCCATTAAAAGAAATTTTCAAATATTTGAAAAGCACTTCTTCTTATGACTTATTGTACCCAAAGCTTTAAAACGTTCTTATTTTTTTCGGGATAACAAGTTCGGTATCTATTATACGGTTATTCGTATTCAAAATTTGGTTCGTCATAATCGAACTAAACATATTGAGATTCGATATATTTTTAAGGGATTGTGATTTTTAACAAAAACTTGAGATGTGTTTAATTCCGTCTCAAGGATAACTCGTGGACTTTTTGATCGTTAACCGCCGAGTATTTTACCTCATTTCGAGCTTGATTATGACATAATGTATATTGAATGAGGTCTACATTTGCATTTTGCACGTTTTAAAAGCGAGGGACGAAAAATCGGATTTTTGGATCAAATTTCGGATTTTCAAAACAGAAAAGAACCTTTGGTGGCCGATCGGGGTAAGGCCGCCCCGCCGCCAAGCCGTCGACGTCGTCGCCATGCCTGGACCGGTCGCTCTGGATGATTTTTGGCTAAAAATAGTTCGTTTTCCGGACTTTGCCATTTTGGCTTATTTTGTCCATTTTTCGTCCCATTCGCAAATTGCACACAAATTTCACTCCAAATTTGTTTTATTGCATACATTTTATATTTTGGGGATTATCTAGCTCGGTTATCATCATCATTGCTCGACTTTACCGATTGAATGGTAAGAATTTCACTATCTTTAACTCATTGGGTTGAACCCTTGAGTTTGTGGCTTATATGTATTTTTCTTGATGTAATTCATATATGTTTGTGATGAGCTTATTGATTGTTGATGAATGATATTTGTTATATTGTATTTGGTGATGAAAAACTTGGCTTGATTTCATTTACAAGGGCTATATATAACTTTTTCTATTTTTGACGCCCGCTAAGTGTTTGATAAAACGTTTCAATGAAAAAATTCATCACCTACACGACTCTCTCGATTTCAAAAGTCTCATATATTTATAGAGATCATGTTTTCTCGCAAATCAAATGATTTTTCATAAGCTTCTACAAGTCGTATGATTCGACTCTTCTATTTGGTTTAAAAGCTTCAATGTTCAAATGGCTCGATACATCGGTTTACTTGTGCACTTTGATAAGAATATATGATGTATTTATCGTGCTAACATTCTTTTTGATGATTCCAAAGGGGAGAAAACAGGTTATAAGCTCATTAGCTCATAAAAGCTAAGATAAGCTTAACGAAAAGAAGCTATAAGCTATGGCTTCATAAAGCCGTAAGTTGTGGATCATATTTAGTCCACTTGGTGCATTATGGTTATGTATGAATCATGGTCCATTGGTTGTAGTATGGACTTATATACGGTTCTAATGATGTATCTTTTGGGGGGGAGCTTTTAAGTTATTGATACTTAAGCTCAATATCGAAAAGCTAATATTTTAGCTTATGTTTAAGTTGCTTCTATATAACTCTTTGCTGTGCATGTTGATAGGGGAGCATTTGCTATATGTGTTTGATAATCTCTCTACTCCCATCCTTGTGTTTATTGCACGAGAATGTTGTCGCTCACAACGGATAGTTCTCTTTAAGGTAAAATTGTTTTGTTTTCAAAATCGACCTCGTTAAAATTGTTTTGGTTTGTAATCATCAAAAGGGGGAGATTGTTTGATAAATGGTTTTATCATGATTTTGATGATTTAGTTTTTATACCAAAACAATGTTTTTTTTAAGGTTGTCCAAATACTCCAAAATGATTTAAAATGGTTATAATATTTTACGGAGTATTTCTTCAAGTTTTATTTCGGATAAAATTGGACAACACATTTAAGGATTTTATGTCAATGGGTTTTTACATTGAAACTATGTTTCTAAATGTTGTCCTAATACTCCCGATCAGTCTAAAATATTTTCATTATTTTTTGAGTATTTCTTGAAGTTTATTTTCGATATAAAATTGGATAACACTTTTGTTTTGAGGTCAACAGGTCGTAGTATAGGGCAACCCGTGCACTGAAAGTTGAGAAAAACAGAAAACTTCATGTTTGCGAGAAAATGGTCGAGGCAACCGGTCGCCCTATAGGGCAACCGGTGCCGTCGCCAATCGACCCGCAGGCGGCCGGTGCACTGGAGCAAAAATTGAAAGCAGAACATTTGCCCTTCGTTTTTTGAAGTTGTGCGACCGGTTGAAGTAAGGGGACGCCGACCCGGTCGAACCCTACGTCGGCCGGTCGCCTGTGTAAATATGTATTCTCATTTTCAAACGTCTATTTGTGCGCGATCGTCGCCTTAAGTTTGACAACAAAAATGTAACCGGCAGCAGCGCAGACATCTTCTCCTTAATTTGTGGGATTGATTTCTAACGACTCTTTTCTTCAATTGTCTTGCAATTTTTTACAGAATTCATGTCCCCAAGAGGAGCATATCATGTACAAGACATCTTCTATAAATAGAGGAAGAATTGAAGCAACACTATAAGAGAGAATATTACAACACAACAAGATACACTCAAGAATACACTTGTTCTTACATTGTCTTATTTCTTGTTGTAATTTGCCTAGCTATTCACTTTCACATCCTTGAGGTCTAGGCTATTCTTGATTACACTTGCACTCAATTGTATAATTCATTATCGAGTTGTAATCTTGAATTTGGGTAATCATTCAACACAAGATATCCTTGTGAGTGTTCTTGTGGTAAGAACACACTTGGGTGATCTAGGTGTTAGGTGTGAGAAGATTGTGGTAATCTTCTTGTTGAGGTGTTGAAGAATTTGGTATTCTTCAAGGTTGAAGATCGTGGTAATCTTCACAAGGTGCCGTTGGAGATTGTGGTAATCTTCAAGAAGAGATTGTGGTAATCTCAAAGGTGGTGTCAAAGAAGAGTGTGGTGCTCTTCAAGGTGTTGTTGTAAGTTGGTGTTGTATTAATTTGTGGTAAATTAATAAAATCTTTTTTCTTTTTGAAATCCATCCAGGATATCTTGGGGTGGTAGAGGATTAGGCCCTAGGTGGGTTGAACCTCTTTAAATCGACGTGTGTTGTTTACATTCCGCACCTTTATTATTGTCTTTGAGCATTCGGTTCGAAAAAGAGGGCGAAATCGAAAAGATGGAGATAATCTATTTACCCCCCCTCTAGATTATCGTAGCCGCTTGGACTTACAAATACTTGGTCGGTTGACTACGACTTTAGAATTTTTGAATCTTCGATAATTTAGGAGTATATTCCGACTCTTATCCGAATATTTCATCTTATTTTATAATTCATCCCAACCAACTTTCAATTTATTTTTGGAGTACACATTTTTTATTTCACATCTTTATTTTAAGTTTCTAAATATTTAATTATAGATATTTATACATTTTATTTTTCCTCAATTTTATAAAGAAAAGAAACAAATATTTTTTTCCCTAATTTTCGAATTTATCACCTAAAATGGGAAAATAAGTCATTTTTCTTTCATTACTATTTTATTTTATTTTTTTATTATGGGACAAAAAAAAAATAAAATTTTGATAATTTTATTTCTATTTTATTTTATGTCTTGCAAGCCTACAATTAAAAAATTTCTCTATAAATTCCACTAACCCCTTAGTCAAACAAATGAATTTTAAATTTCCCTCTAAAACCTAGCTTTTGGCTTCATGTCTCTAATAAAGAAAGCTAGTTATTTTTTTTATACCCTAAACCCCTAATTATTCCCATTAACTATCATTAATCTCCCAAGCAAAAAAAAAAAAAATCTTCTCCATTCTCTCTAAACATTCTCCTACTTCTCTCTACAAATTTCTTCATATCTTCAAACAATCTTCATATCTTCAAACACACATTCTTCAAATCTTCAAACAATCTTCATATCTTCAAAACACACATTCTTCAAATCTTCAAACAATCTTCATATCTTCAAAACACACATTCTTCATATCTTCAAACAATCTTCATATCTTCAAACATTTCTTCATATCTTCAAACACACCTCCTTCATATCTCCAAACATTTCTTCATATCTTCAAACACACCCCCTCATATCTTCAAACACTTCTTCATATCTTCAAACACACTTTCTTCATATCTTCAAGAATAATTTCTTCATATCCTCAAACACTTTCTTCTTTCTTCAAACACTTAACAAAAACACAAGAACATTTCTTACTTCTTTATTTTCGAAACTATCACTACTACAATATAAGGAATTTTCTTCTTCAATCCATTTTGATATTTCTAGCTCATCCTCTTCACTTCTTAACCTAAGTTTGATTTTTGGTTTGAGGTACACTTAGAAGACAACTTGAAGATAATAGAGACTTGGAACCATCTTGACTAGACCTCAAGAAATTGTGAAGGAATTTGGACTAGAAGGTAAAAAATGGGATTTTCAGTACATTTTCATCTTCTCTTCTATTTTCCAAAATTTTGATACTCCATTTTCATTTTTATACTTTTAGGGGTTGACCTTAAGAGTTGTTTTAATAGTGAGCAAAGAGACCCATTTTGAGACCTCTACTAGTCTCATTTCATCTACTACACAAGGTAAGTGTAGTTTTACCAATATTCTTCACCTCTTTCTTCTTTCCTTAAATTTTTAACCTCATTTTTCTAACTCCTATATTTTTTGATATTCCTTGACTTAGGGGCTGACCTAAGTCACTTCTTCATCAAGAGTGATTTAGTCCATTTTTCACCAACAAATCAATCTTTAAGGTGGGTGGAAAAATCCTTTCAACTTCTAGGTGTTTTACTTAAAAATGCATGTAGTATTTTGATTTTGAGCACTTGAGATATATATTATATATTGCATGATATTTTCTTGTATCAAGTTGGAAAAATTCTCAAGTGTTGCTCAAAAATGCGATTTATAGAAAAATAGGGCATACATGTACACTTTATAGTTATACTTGATGAAATTTTGTATGAGAAGGATATGTATGTGTATGACTCTTGAAATCTATGTTTTGAATGATTTATAACATGTACAAGTCGAGCATAATTGATTAAATTTCAACTTTTGGACTTAAATGCAAAAATGGAAAGTTGGAGGATTTAATTGCAAGAAAATAAAATTTAAGGGACCCCTCTGTAATTTTCAATTTTTGGGACTGAACTCATGGTTCAAAAATTATGTTTTGACATTTTAATAAAGTTTTAAGAGTTTTTAGACAAATAAAATCAACCCTTAAAAGCCCAATGACTAGATTGTAAAATTTTAGAAGTTTAAGGGCTATTTTGCAATTTTTGAAACTGTACCAGATCCTAATTTTAAACTTTGAAATTTTAAATCTTTAAGGGACTGGAAATAACATATTTTAAGTGTATTCCAAAAATCCAAGTGTTTAGAGCTTGGAAAGTAATTTTATAAAACTTGAGGGACCAAATTGTAAAAGATTAAAATTGAGGACCAAAACAAAATTTTCAGGACTTATGCAGTCCATGCACCTGAAAATACTATTTTAACTATAACATAATAATATTTTAGACCCAAATTTCAAATTTCATAACAATCGGACCCCTAAAAGCCTTAAAGACAATTATTTCAAAATGGGACAAAAATGAGATTTTCAAACGTTAAGGGGCCTATACTTATTTCTTTTTAAAACTGTTTTTGTCCCAATATCCCACTGACCTTAGTGACATTTTCCAACTGGAATCACATTAAAAGCCCTTCCGGTTTGTGAGTTCCAATAATTTTAAACTTAGGGACCGAAATGACAATTTTAACATATTTGGGGCCAATGTGCGAATTTTATAAAACCTCGACTTCAAAACTTTAAAAACCTGAATCTCTGAACAATTTAGAGAATTTAGGAACTGGCCTCATAATATTTCAAGTTTATTCAATTTTTAACCCCAAAAAGAATTGGTTTTTATAAAACGGGGCTAATTGTAAATTTTCTTTTTACAAGGACCTAACTCGAATTATTTTTTTTTCTTTTAAAGAAACAGCCCTGGACCGTCTGACTTTAATTATTGATTAAAATATTTTATTTTCTAAACAATCCCCTGACTTATCGGATCGTCTTGACCGATTAATACGCGATCGTGGGGCGACTTCCTCGTCTTGCGATTTCGAATCAATAACGGGACTTATGTTCCACCTAATATTTCAAAATATCGAAGATTTCTTATTCTCCCGATAATCATCTTCATCCAAATAACTCCACCAACGCCATAATTGCCTTGTGCAAATTTTCGAAAACTTTCCTAAAATGCTTCCCTGAATAAATAATACTCGACTGCCTGGTTGACTACCCGAACTTGTATTTTTACTTTCTGCCTCGAGTCAACTTGATGTGTCGAGCTCACAAATCGAAATGGATACATCGGGATAGAACCGGCGGCTCATTTCGCTATTCCACTCTTCCCCATCGCCCTAATCCCGCAACCGAGGGATGGAGTTTGTCCGAGGGAAGCGGGTCGTAGTACTAGAGGTATAATTAATGATTATGATTTAATCCAGTCTTGCTAGCTCCAACGTGGATTTTGTCTTTGCTATGGAGCGATAAGGTGACAGTCTTGGACCATCATGAACGGGAGTTACAAGGAAGAACGAAGGAATCGCTATCCGATCCACACGATTCCGGAGTTAATCGTAACGTTTGGTTGGCGCTACACATCAGGACGCAACCACTACTTGTAATGCATGGGTTGGATCTACATATCAGTACACAACCACTAATTGTCTTGCATGGGATTGGCGCTACACATCAGGACGCAATCCTCCGTCTTGCTTGAATCATCGTGCCTGTGTGACCACGAACTATTTCTTAAACTGTATAAGTATATTACGTAATATATAATTATCACGACGCTTATGGACTATGTGTGAATACATGCATCATACATCACGCGTTTTCATACAACCGTTTTCTCGCATTAACTATATACATCGCCATACTCTCACACGATCACACCATCCACCGAGATTTTGTCTCATCCCCTCCTCGTTTTCTAACCTTTAGATGAGGAGTACGTTGAAGACGTCGAACCTACCACAATTTGAATCAATCCGCTGCTCGGCCGTCACTAGTTCCTATAATCATTGATGTCGAGCGACATTTTCTTTTGCTTTTGTTATTGTTGAATTCCTTCATTCTGTTTTAATTTGATTTGTAAGTTTAAATTCGGATATTTTGATGGATTGTATTCGGATATTGTCGGACTCGAGATGTAACTCGTACTTGTGTGTATTTTATTCCATTTGCATTAGACTCTATTTCACTTGGAGTTTTGTATCATTGGTTTAGACTGTTGGATTATTTCTGTTTAAGTGATTGATCGTCGTCGCGTCGCGTTTGGGGCATGACATGGACACTGTAAAAATTCTCATGGAATTGGGTATTACCCACTGGATTGAGATTCTCTATTCTACTTTTCCTATTCCACTCGCTATTTCATATATATTGGATGAATAACATGTGTACAATTGTGACATCATCGTGTACACGTATTATTCATTCAATACATGGAATATGGAGTGGAATAGGAGATTGCGTCCCCCACCTGAATGAGATATTCTGTTGCAAAATGGTGTTTCATCTTCTATTCCACTGCGGGGATGATTAATATGTGTATAATAGGCTTGATTTATGCTTCAAAAGTAACCATATAATGGAATAGAAGATAAAACACCATTTCATAATATAAGATCCTATTCGGTGATCTAGATGTCTCCTTCTACTCCCAATCTACTCTTGTCTATTTAATATTTAATAGGTAAATAATTAATTAAATTAAAGATATAGGGATAATTTTAGAATTAGTACTTCATATTTACCTACTTTCGTTTTTAGTACCCTATGTCTACAATAATTCCATCAAATCTCACCTTCTACAACGACATGACTTATGAAGTACATCTATATTAATGTGTGTGTCAAATGGTCCATTTATTGCAAAGTGAAAGTCATCAGATTTCATGGGAATTGATCCACCAAAATCTTCCATATCCTAAATAATATGGTTTTGACTCTAGGGCAAATCAAATACTCCCACTCCTTAGCTTTATAATTGTTATTGAATTTACTCTCAGAAATGCAGTGTTTCTAGAGAGAAAAAAAATGGAGGAGCCTGGGTTTGGTTGGAGGAGTCTGGGTTTGGTTGGAGGACGGATGGAAAAGTAAAAAGAAAAAAGAAGAGAAGAATGGAATGGGTTTGGGTGTTGGGAACCCGTCTCACGGATTTTGACCCCTAAGACGGTCTTACAAGAGACTCTCTCTCCTACATCTTATTGGGGTGGAAGATCATTTAATAAAAATCAATTTCTTCAAACAGATCCCCTGCCGCAGTGTCTGTCGACACTTCCACTACACATATGATCTACATATCCTGTTAGAGATGGCTTATAACTGAAAAATTGCACTATTGGTTCGACTAGATTTGGATTGTTTCGGTTTTAGTCCCTCAATCTCAAAATAGTCCCACTAAAACGTTTATGTTCCAAAAGTATTCCCCCGGTTAGTCTGTTAAACAGGTTGGGGCTATAAATCCAAACTATGGTTCTTATGGGACCTTTTTCCCCAAAAAAAATTATTGGGCCAAAAGTGAATCTTGTGGGATTAAAACTGCAACGGCCCCAATCATGTGGGTTGTGGGATCAATTGTGCAATTTTCTCTTATATTTCAGTTAAAAGTTTTTCTTTTTTTGTTGTACCACTTGAAGACTTTATTGCGAGATTGATCCATTCACTATAGGGGTTAGCATTCTTTGTCCTTTTTATTTCTTGATTGGCAATTTAGGGCTCTAATTTGAAAATTCTTCATTCGCCTGAGGATAAAATTTGCCAAAATTCCCGATCACATGAATTGCGACTTGGCCGCCACGTGTGTGCCCAAATTTGGGGATTTTTATCAACCAATTTATATTTTCATCCAACTCTTTCACTTCATCCATTTTTGCCTTAAATTGATCAATTCTAGTTGCCTTAATTGCTGCCCATTAAACATTTTTTATTGATTGATATGCAAATCAATTCCTCTTTGTGCTTGTCACTCATTAACATCGTGCAAATTGGTTTTTAATACATAGGTCATTCTCTAACAACTGTCCATGTTCTCATTCTCAACCACAACAAAAGCAATTTAAAATATGCAATTGTTAGAATCAACCCTAACTGCAGGTAACAACTGCCCCTTAATATTCATTTGAAGTTCTAGAAGATGTCAATGGAGCTCTAAAAGATGCCAATAATTAGGTGAATAACATACTTGAAAAGTGTCATCACCTTGTGTTGGCTTTGTACCCGATAGTACATGACCGCTGTGCTGTAGAATTATTCCATCATTAACCATTGAAAGTTAGGAGGTTGAGCTGTCAAATTATTTGGGTCAGGCCAAAAATATTTTGGACCGCTATTTTGAGGAGTCCAACCCAATCCATATTAAAAATGTACTTGATTTACTTCGGGTCAACTGGACCGACCAGAGGCGACCCGGTGTTTTGGGCCAATAGGCCGACTCTTTTCGGGCTTGCAAAATCACAATCCAGTCCTCCGCTCTATTACGGGCGGGCTTTTTGACAAATCCGACTCTAGTAGAAGGTAGATGGTTATCCGTATGTAGCAATCCAATATATATTCGAATGATATGGTGATGTATTGATGTTTATCTATCTATACTATCTATAAAAGTATGAATCACTTAAAAGTTTCTTGAAACTTTTGATATACCTATTGGCTATTATAACCCTAACGACTAGGTATTAAATATTGTGAGAAAGGGGTATAATTGAACTTATCTTTAATAATATAATTTAAATATGATTTCAAGTATCTATTCATATACCAAATTCTTTTTTAAATACTAAAAGTCTATTTTTCTGTCATAACTTTTTGAGTAGTAAGATTTTTAAAACAAAATTAAATTCATATTAAAATAGGATTTTATAGCTCTTTTTTTTTTTTTTACAAACATATCTCATAAGCATATATATGGAATTTATATGAGAAAATTATAGCCCTTCAAAAATTAATACAATACATAATGTATACTAATTTATAATAATTTATGAACAAATGATATATTTATGTTGTATTTTTAGAGAAAACAATAAGATTAAATTGACATAGAAATAAACATAAAAATAAAAAAAAAGTAAACTCAAAATGCTTTTATTGTAAATAATAGTAATTTCTAATTTAAGTGAACCAAAAATCATAACATAAGATACCTTAGTATCTAAGTTTTGTATTAATATTTATCTATTATTTATTTACAATGGATATGTCATTTGACTTTTTACTTCCTAAATTAGATTCAGTTATCAATTTTATTATTTTTATAATATACTTTTTTAATCAAATAAATAATAATTATGATAACATAAATTCTAATTAATAACAAAAAATAAAAAAGTGTAGATATATGTTTATATCATATAAAAAATTAAATTAAAATAAAATATATGAAAGCTATTTTTACTTAACGTATTTGAAAGAAATTAATTTTTAATACAACAGTTTAAGAAAAATAATAGAGATGAGATTACTTCATTGTTAGAGTATTTTGTTGGCATATTTTGTGTTAACTAGAAGAAACTCAATTTTAAAGCCAAGATAGAATTAACTTTGTTTTTCATTTGAAGTATTTATATGATAGGTGGTAAGTTTTTAGTTTCAAAATTTGAATTTTGATCCATAACATATTATGATTTTTTATTTCACATATATATATATATATATATATATATATGGAATTATATTGTTAGAGAACGTTAAATCTATTTGATCAATAGATAACTTGATTTAGTTAATGAAACATAACATAAAATATTATATTACAATTGAACGTGAATATTTCTTAAATATTAAAATTAAAATTAAAATAAAATTAACTTTTGACGCAGTTAATTTTAAGAAAAAATAAGTACTTTGATATTTATTTATCTTTTATTTATTCAGTTATAAAACAAATGACTTTTTATATTCTACACTTCAAAAATATTTCTTCTGATTATTATAAGTCTTAAAATATTTTCAATTTACAAATAAAATTATTGTCATATTGAACTATATTTCTAGAGCTTTCTAACCATATGAATGAATCATATATAAGAGAAAAATTCAACCATTTTAAGTTCATAAGAGAAAACAAAAAAAAAATATTTTAGAGGTTTTGATGCTTAATAAAAAAAATAGAGACAAATTAATTATTCTCCGAATCTTCACATATGGAATCAAGCTTCTCTCTCAATTAATAATATGTATTTTTAAAATTAATTTTATTGATGGTAGTTAAATAAATGATATAGAAAACAAGATATACTTATTTTATTTTTGTTGTACGTTCATGCATATTTTATTTTAATAGGTCATATCGATAGTAAAAAGTAGACAGTAAAATGAAAAAGAATAAGATGAAAAATAGAATCTTAAAAAATATTGTTGCAATACAAAAATATAAGCTTTTAAAATTTCTATAACTATGTGTGAATATCACTTTTACAAAACCAGACCATTTCCTTCGGTTGGGTTAGCTTTTTGGTAGGAAAGGCGCCGGTAGTCGAGTTGCTAGAGGTCCTTCGCTTTAATAACTAACCTTAAAAGTTTTGGTCTCTAATTTACTCTTTTTAGAATGCATTATGATTTAAGTCTCTCAATTATTCTCTTACTTAAATGAAGATATATTGTTAGAAGTCTTAAATCTATGTTATTAATATATAAAATTAATTTAACAAAAAGAAGTATATAGATTTGTCACGCCCAATATTATACCGTAAAACAAAATAATACCCAATAAATTACCTCTTCACATATTTATTAAATTAGCTTGGACAAGAGTTATTATCTGAAAAAACAAATAATTAAAAACCATAAATACATTGGAAGTCTATGAATTCATGCCATTTTTATATAACTGAAATACTTTATAATAACGAAAGCTTAAGAGGAAAACCTATTTTTAACATCGAAAGTTGGGTAAAATACTGCTTTTTGAAATAATCCAACGTATATAATATTGCAAACTCACAATTTAATAAAAAAAAGGAAGAGACACGTTGCTCGTTGTCGTCATTCCAGCTTCCCTATCTCTCGGCTTTTGTACAATATAATGAAAAAATATGAACGTTGATGATGTCGTGACACCCTTATGGATTCAACTACGCCGCACAATCTTCTCTTCATCTTTGACTCTCTATTTTTCATATTATATTATTGTTTCTATGTAAAGTGCATTTTCTGTGTTTTTCTCCCTTCGAAATGAATATCGGTTCTGCTTATAAAGCAAAACATGCCGCCTCGAGATAGTTTCTAATTGGATGATTAAATACACTAGCTTAAGCATTAAGGGAACAATATGTAAGCGATGCGTGTAGCCTTTGGTGATGATCATGTATGCAAGATTACTCTTCATTTCTATTAAGTCAACACGTAGCCACCTAAAGATAATTTGCTTTATCCAGAAATTTCCACTTCTATTTGGTTGGACCAACTCCATTTTCAACTGTTCTAATAGGTTTATACCGTTTAGCGGATTACTACAATTTACTCATATATATATATATATATATTAATTGTATATATGTATAATAGATATATTTACTTATGTTAGTGACACATATATTTTAAACACCTAAATGTATAACACGCTTCATAGTTAAGCTTTATATATGTATATATATATAAATCAGTACCGTTTATGCTCTATAAATTTTATAGAACTCAAGTTTTGGTTAAATGAGTAGTTTAAGATTCGGGTATTACATTCTCCCCATCTTACAAGAATTTGGCCCCCAAATTCCTTCCTAGAATAGTTGCAAGTCGAAAGTGATACGCCAACCCAATCAAGTAGTAATGGTTCCGTGTCGAATGTGTCACGCAAACTTTGTAAAACAGTTCGTTGTGAGTCGGTAGTGATGACAAGCCAATCCGATGGTGATAATGATTCTATGTCGAATGTGTCACGCGAACCCAGTAAAACAGTTGGTTGCGAGTCGAAAATGACAAGCCAACCAGTAAACAGTAATGGTTCTGTGTAGAATGTGTCACGCAAACCCAGTAAAATAGTTGGTTGCGAGTCGGAAGTGACAAGCCAACCCAGTAAGCAGTAATGGTTCCGTGTCGAATGTGTCACGCGAACCCAGTAAGATAGTTGGTTGTGAGTCGGAAGTGACAAGCCAACCCAGTAAGCAATAATGGTTCCGTGCCGAATATATCACGCGAACCCAATAATAGAACAGTTGGTTGCTAGTCGGAAGTGACAAACTAACCTAGTAAGCAGTAATGATTCTGTGCCGAATGTGTCATGCGAACCCAGTAAAACAGTTGTGCTTAAGTTGGTACACTATCCAGTCAATCAAATTGTCTAAATTGTTATTTCAAATCAAATCTTAGGTTTATCTGGTACTGCTAACCCATCACAGGCCAAAGACCCTATCCTGGTTTAGCTTAGGTGTAGTTCCTTTACACCGAAGCTCTGATACCATAACTGTCACGCCCCAATTTTATTATACCGTAAAATAAAATAATATCCAATAAATTACCTATTCACATATTTTTTAACTTAGGCTCGACAAAGAGTTATTATCCGAAATACATATAATTAAAAACCATAAATACATTGGAAGCCTATGAATCCATGCCATTTTCATATAATTGAAATACTTTATAATAACGAAAACTTAAGTGGAAAACCTAATTTTAACATCGAAAGTTGGGTAAAATACTGCTTTTTGGAATAATCCAACGTATATAATATTGCAAACTCACAATTTAATAAAAAAAAGGAAGAGACACATTGCTCGTTGTCGTCATTCCAGCTTCCCTATCTCTCGGCCTTTGTACAATATACTGAAAAAATGTGAATGTTGATGATGTCGTGACACCCTTATGGATTCAACTACGCCGCACAACCTTCTCTTCATCTTTTACTCTCTATTTTTCATATTATATTATTGTTTCTATGTAAAGTGCATTTTCTGTGTTTTTCTTCCTTCGAAATGAATATCGGTTCTGCTTATAAAGCAAAACATGACGCCTCGAGATAGTTTCTAATTGGATGATTAAATACACTAGCTTAAGCATTAAGGGAACAATAGTAAGTGATACGTGTAGTCTTTGGTGATGATCATGCATGCAAGATTACTCTTCATTTCTATTAAGTCAACACGTAGCCACCTAAAGGTAATTTGCTTTATCCAGAAATTTCCACTTCTATTTGGTTGGACCAACTCCATTTTTCAACTATTCTAATAGGTTTATGCCCTTTAGCAGATTACTACAATTTACTCATATATATATATATATATATATTAATTGTATATATGTATAATAGATATATTTACTTATGTTAGTGACACATATATTTTAAACACCTAAATGTATAACACGCTTCATAGTTAAGCTTTATATATGTCTATATATATAAATTAGTACCGTTTATGTTCTATAAATTTTATAGAACTCATGTTTTGGTTAAATGAGTAGTTTAAGATTCGGGTATTACAAAATTAAAATAAGAATTAAGTGTACAAATAGATAGTTGAAAATAGTATATATGCTATTGTAAAACATTTAGAATACAAACTGAAAAAATAATTTTAAAAACCCCATATCGCTGGAAATGTACACCCTTAAAGATATATAAATTAAAATATCATCATGACATTAATATTAAAACTTAGGACCGAAAATAATTTAATTATATAAAATTATTTAAAAGAGTGAAACAAGTGCTAAAATTGGATTGAGTTTAAAATATGAGATATGGACAAAAAAGAAAAACTAAGTAACTAATTTAAAAATAAAGAAACTTAATGCATTACTTATTAGTCCAAATACTAATATGACATTAATGGGAATTTAAATAACACAACACTATAAAGTGAAAACTAATATTAAAATATATATATATATATATATATATATATATATATATATTAATGGGTATATGTGAAATTAATGAGATAAAAATTCAAAAATACTTTTTTAGGGTTTCATTTCTTATTTGACCAAAATCATTAAAAATTAAAATAAATATTAAATTGCTACATACCTTTTGTTCAAATACAAAGCATTAACCTTTTGAGAATGTATTGGTAATTTTATTTTATAATACATAATAATTTTTAGAAAATATATATTTTTAAAATTTGAAATGTTATATTATCTTCAACAACATAACAATTAGATTAATTTTGGTATATTAAGAATAATTATAAACTTATAGCAATATGGTTCACATGAAAAATTTACAGCTACGAAAATGTTCTAATAAATTGAAAGAGCAAAATCCAATTACGATTGCAATATCTAATAATATATAATATCTTTCTAAAATTTTATGTAGGTATAATTTTTAAGTCATTTTAATAAATCACTAAATTTTCAAAAATCTCAAAATGTCATTTATAAAATAATTAATATTATAATTTTAATTTTGCACCTATATAATGATATTATTTGAGGTTTACATGCCCCAAATTTAATGCTCGACTTGAATACTTCTACATTTTTATTTTATTAAATATTATAAAAAAATCCAATTTTTTAAAAGTAATTTTCAAACATAAAGGTTAATTAGTGCTACTGTATTTAATTTGAAGAGTGCCTTCATATGAAAAGTGATAACTTATTATTTATTTTTTAAGACTACATTTGGTTTTGTTATTTATTAAGTGAAGATATATTGTGTGGAGTTGAATTGAATAGAATTTCAAAACTTAGATCTTGACTTATCACATTTTTATAGTTTGATTACGGTGTTGACTTCTTGACAAAGTGGATTAATTTTTATAACCACCAGCTTGTGGCTCAAGTGGTAATGTTTACCTTTATCAGGGTTCGCATCCGGTATCTTTCAATTTATTTGAAATTTATCTCCTACACTCTAACCAGTACTCTCAACTTATAAAAAAATAGATTAATTTTCTTATATATTTGGTTAAGACTTATTATGTTCAAATACGACATTTGAAACAGGTGGAATGCAATAACTATATATGAGTTTAAGTATCATAAAAAAATATTTAGCTTTTTAATAAAATTTAAATAATATTTGAAAAGTATTTTTCACATATACTTTATATTGTAAATTTGTTCTCATATATTTCTTTAATCAAGGAAACGATCAAGAATGAAAAAAGTAAGCATAAGAAGTTCAAAGACAAAATTTACATTTAAGTGGAATTTAAATTTAAAATAAAATTAAAAATAATATTTGATGTTATGTTTGATTTGTATAAAGAAGTTATTTAATTAGTTTTAGTTCTTTTCATTAATGTGATAATTGATTTATCAATCTTTAAACATATGTTGCTAAAAGAATTCTAAAATTAAATAAAAAAATACTACTGGCATTAAGATGAACTTACACTCATATATATTTGTTTTTGTTTTTTGGTATAAATTTAAAATTCTATTGGATGCATTCTTAAAATATGTTTTTGACCATTCCTTGTTGATCCATACTTGCAGGAAAACAATATATGTTATAACATTTTGAAATATTCCAATTTAAATAATTTGAGTATTGAATGTTCGTTATTTGTAAAGCACTTTGTAATATTTTAATATTCATTAATAAAATTATTAAACAATAAAATTGATTTAGTGAAGTCATATGGATCATATGCGACGCACGTGTTTGTTGGAATTGGTTTGATAAATTGGGTTTTTAACTCGATTTTGACCAATTATTTAAGTGGGTTCATTTATTCGATGTATGAAATAAATGAGATAAACGTCATCTACACCGCGGGTAGATGAGTTTAGCATTTTGAATTTATCAAAACCAATATCGGGTGAATGATAAATAAATGTATAAAGTTGGCCACTTAAAATGCTTTTATGTATGGAATATTAAAGGGTGGGAATATGGAAAGCCATATCCCACATAGGAAACATAGTAAATGTTTGACTAGTTAATAAACAGCTTCACCACTAATAAGGAGTAATCAAGTGAAACTCCTTATGGTGCACCCTAGTGGACCAAGTCATGTTTGACTAGCCTTTGGCTAGCTCAAAAGCACCGAGGGCGGTCGCGAGCACCGCCCGAGAGCCGGCCGAGCCCGCGACGTCGCACATTGTCGCATTGGGCGCTTTAGAGGCATACTTTGCACTTCGCACGTGCGTATCATCGGGAGGAGCCTTAAAGTTTTGGAAAATCGAACCAGGGTTCAGTCCAGTTGCTCGGTGACGTGACAGAGCAGCTCAGGTGGTAGTGACTTGGTAGAATCATCCGAGTGGCGACACGTGGCGTTGATTGATGCGTCGCATTGTGACGGGGCACCGTGGATCGACACGATCGGCCCGAGTGTGAAGGGGTGTATGCTAATATGTGTGTTCCTTCAGGCAGATGGGATCAGGACCATAAGATCGCAGCTGTTAACCACAAGGCGCGATCTGACGGTCACAACTGATCCGAACCAGGGGTTGCACCCAGTCTGAAGAGACACCAGGAGCTCTATATAAATCAGCCCCCAGAATCATTTCATCACATCAGAATTTCGAAATTCATATAGCATTCCGCATCAAAGTCTTGAGAGTTCAAAAAACTAAAAAGTTCGAAGTGTCTTATGATTTGTAGTGTTGCTATCACAAGACGTAAGTTGATGTATCTTGGGAGGCGATTGCCAGTTTTCGTTAACACCGTGATCGGGGCAATTTCGTCTTAAAGACAAAGAATCCAACTCTTGCCTCGACTTTCTGTTACTCTGCTCGATTGTTTCTACATCCATTCGGTATACACCATCCGATTTTTCCTAACAATTTAAGGCAAAATTTTCGTGTATATCAAATGGCTTCGACGTCTTCAGTTCAAGCACCAGCACCAGGAGAGAAACCCGAGAAGTTTGGGGGTTCAGACTTCAAAAGATGGCAACATAAAATGTTGTTCTATGTTACGACTCTGAACCTTGCTCGTTTCCTTACGGAGGATGCCCCAACTGTGGGGGAAGAGGAAACTGATAAGGAGAAGAGAATGTCGTTTGATGCTTGGAGTCAAAGCAACTTCCTGTGCCGGAACTATATTCTCAACGGACTGGATAACATATTGTATAATATGTATTGTTCGGTAAAGACTGCTAAAGAGCTCTGGAGCTCTTTAGAGAAGAAGTATAAAACGGAAGATGCTGGCACAAAGAAATTTGTTGTCGGAAATTCCTTGAGTTCAAGATGGTTGACACCAAGACGGTGATCAGCCAGGTTCAAGAGATCCAGTTAATTCTGCACGACATGATTGCAGAAGGAATGGTGGTGAGTGAATCCTTTCAAGTAGCTGCTATAATCGAGAAGCTACCACCTCTGTGGAAGGATTTTAAAAATTACCTGAAGCATAAGCGGAAGGAGATGGGGCTTGAAGACTTAATTGTCAGATTGCGAAATGAAGAAGACAATCGCAAGTCTAAGATTAAGTCTGGCAAGCCTCCTATGGAGGCAAAGGTAAACTTGGTGGAGCCCAATGCTAGCAAGAAGAGAAAGCACACGGGGAATAATCAGAAACATGGAAAGGCTAAAAAGTTCAAAGGGAACTGCTTCAACTGTGGAAAGCCGAATCACAAGGCTAAAGATTATCATCTTCCTACGAAAGCCAATCGGAACCAGGTGCATGTGACCGAGGACAAATCCGTGCCAATTGATATGTCCGAGGTTGATCTCTCGGTTGTTGTGTATAAAGGCAACAAGTGCTACATGGTGGAGAATCCGAGAGAATGGTGGGTGGACACAGATGCTACACGCTACATATGCTCCGACAAAGACATGTTCTCAACGTATACTCTTATCAATGGAAGGAAGTTATACATGGAGAATCATGCAACATCTGAAATTGTCAGTCTCGGCAAGGTGGTGCTGAAGATGACCTCGGGCAAGAAGTTGACCCTCGTTGATGTCCTTCATGTTACAGACATTCGGAAGAATTTAGTGTCAGGATCATTGTTGGTTAAGGCAGGGTTTAGATTAGTATTTGAGGCTCAAAAGTTTGTACTAATGAAAAATGGACAGTTCATAGGGAAGGGGTACTTAGATAATGGACTGTTCAAAATGAATTTAATGAATGTACTCCGAAACTTTGAAAGCAATAAAATTAATGCTTCTTCTTATTTGCTTGAGTGTTCAAATTTATGGCATATTAGATTAGGACATGTGAATTTTAACACTTTAAAAAGGTTAGTAAACTTGGAATTACTACCTAACTTTAAAATAGATTTACATCACAAGTGTGAAATCTGTGTTGAGGCAAAAATGGCCAAAATACCATTTCACTCGGTGGAAAGAGAAACAGAACCTCTAGAGTTAATTCACAGTGATATATGTAATTTAAAGTTTGTGCAAACTAGAGGTGGGAAAAAGTATTTTATTACTTTTATCGATGATTGCACAAAAAATTGTTATGTATATCTTTTAAGAAGTAAAGATGAGGCCTTATAAGCTTTTAAAAGCCATAAGAATGAGGTTGAAAATCAACTTAGCAAACGAATTAAGATAATTCGAAGTGATAGAGGTGGAGAATATGGAGCTCCTTTTGATGAATTTTGCTCAGATTCTGGTATTATTCATCAAACGACGGCTCCTTATTCACCACAATCAAACGGTAATGTTGAACGCAAAAATCGAACTCTAAAAGAGATGATGAATGCTTTGTTGATAAATTCTGGTTTACCTCAGAATTTGTGGGGGGAAGCAATTCTCTCGGCTAACCACATTCTTAACAAAATACCACACAAAATAAAGATAAAACTCAGCATGAGTTATGGAAAGGTCGAAAACCTTCCTATAAATACCCGAAAGTGTGGGGGTGTTTGGCTAAAGTAGAAATACCTAAGCTAAAACAAGTCAAGATAGGGCCTAAAACAATCGATTGCATTTTCATTGGATATGCAAATAACAGTAGTGCATATCGATTTTTAGTGCACAAATCAGCAATTCCAAATGTACAAGAAGGTACAATCATTGAGTCAAGGAATGTTGTATTTTTCGAAGACGTGTTTCCTTGTCAAGAAAGGAAAGAAGCTAGTTCTAGCAAAAGAACACGTGATACTGCCGATGGTGATCATCAATGTGATGAAGAACCAAGACGCAATAAAAAGGCCAAAACAACTAAGTCTTTTGGTCCAGATTTTCTAACTTATGTGTTAGAAAATGAACCAAGGACAATTGGTGAAGCATTGTCCAGTCCAGAAGCTTCATTCTGGAAAGAAGCTATTAATAGTGAGATAGATTCCATTATGCAAAATCATACTTGGGAGTTGGTAGATCTCCCTCCGAGAAATAAGCCTTCAGGATGCAAGTGGATCCTTAAAAGGAAATATAAAGCTGATGGAACTATTGACAAGTACAAGGCCAGGTTAGTAGCTAAGGGATTTAAACAAAGAGAAGACCTTGATTTCTTTGATACGTATTCACCTGTGACAAGAATCACATCTATTAGAGTTCTCATTGCTATTGCAGCATTGCATAACCTTGAGATACACCAAATGGATGTGAAAATGGCTTTTCTAAATTGTGGATTAGAAGAGAAAATCTACATGGAACAACCCGAAGGTTTTTTGCTCATGGACAGGAGAAGAAGGTGTGCAAACTCGTTAAGTCATTGTATGGCCTTAAGCAAGCTCCGAAACAATGGCACGAAAAATTTGACAGAACTATGCTATCAAATGGTTTCAATATTAACGAGTGTGATAAATGTGTTTACATTAAAGACACATCTAATGCTTATATAATTGTTTGTCTTTATGTTGACGACATGTTAATTATGGGGAGTAATCATGATATAATCATGAATACTATGAAAATGTTAATCAAACATTTTGATATGAAAGATATGGGTATAGCAGATGTTATTCTGGGAATTAAGATCTCTAAAACATCTGATGGACTTGTTTTATCACAGTCTCATTATATTGAGATAGTACTTCGAAAGTTCAATGCTTATGACAGTCCTCCAGCTAAAACGCCTATTGATTTAAGCTTACACTTAGCTAAAAATCAAGGCGAGCATGTATCTCAACTAGAATATTCTCGGATTATTGGCAGTCTAATGTATGTAACAAACTGCACACGTCCGGATATTGTCTACGCAGTTAATAAACTGAGTTGATTTATGAGCAATCCTGGAAATGACCATTGGAAGGCATTGATAAGGGTTCTTAGGTATCTAATACTCACCTTGAATTATGGATTACACTACTCGAGATATTCAACTGTATTAGAAGGATACAGTGATGCTAACTCGATATATGACTCAAAAGATTCCAAGTCCACTAGTCGTTATGTTTTTACCATTGGTGGTGGAGCGGTGTCATGGAAATCCTCTAAATAAACGTGTATAGCTCGATCCACGATGGAATCAAAGTTTATAGCATTGGATAAAGCTGGTGAAGAAGCGGACTGGATTCGCAACTTTTTAGAGGATATTCCTTGTTGGCCTAAGTCGGTGGCTGCAATCATGATACATTGTGATAGTCAGTCGGCTATAGGAAGGGCTCAAAATAGTATGTACAACAGTAAGTCTCGACATATACGTCGAGGACATAACACCATTAGGCAGTTGATCTCAAATGGGGTTATTACAATCGATTACGTGAAATCGAAAGAAAACCTAGCGGATCCGTTAACTAAAGGTTTGAATAGAGATCAAGTATACTGCTTATCGAAAGGAATGAGCTTAAAATCCACAAAATAAGAGTGTTCACAGTGGTAACCCAACCTTGTGAATTGGAGATCACAAAACCTTGGTTCAATGGAACAACTAAGTTATGAATATTCAGATAAACACTTGGAGCATGTTACAACTCATTCCTATCCAAGTGGAGAAACCTGCTGAATGTGGTGAGGTTAAGTTATAAACTTTTAATGATTCATATACTTTAAAGAAGTGGAGTATGGAAGGATACACTTAATAGGAGATCACCTATATAAGTGTGAAGATGGGCCGCTTCAACGAAACACTTTTGAATCCAAGATGTTGTCCAGGGCCAAAATGGATACAACCGTGAGAACCAAATGTTGTTAGGAATGATATTATGTGGATGCAATTGTTTTGGTTTACATAAACAAAGCTGAACAGTTCAAGACATCGTGTCATTGTGCAGCCTAGTAAATCCGATAGTATTCCACTAAGGAAGGTTCAAGCCACAAGCTACCTCTCCTGATGCAATAGCTTTCCGTTTGAACTCTCTTAGTGTCTGCATTCTCATTGTATTTATTTTCATTCATGTGGGGGATTGTTGGAATTGGTTTGATAAATTGGATTTTTGACCTGATTTTGACCAATTATTTAAGTGGGTTCATTTATTCGATGTATGAAATAAATGAGATAAACGTCATCTACACCGGGGGTAGAGGGGTTTAGCATTTTGAATTTCTCAAAACCAATATCGAGTGAATGAGAAATAAATGCATAAAGTTGGCCACTTAAAATGCTTTTATATATGGAATATAAAAGGGTGGGGAACATGGAAAGCCATATCCCACATAGAAAACATAGTAAATGTTTGACTAGTTAATAAAGAGCTTCACCACTAATAAGGAGTAGTCAAGTGAAACTCCTTATAGTGCACCCTAGTGGACCAAGTCAATTTTGACTAGCCTTTGGCTAGCTCAAAAGGCACCGAGGACGGTGCTCCAGAGCCGGAGCCAGGCCCAGGCCCGCGCACGTCGCACATAGTCGCATTGGGCGCTTTAGAGGCGCACTTTGCACTTCGCACGTACGGATCGTCGCGAGGAGTTTTGAGGAGCCTTATAGTTTTGGAAAATCGAACCGGGGTTGATCCGGTGGCTCGGTGACGTGGCGGGGGCGGCTCGGTGTCGGTGACTTGGCGAGAATCGTCCAGTGGCGACACGTGGCGATACCGCCCGATGCGTCTATTCGCTGACGGGGTGCCGTGACTAGACACGATTGTCCATTGTAAAGGGGTGTATGCTAATAGGTGTGTTCCTTCAGGCAGATGGGATCAGGACCATCAGATCGCAGCTGTTAACCACGGCGCGATCGACGGTCACGACCGATCGGACAGTGGTCGCACCGATCTGAAGAGACACCAGAGCACTATATAAACCAAAGACCCCTTTAATTATTTCAACACATCGAATTTGAAATTCATATAGCATTCTGCATAAAAGTCTTGAGAGTTCAAAACACTAAAAAGTTCAAAGTGTCTTGTGATAGTTTTGGAAAATCGAACCAGGGTTCAGTCCAGTGGCTCGGTGACGTGGCAGGGCAGCTCAAGTGGCAGTGACTTGGCAGAATCATTCGAGTGGCGACACATGGCGCTGATAGGATGCGTCTGTTCGCTGACGGGGTGCCGTGACTAGACACGACTGTCCAGTGTGAAGGGGTGTATGCTAATAGGTGTGTTCCTTCAGGCAGATGGGATCAGGACCATCAGATCGCGGATGTTAACCACAGGGCACGCGATCGGCCACGACCGATCCGACTGTGGGTCGCACGATCGAAGAGACACCAAGAGCTCTATATAAACCAGCCCCCAGAATCATTTCAACACATCAGAATTTCGAAATTCATATAGCATTTTGCATTAAAGTCTTGAGAGTTCAAAACACTAAAAAGTTCAAAGTGTCTTGTGATTTGTAGTGTTACTATCACAAGACGTAAGTCGTTGTATCATGGGAGGCGATTGTCAGTTTCCGTTAACACCGTGAGCGGGGCAATTTCTTCTTAAAGACAAAGAGTCCAACTCTTGCCTCGACTTTCTGTTACTCTGCTCGATTGTTTCTACAGCCATTCGATATACACCATCCGATTTTTCCAAACAGTGTTTCTTACTAGTTCATGAAATGAAGTTATTAAACAAGATGGATATATCACCAAGTTTTCTGCGCATTTCTTTAGCTTCGTTGTCCTCCATATCAAATCCT
Source organism: Rehmannia glutinosa (assembly GCA_016081115.2). Classification (NCBI taxonomy): domain Eukaryota; kingdom Viridiplantae; phylum Streptophyta; class Magnoliopsida; order Lamiales; family Orobanchaceae; genus Rehmannia; species Rehmannia glutinosa. Next base: position 302,721 of record JABTTQ020000690.1, read on the forward strand.
TTCAATTATATATAACTAATACAAGAACAGTTAAATTAAATCAGCTGAGATAATTATTTATTGCTTCTTATTATTTATTATAAAAGATCAAAGATGAGAATTTGACAAACTGAATCAATACAACACAAGAAGCACGTGACCCCGCGTCACATCCACGCCCCAAAATTTTGGAGCCGTTATGCAATGGTAACTTGCGCCAATTCTCCCATCTGAGGAAATTATCCACCAAAAATTTACAATAATAATAATTCTCAAATAGACATAGTTCTTCATAACCTCTCGAAACAGAGTCAATAGTCGAAGCTGAAATACTATTACAATCCAATCATCTAAGCGAAAAAGGTCTCACGCCTCTCTATTACATCAAGCATAGTAAATTGTTCATATACGAAATTTAAGGCAAGATCGACGAACTAAGTCTAGAGATTACTCCATCGATTGGATGTCTTCGTTGACGTCTTTATAATATGGTGGATCAACAACTGGTCGTTGAAAAAGGTGGGGGTGAGACAAAAATTCTCGGTGGATGGGTAATCGTGCATAAGTGTGCCTTATATAGATGCAGAAAAACAGTTATATGAAGAATGCATGATTCATGATGCGTGCGTCACACACGATTCACAAGCAACATGGTATTCAAAATAACATAGCTTTATATAGTTTGATGAAAATAGTTCATGATCATTCAAACACTATGAATGTGTTGCAAATAATTCAAGTAGTGTTTGCGTACGGAGTGTAATACCAACCCAAGCAAGTAATGGTTGCGTACGGAGTGTAACGCCAACCCAAGCAAATAATTCAAGTAGTGGTTGCGTACGGAGTGTAACGCCAACCCAAGCAAGTAGTGGTTGCGCACGGAGTGTGACACCAACCAAATGGGTCCGAGTAACTCCAGAATCATGTGGATCAGACAGCGATTCCTTCGTTCTTCCTTGTAACTCCCAAAGAAAGATAGTCCAAGACCTGTCACCTTATCGCTCCATAGGCAAAGACAAATCCACAATAGAGCTAGCTAGGCCCGGATTGTCATAATCATGAATATACCTCAAGTACTACGACTCGCTTCCCTTGGACAAACTCCGTCCCTCAGTTGCGGGATTAGGACGATAGGGCCGGAGAGTGGAATAGCAGCCAAGCTGCCCGGTTCCATCCTCGACGTATCCATTCCGACTGTGAGCTCGACACACCAAGTTGACTCAAGCAAGAAAATGATTACAAGTACAGAATGTCAACTAGGTAGTCGAGTAAAAAAAACATGACGATACATATAAAAAGAAGTACAAAATATCAACAAGTTAAGTTTAAATTTGTCCAAAGGCGAGAAAGTCGCCACGCGTAGTGCGTATAGTCCGGGGATTTTCAAGAAAAATATGGAAGCATAATTAAATCATAGTTAAATCAGTTTTAGGGCATTAGAGAATAAAATATTATATTTTGGGGTCCTTGATAAAGGAAAATTTTGTAAATAGTCCCATTTCTTGGAAAAAATACTTATCGAGTAAAAATTTGAATAAGTCCTAGACTCAACCACGGAAAAATGTAAGGTCAGTTTTTAAATACTTAAAATTGTTCAAAGATTCTGTTTTCAAAGAGTTTGGGTCGAGTTATTGGAAAATTTCAGTTTGGTCCCTTCTTTTGTCAAAAACATCATTTTCGATCCCGAACTTAAAAATTTTGGATCTCACAAACTGAGAGGGCTTTTGATGTGATTACAATTTTAAAATATCATGTATAACAGTAGGATATTGGGACAAAAGTAGTTTTGAAATAGAGTCAGTTTAAGTCCCTTAATTTTTACAAATTTGATTTCTAGTCCAAAAATTCGGTTTTTGTCCTTAAGGGTTTATTTAGTGTTCGTTTGTTATGAAACTTGAACAATGAGTTCAAAATATTATAAAAATAAAGTTATGTAAATTTCCAGGTGTCCGAGATGTACTTTTTCCTGAAATTTCATTTTGGTCCTTTAAAATTGGAAATTTTTACACTTTAGTACTTAAAGTTTAACAAATCGGTTTTCTCAACCCAAACCACTTTAACCTTTTAAATTTCTCAAAATATAGGTTTTTCAGTTTGAGAAAGTCAAAATTTCGAAATTTTAGAGGGGTCCCTGAACAGTTTTTTAAAAATTCATTTTGCCCCTTAAACTTTCAAGTTTCCACATTTGAGTATCTAAAATTTCAAAGATGGGTTTTCTTCTCTCAAAACCTTTAAACTATTATTATTAACCTAAAATATTAAATTTTACAATTAATACAGTCCAAAATTTCGAAATTTATAGATTGGTCCTTGGACAGTTTTTAAAATTATAGTTTAGTCCTCAACTTTGCAAAAATTGCATAAATGACATATTTGTTCAAATTCGAGCACAAGGTCATATTTTACAGAATGTATATCAAGTATAGAACATGATTTTGGGCATATAACACATTCATTTACACATTAATCAAGAGTTAAACAAGAAATTAAGATATATATGCAAATATGTCCCTATTGTGCAAGAAATCAAAATCATGCTCGTTTTTGTGAAATTTCTTGAACTTGATACATATAAAAAATACATATAATATATATATATATATAGTAATTTAAAATATTTTTATGTACTACATGCTTTTTATGAAAATTATTTGCCTATTTTTGAAAGATTTTTCACCCACCTCGTAGTAGTTTTTTTTTTCGGGTTGATAAGAAATGGAGTCTTCTTCTTGGTATTAACTTATTGACTCAAACTCTTGAAGGTCAGTCTCTATATGGTATCCAAACCATATTTTGGTGTTAAAATTAAAGTCTCAAATTTTAAAGGGATTTAATAGGATTAAATGACTACTACTTACCTTAATGTCATCAAGTAGTCTCTAAAAATGGAATTTTTCCTTCAAACTTCTAACTTCAACTTGGGATGGTGTAGGTTAGCCCCTAAGCTCCAAAAATTCATATCCTTGAGTCAAAAATAAATTCTTCATATTGTCAAAAGAAAAATACTCAAACCACAAATTCTTACCTTAAAGTGTGTATAGTCTTGAATTTCTTCTACAAGCTTGTAGTCAAATCTAGGTCTCTAATTCTTCAAGAAAATTCCTCTAGAAGTACCTCAACAAGAAGAATTTATGTTAGAATATGAAGGCATAGACTTGAAGTTTTAAGAAGATAAAAATGAAGATGAAAGAAGAAAATTTTCTCACCTTTGGCTTGAAAATTTTCGGTTCTTAGAGAATATGGGTAGAGAATTTTGTATTTTGTTCTTATAAGTATGAAAGAATGAGAGAGTTTCAAGTATTGTAGGATGAAAAAATGAAATTTGTTTCTTTTATTTCCAATATGACCGAAAGGGGAATTATTTTTGTTTTGATGTTCAATATTTGTTTAAGTTTGTTGGGAGACAAAATTAAAAAAAAAAATGAGTTGATTCTCCCCATAGGAGTAGCTATGAACGAAAATTAAGGGGTGGGGGGGATTACTTTCTTTTTTCCTTGTCTTTTGGTGTTTAATAAGGTAATGAGTAAGGATTGTAAGTAAAAAAAAAAAATTGATTCCTTTTCTACATGTGCTATAGCCGAAAGCAAATGAGGAGTGGGAGGAATAAATTGTTTTTTTTTTTTACTTTTGTTAAAGTTAAGAATATTACATGAAGTGGTGTAATAAAAAAAAATAAAAGTTGAATGCCTCATTGTCTTGCTTCTCCCATTGTGGACGTCCAACAATCCCCTTTTTCAAATTTTTTGTTGTTTTTGTTTTTCTCATAATCTATCTTGTTGGGAGATACAAAATAGTAAAAAAATAATAAAAAAAAAGTTAATTTCCCCATTATTTTGTTTTCTTTTCTTTTATAAAATTTGAGAAAAATAAAATGTATTGGTATTCATAAATAACTATTTGGAAGTTTAAAATTAAGGATGTGAAATAACAAAGGTGTATTTCAAAAAAATAAATTCGAAGTTGGTTGGGAATGAATTATAGAATAAGGTGAAATATTCGGATAAGAATTGGAATGTACCCCTCTAATATTTCTAAAGTCATCCATAGTCGATCAAGAATTAATACTTGAGGAAGAATATAACCAGTATGCTCGAAATAGGAAAAAAGTAATCATCGTTGGAAGAAATAAATAATTGAGTATCATATCTCGTCTATAATAGATATTGTGACACTTAGCCAAGATTTTGTCACTATGCATCATCGTAGAATATGTTGAAAAACATCGGGGCCTCACATTCTCCACTCCTTAAAAGAATTTGGTCCCCAAATTCCTCCTAAAAGAGTTCAGGGTAATGTACGAGCATCTCTTCTTCCATTTTCCATGTGGCATCTTCATCTCAATCATGCGCTTGCCACACTACATTTACCATTGGGATCTCTATTCTTCTCATTTGGCACACTTATCTATCGATAACCCATATCGGTTTCTCAATGTAAGAGAATTCTCTATTATGGGCGGGATTTCCTATGTGATAATGTGTTCCGGGTCAGGCTGGTACTTATTTAATTTGGAGACATATAACACGTCATGCATACCAACTATAGGAGGTGGAAGTTCAATCTGATAAGCCAGCTTCTCGACTCTCTTAAGTATCTTATATCACCCATTATATCTCAAGCTTAGTTTTCCTCCCTGCTGTGGTGCTTTAATCTCGCACAGCAACCAGGTCTCACTGAGATATTAGCCCAAAATATTTGAGTGTTCGTTCTCATTGGATCCTATATACTCAACTCTTCTAGGGATTTTCCTTCCTTAATCATCAGTCTGGCGATGCTAGCCTTTCTTCTTAAGGTGTCTGCCACTACATTTGCTCTCCCAGGGTGGTACTGGATATCAAAATGATAATCTTTAATTAGCTTGATCCACCTTCTCTGTCTCAAATTGAGATTCTTCTGGGAGAACAATTGTATCAAACTCTTACGATCTTTGAAAATAGTGAACATTGCTTTGTTCAAGAAATATCGCGACTTTTCAATGCGAACACTACTGCTGTCAATCCCAGATCATGCATCGGGTAGTGGCCTCGTACGGTTTGAGCTTCCATGAGGCATAAACAATTACTTTCCCTTTTTCGTAAGTATTGCACTCAACTCTTCTCTTGACACATCACTATAAATGACAAAACCCTTTCTGTTCCGTTTGTGAGGGCCAAGGCGGAAGCAATCGTGAGTCATTTCTTTAGTTCTTGAAAACTAGTCTCATACTTGTCATTCAATTCGAATTTGACTTACTTCTGAGTCAATCGTTCGACATCAATTTTGGAGAAATCTTTGATAAATATTCCGTGATATCTTGCCAATCACAAAACTTCTGATCTCTGTCATTGTTTCTGGTCTTTTCTACTCCACAATAGTTTGCACCTTTGACGGATCTACTGCAATCCCTTCACTAGACACTATATGTCTCGGAAATGTGATTTCCTTAAGCTATAATTTGCACTTGCTAAATTTGGTATATACTTGTGTTCTTGTAGTGCTTCCAATCACGATTCTCAAATGATGTTGGTGATCCTCCCTCGACTTGGAGTACATGAGTATGTCATTGCTGAAAATCACTACGAATTAATCTCAATAAGGTTGGATGACTTGGTACATCATGTCCACGAATGTTGTGGGGAATTTGTTAATCTGAATGGCATTACTACCAACTCGGAGTGACCATACCTAGCTTGGGAGGTTGTCTTAGGTACATGTATTCATTTTAATCTTCTACTGATAGTATCCTTGTTGTAATCGAATTTTGAGTATACCATGCCCCCTGGAGTTGGTCGAATAGTTCATTGATCATGGGAGGGGATATTTATTTTTTATGGTCACGCTATTAAGACCACGCTAGTGTATGTACAGTCTTCGTGTCCCATCCTTATAATTAGCCCATACTTTGTGACGAAATTTAAGTCATAGATGACCAAATTAAGTAACAACTAGATCAAATATTGGACGAGTATCTAAATCACAATAGTAGTCTGAATAATCTCAGAAAGTCATTATCAAATCTTAGTGAACAATAGCCATCATAACTTAGAGAATACTTAGTGGTAACATCTAGTCGAGATCTTATAATGGTCACATCCTTAGCGTATCTTATTTTCGATACCTAAACCACAAGTCAAATTTCCTTACTTAAACTTGTACAAGTATTTGGGAATGAATAACACAAGGGTACTATCATCGATAATTATACTTAGTGAGTCCCCTACTATCACTTTCCCAAAGTAATATCATTAGGTATCTAGATCCCATAATATATCACATCCAAATCATATACTTATCAAGAGATAACCTCATACCCTTCAAGTCTCATCATATCGGGAATTATAATCTTCAAATCATGGATTTTCTAAATCACCTAACGTCCAAACCGAGGAATATCCTGATATCTTAACACTATGACAACCCAAAGAGTTCAAATATTCATCCAAGATTTAACTTAGGTCATCTAGTAGCGGTACCAAATCCAAGGTCAGAGGAACCTATCTTGGGTCAGCTCGGTATAAGTTTCATCCTTACAAACCGAGCTCTGATACCATCTATAATGCCCCAAATTTTGGAGCCGCTACCTAACGTTAACTCACGTCTCCCATCTGAGGATATTATCCACCAAAAATTTGCAATAATAATAATTCTCGAATAGACATAGTTTTTCATAACCTCTTGAAACAGAGTCAGTAGACGCAGCGAAAAATACTATTACAATCCATTCGTCTAAGTGAAAGAGGTCTCACGCCTCTCTATTACATCAAGCATAGTAAATTGTTCATATACGAAATTTAAGGCTAGATCGACGAACTAAGTCTAGAGATTACTCCGTCGATTGGTTGTATTCGTTGACGTCTTCATAATGTGGTAGATCAACAATTGGCCGTTGAAAAAGGTGGGGGTGAGACAAAAATTCTCAGTGGATGGGTGATCGTGTGTAAGTGTGGCTTATATGTAGGTCCCAAGGGGTGTGAGTGTAAGGTTTAGAAGGGGGGTTGAATAAACCTTACCAACTTTTCGATTTAGTCCTTTTTAAAATTCAGAGTTGATACTACACAGTTGTGTCCTTGGTGGACATCCAATTTAGTTAATCAGTAGAGTTAGTCACTCAACAGACTCGACTGAGCTGTTGATAGAATAACTCAAATTGTTAAAATTAAATTAGCCCATTAATGAGTTTGTTTTTATTGGAAGACTTAACACCCTTAAATTTGGTTTAGTTATGATTTAATGCTTGGTTTTAGTACTTAGAGATTATCAAGTGGATAGCAAATTTATCAGCAGAGTTAAACAAATAAGATGCAGGAATTAAAATGTTGAAATGTAAATGACACGATAATTTTTATAGAGGTTCGAAGATGGGGTAATTCTTCTACTCCTTTCTTCTCCAACTCGGAGAAATCCACTAAGTATTGATCAAGATCTGAGTGGTAAAAGTCCAGATACAAGTCTTGATCACACAAACGGTGACTTGATCCTTTGGGACTCGATCTGGAGATGCCTTGGTCACTCATTTGGCTTCTCGACGACTCGGCCTTCTTCAGGCATTTGCGCTTGCTACTACTGACTCACTTGCTCAAGCTTTTTGGATTTGATCACGAAGCCCTCCAAAACTCGAGACTGGTTCGACCTTGAACCTTCCTACAATCCTCCGTGGAATGTAGACCCCTTTTCTTCAAAAGTTTCCTCTTCAACTGATTGAAGTTATCTTTCCTTCACAGGTGAGTGTTGGATTGATTTCCTTCGTAGTGTAGGCTTGAGGATTAATCTTGAATGATTTTGAGAATACTTTGATTACCGTTCAGATGTTAGCTTGAGTGTTCGTGGTTCAGGTAATCAAAAGTCTCCTTTCTCAGAGTCATTCCTCAGGCTTTTATAGTGATCTTTCAAAACTCTGTCCAGTTGAAGAGATAGGCTTAATTTTTGAAAGTCACTTGTGGTCGTTGGCTTGTCTTGTTGCAGTCCTTGGAATTGCCACTTCCTCGTATGAATTGTTCTTCAGCTTTTCAGAGTTCTGACACGGTGCAGTGCTTCCTATTGGTTTATTCCTCTTGCACGCTCGGGACCGATCACTTCGAGAAAGGTAGCATGGAGATATTACTTGTTTAAGTAATTCTCTTGATTTACGTGCAACGGATCTCTTTCGATTATCTCGACTTAATCGCATTTCCTTGCTTTCCCAGGTGACTTAGAGTCGACTTCCAATCATGGATGACTCTTGTCACTTCAACTAGAGACTTGGCTATCTTGAGTCAACTTGGTGATGTTTTACTTTTTGCATCTTACCGCACCTTGATGTCGAGTTCTCGTCTTCTCTTCTTTGCCAAACTCAAATTGTCTCGCAAGTGAGTCTTCCTTCTAGTCTCAGTTGTCTTTTTGCATGTTTAGGCATAGGCGACTTAACTCACTTGACCAGCCCTATTTATTACAATGCGGTTTACAAATGAAATGGGGTGCCAACTTCCTATTCTAAGTTTTACATGGCATTCATCAAAATCTAAACAATAAATTTCCTAACATTTCCCCCTTTTTGATGATGCCAAAACTTAAAACATTCAAAATGTAAACAGCAAAGATACATACAGATAGAGCATTCACAGAGAATGTATGCGTAGAATCAATCCTTTTATTGATCATAATATTCTTGTTCTTTTACACAACTGTTTACAATGTGTATCAGAGCAAACATTTATGTCTACGCAAAAATAGAGAATTTACAGATTTATTACAGAAGACTTACATGAAATGTATTTACATAGTAAGATACATGAAGGGGTGGACAGCAACACTTCATCTCCTTCGATGCCTCCTTCTTTCTTCTTCTTCAGTTCTGTCATCTTCTGCTCTTCTTCTCTTTCTCTCATCTTCAGCCGCCTTATTCTTCTTTTTATATGCCTTCCGGGCAGCTTTATCTCTTCTTAGTCTCTCTTGTCTCTCCTCCCAAAGTTGAGTTTGTCTTTTATTTTCTTCTTCGATTCTTTTCACATACTCAAGCATTGTTTTTAGCCACTTGCGATTGGCTACTTGGTCAAGACCACCCAAAGAGATCCCTCCTTTCTTGCCTGGATCTATGTACTCGGTGTTTTGGGCAGAGGTCCCAGTCCAAGCCTCTTCTTCCACCACGCTTCTTCTTCTTCTACCTCTCCCCTCGGGCGTGTATTATCAGATCGGGTCTTCTTCTTCCCGGTGAGTGACTAGCGGAGTGACCAGCAGAGTGACTCCCGTTAGTCTCGCACTGTCGCCTTCTTCACATAGCGTGAGACCCTTTTCCCAAGATACAAGTCCCGTGCTTGAGCCATGGACATGTTTGCGAAGTATCCTTCGAGATGCGGCGTTTTAAATTCATCAACCGATCTTGGCTCGATTCCGGCATCGAGATGGCATAAGTGTCTCTCATCTCTTGGAATGCCTCCATGTTGTTTCAAGATATCCATAACTCGGGCATTTATCCTTCCTTCCACTTCCTCCATCCCTCGCTTCAATCGTTTTTCTCTTTTCAAACCATAGACACATCGAGTGTTGGAGTGGCGAGTCACTGGGAGTTTCTTCGATAATATCAGTGTGACAAGACCTTGTTGGGGGTTTGTGCAATCATTAGGGTGACATCTCCCGATCTTTCCCCCTCAACAGAGACTTTCCTTTCTTTGCTCTTGAGACCTCTTCAATGTCTTTCCTTTACAACCGCTTGCTCCCTCCTTCTCAATGTCGGATCTCTTCAGGCGTTTTAAGGTATTCCTCTTCCCCTTTTTGGCATCATCAAAGGAGAGAGGAACGCAGGAAACATACTAGCAAGTAGAAAGTCGAGTATCGATAGTCGAAGTTTTACTTGAGTCTGCTGCAGAGTATCTTTGCACGAAACTTCGAACGAGTAGCGTTGGATTGACTTTAAGCAACTTCATCTCGGCCATGAGAAGGCTGAATTTTCGATCCATGTTTTCTTCCATACGCAGGAGCTCATTCTTATTTTGCTCACGCAGACTTTATCTCAAAGTGTGTGAGATTCATGCATGTGCTCTATGTGTTCTCTCGATTGCGTCTTTGCATCGGCATTCTCGGCCGCTGGACCAACGACTTGTTGAACAATGTTCAAATATCTAGCTTGTTCCACACGCATTGTTTTTTTCTTTGTTGCCACCACTCCCCGATTCTCGACTATTATGCCTCTCAAGTCGCCATAAGGTTGGCATCTCTCGTTATCCAGTCTCATGTCCATCGAGGCCTGGTGCCTCTCCATCCGTTCAATTTCAGCAAATAATGCTTTGAACACCTCCCGAACTTCATTTGGTCCTGTTGCGGTGACGGCCAAGACGTCAAAATCATTGTCATTTGAACGATGGTATTTGATGGAATGACAGGATCTGGTCCGTGGAAGCGCTCGAGATCTCTTTCGACTCTTCGGGAGGTCGGGTACCTCCGAGAAAAGGAAATGATTCTACAAAGGAATCATCACGGGCAAATCGGGATTTGTTCAATGATGAGTGGTGCGCGTGAAGTTCCTTGTGGAGTCGAACTCTTTGCGGCTGGGGAGCTGCGCATGTGGACTCTGTTTTTGGGGCTGTTGTGAAGTTGACCCAACTTGATGAGCCTCATTTGTCTTAATGACCGTCGGTCTCATTTTGGTTTCTCCAATTGAGTTGACCGGTCCTCGCCTTATCGAGCGTCATCGGACGATGATGAGATTTCCATGGGTGGCTCATCATCAAAATTGAAAGTTTGACGAGTAGTCTTGAGGTCGACTTGCTCGTGGTTGGAATATCTTTTATTTGAGTCTTTTGGATCTGTCAGGGGATGACTCAACTTCATCGTCTTCTTCCGATCCCGAAAGGTTACATCGGATTATCCTAGGAATCGTGAAGCGCGCTTATCTCCTTTTCGGATGGATCAATGATAGCGGGAGGGATGTTCGTGACTTGACTTCATTACCTCGGGAAGTCTCAACCTCTCGTTGGCCTTCATTACCTCCTGTGATCTCTCTCTGCAAGCCGAGGCTTGGACATCCTTTTCGACAGTGTGTCATTGTCTTAGGGTCTTTCTAACGGTGTCATCCATTAGAGTCTCAACCCCATGGATTGCACTTTCATCGCCCTGCAGTGTTAACTCCCGGTATGTTCCTTCATGTGCCTCGACCGCATCGCAGCGGCGTCATTAGCCCTTCAGAGCGATTGGCACCTCGGTGAGACAGGTCTCGCCCTCGAGCCGTTGATGACAACTTCTTTGTGTATTTTGTGTTTGTTTCTTCTCCACTTCGCCTCCTAGATTCGTTGTGGAGTCATCGTCAGCATCCTCCGACCTTTTGCGCAGTTGAGGGAGTTTTCCTCTCGGTGGCACACCGGTGAGTGACTTGGAATGGGGTCACTCATTTCCAAACTCCCGGCTCTTTCTACTAAGTGTTCAGCCGTTGGGGCGGTGGTAAGACACCTTCATTAGGGGTTGGCTCGTGGGGTCCCCACTATCCCGTTCATCGCCGATTCCTTAATTCCTTCTTCCGAGTGAGCTGGGAAGTGGTGGCAGCAACAACGGTGGCAATATCTTTTGCACCACTCCCATTGGGTCTATCTCGGTGTGTGTTTTGGAGGACTCTCCTGGTCCCTCCATCATTCTTTGTTCATGAAGGACTCGGATTCGTGCATTTCTTGCTGCATTTGCAACTCTTACGTGGCGGCAATAGGGTCCAGATCCTCATCATCCCGAATAGACGTCAAGGAGATGATGTGTATGTTACGGGTGCGGTGATAGGCGATCTTTGGCCTTCTCACGTGCCTCGGCTTTCTCCGCCCTGTCTCTCCTTCTCATTGTCCTTGAAGATCTGCAAGATGTCCGTGCGATTTTCTTCATCCGATCTTGGACCACGATCGTCACTCCAAGAAAGTTCATCGGTTCCTCTTCTTCTTCGATAAACTCAGGCCTTTGGAATCGTTCCTGGATCGACTCAACTTCCACTTCCTCCACTCTCGCGGACGATTTTGGATGTCTGGGTAAGGTGGGGATAGGATCATCACATCATTATCATCTCTATCAGCTTCTTCTTGTTGTCCCTCATTCTCGGGGGATAGAAGGTAGCAAGCTCGGTGCTCCATACTATCGGTGCGTCTCACAGGAGGGGCTACGATCCTGTCAACAGGCGAGTGTGCTTTCTCAGCTACTTCTTGTGTCGCAGATGTTCGAACTACAGCTGGGTCTTCAATTTGCCTCTGTTGATCGCCTTCAGCAGACTTAGCGGTTTCATCAATAGTATCGGAGACTCTACTTCTCCGGCGAGTCTCAGTATCTGTTTTGGTGAGTGGTCGACTCATTTGGTTTCTCAAGCTCGGAGCGCTTGATGATTCTTCTTCGTCTCTTAGTTTGTACCATAGGGATTTCTGGTTCGGAGAGAGTGTCTTCTGAGTCTTGGGCGGCGGGGCGGTGCGGTATTTTTTCCTCGAGAGAGTGTCGTCTTGGCTTATCAGTTCTCCTCTTTTTGACGATCGGAGAAGGTATTTGAGATTCCTTCTCGGCCCATCTGGCATTGCTAGGGCGGGAGACACGGCTACGGGGGCGAGTGACTCGGTGCGGGGTGGGAAGCATTTGTTTTTCTTTGTTGCAAGGGCGTGAGTTCTCTTAGCAGCTGCAAGGGGGCCTAGCTTCTTTAGTGGAGAGGAGACATTTGTATCTTCAGGGTGGTGATTCCCCCTCACTCGTATCGGCTCTCTTGGCGTAGGCTCTCTTCTCGTGCGCTGAGAGGTTTGATCCGAACATCCTCTTGTTTACATGGAATGCCTTTCCATGTCTAAGAGGGACTCCTTGACCTCCATCACCGGCCTATTACTGGACCATATCCCGGGGATCCTCCAAATGCACCATTCTCCTTGAAGGATTTGTTCCCTACATTCTCGCGTAGTCTTGTAGACAAACTCAGCCCAGTTTACTTGCTTTTTCTTCAATGATCGCAGCCATTACGATCAATTTTGCTTTGACGATTGGTCAAAGCCGCCAAATTTGATGTCTATGCATTTGGCAACTATGTCCAACGATTTGTGGTAGTCCTCCTTCTGACCTCTTGTTGGTCAGATAGACTATCTTTTCAAAGATAGTCGGTCTTGGCTACTTTCTTTCAAGCAGCAGAACCAAGTCTACATCGCCTTCATTGATTTCGTGCTCCTTCCGCCGGTAATGAGGTGTTACGCCAAATCTTTGGCAGAGATGATGAACTCCTTCCGTGTGAAAGAAGATTTGATCCCTCATCGTGAATCTCGGCGTTCACGTAGAAGCTGTGCGACCTCTTCCACATAGGTCATCGAGAACTCCATCGTCGAAATGGTTTTTTGGGACGTTTGAGCTTTTCAAGCGATCTTCTTTATGAGGGAGTCATCGGACCCCTGTTTGATCATACCCTCGAAATCCACAGATGAGCCGGTGTGGATTTGCTTTCCTAGCTTGACAAAATCATAAGTCGAAGCCATTTTTCAGTATTTCACAGAAAGAAACTTAGAAATTGATTTGAAGATTGATAGGGTTTCGAGAGAGTTTTGCCTTTGCTTCTGAGAGAGAAATGAACAGTTTTGGTAATTTGTGAGAGAAACGGACAAAAAAAGGTTTAAGTATGGTTCATGAAAGGACGTGCGGGTGGTTTTTTGAAATGTGATCAAAATCAACGGCTTAGATTTTGCACGCCGATTTAGCATTTAATGTCTCGAATTTTATGCAAAGCATTTATATCCAATCATAAGCTTGGTGTGCGCTTTTTTGCTGTACACGTCACAATTATCTCGACGCGTCATTCTTAAAAACATTCCCGCTTAGTAAAAACGAATGCATTTTTGTCAATTTGCTCATAAATGACTCAGCTTTTCCCTTAGCTGATTTAACCCTTCTTCTCACAGTTCTCTTTGTGACTCAAAGACAAATTCGGTATAGTTGTCTTTCCGATCACGGTGATTTACTTAGTGATTTGAAAGTTCACTCTTTTCCTTTTTTTGTGTTTCATTTCTTTTCTTTGAGTCTTCCGAGTGCCGGCTCGGCTCAATTAACCCTAACTCATGCTTGAGTTCTTCAAATCTTGACTCACATAGTGGTTTTGTGAATATGTCACCAACCTGTTTATCGGTTGAAATATATTCAAGGTGATGTCCTTCTTTTCAACATGATCTCTTATGAAGTGATATCGACATCGATATGCTTTGTTCTTGAGTGCAACACGAGGATTTTGAGTGATTGCAATTGCACTTGTGTTATCACACATGATTGGAATTTTCTTTTCTTCAACTTCATAGTCTCTCAATTCTTTGTCTCATCATAGGACTTGGGCACAAAAACCGCCCATGACTATGTATTCTTCTGTCATTTGTAGAGGTGGCTATTGAATTTTGCTTTTTGCTAAACCAGAAATTAGCTTTGTTTCCAAGCATTTGACATGTGCCTGAAGTGCTTTTCTCCGTCAACTCTACATCCAAAGATAGTCGAGTCGAATAGCCAATTAGCTTGAATCCACCTTCCTTTGGATACCATAAGCCAACTTCTTGGCTTCCTTTCAAATATCTCAAGATCCTCTTAGTCCGATCATATGGCTCTCTTTTGGAGCAGATTGAAATATTGCACATACACCTGACAAAGGTGATGTCGGCCCGCTTCTTTGTGAGATAAAGCAATGATCCAATAAGTGCTCAGATCTTGTTTGATCCAGTGCTTGCCATCCGCATCCATGTCCATTTTGGTCGATGTATTCATTGGTATTTTCACGGAAGACTTCTCTTCCATACCAAATTTCTTCATTAAATCTCTGGTCTACTTTTCCTTTTGTGAATCCATTCTCAGTTAGGAATTGTGACAAAGTATCATACCATGCTTTGGGTGCCTGTTTCAATCCATATAGAGCTTTCTTGAGTTTGTATACCTTATCTCCAAGAGTCTTCTGCTCAAATCCTGGAGGTTGTTCAACATATACTTCTTCTTCCAATAAACCATTTAGGAATGCACTTTTTACATCCATTTGATATACAATAAAATTATTGTGAGCTGCATAGGCAAGAAACATCCTTATAGCTTCCAATCTTGCTACAGGGGCAAATGTTTCATCAAAATCTATCCCTTCTTCTTGGCAATATCCCTTGGCTACTAGTCTTGCTTTGTTTCTTACCACAGAACCTTCCTCGTTCATCTTGTTTATGAACACCCATTTAGTGCCAATAACATTTTTATGGGTGGGTCTTTGAACTAACTCCCATACTTTGTTTCTTTCAAACTGATTCAGCTCTTCTTGCATAGCTTGAATCCAATGTGTGTCATCCAATGCTTGTGACACATCTTTAGGCTCTATTTGTGAGATAAAGCATGTGAACATAGCTTCTTGTTGAGTTCTGGATCTTGTTTTAACACCTTCTCTTATATATCCAATGACAAGTTCTGGTGGATGGTCTCTCAGCCATCTTACATCAGGTTGGAGTAAGTTAGTCGGATTCATCGTCTTGCAATTTTGTGTTGCTTTGATCAGTCTCTCGTAATCACTTAGCCGCAAATTTTCCAATTGCATTTTTGAGACTCGGCTATCTCATCTTCATCCGAGTTTATAATTCCACTTGACTTCAAAGATAGGATTCTTCGCATGGTTGGTTGATTGGCTTTTATCGGTGATTCTTCAATGTCTTCTCCATTAACATTTGGTTCATCGAACACCACATGAATGGATTCCTCTGTAACCATAGTCCTCTTGTTGAGTACTCTTTCTGTAGGTTTTGCTTTCAATTTGAGTATCCCAAGAAGATACCTTCATCGCCTTTAGCATCGAAAGCCTTTAGATTGTCTTTGCCATTGTTATGGATGAAGCATTTACATCCAAATATTCTAAAATATGCAACATTTGGTTTTCTCCCTGTCCAAATCTCATAGGGAGTTTTTGTCACCGTCTGCATTTATCATACATCTATTTTGAGTGTAGCAGTTGTGTTGATTGCTTCACCCAAAATCTTTTTGGTAACCCCTGTTTTAGCCTAACATGGTCCTTGCTTTGCTTCTTTGAGAGTTCTATTCCTTCTTTCGCAATTCCATTCATTTGTGGAGTCCTTGCTACGAGATAATTCATGACCAATGCCATTTTCAATACAATATCGAGTTATTATACCATTGACAAACTCGATTCCTGCTCCCGATCTTATTTTGATAATGGTTTGGCTCTTCTCATTTTGAATCCTCTTCATCGGTTGTGGTAGTTTCTATAGAGTTTCTTTCTTCTTACACATGAATATTGTCCATGTATATCTTGAGTAGTCATCTACTACCACCAAGGTATATTTCTTCCCACTTATTTGTTTGGTTCAATTGGACCAAATAGATCCATGTGTAGCATATGTAATATTCTTGTTGAAGATGGACATGTCTTTTCTTTGAATGATGATTTGATTTGTTTTCCCTTCGACATCGTCACATATATTCTTCTTCTTGTATAATCGAGTCCGGAAGTCCTTCCACAAGATTGCTTCCGGCAAGCTTGTTAAGTGTTTTGAAATTGGTGACTCGGCTTTTTTGTGCCACGTACCAACTTGATTCGGTGTGTGCTCTTTGCTAATAGACAAAGGCAGTCTTTGGGTGTTGCGGTTGACCAATCCACTACATACATGTTCTTTTATCCGCATCCTTGCAACACAACTTCATTTGATTCAATATCCTTGATTTGGCATATACCCATGTTAAATCCAACATTATAGCCCTTGTCACGAGTTGGATGATGCTTAGCAAATTGAAGTTGAGTCCTTCAACATATGCAACATCCGTGATTTCTAATACGTTCTTCTTGATGGATCCAATGCCTCTTATTTCTCCGGAGCTTCATTTCCTCCAAATATGACTTTTGCTCCTTTGACTTCCTTGAATTTTTGACAGATTTTTCCTGTTTCTGTCATATGTCCGGGAAGCCACTATCCATGTACCAGGTTCCTTGGCACTCGGATGTCCCTTGAACCCGCAATCAAGGAAATTAAGTTTTAGGTACCCATACTTGTCCGGGTCCCGAGGGGTTAGTATTGTAAGATGATCCAACCAACCTATAGCCAAATGATTTGACTCTAAGAGGTTGCCATCTATCGATTGCCATAATCATAATTAATTTTGGCAAATTGCTTGGGGATTCTAGGTTCATACTGTTTGTCTCTTTTGTTTGTATGCCTGTATATATGTTTTAGCAATTGCCTTCTTTGGGTAGTTGTGATATCTCCGAGTGTAGTGCCTAGGTGCATATGTGTCGATGAAAGCTCTTATACCTTTGGAATAGCCTTTCTTGAGTTCTAAGCCTTTGCCATTTGGGCTTATCTTCCATAGGTCTTTCTTTGATAGTTCACATCATTCCAATCACAGCTCGGGTATTTTCTACCATTTCCATCATATGTGTTTCTTTTATAGAACTTGAGGTTTTTGGTAGCTCTGTTTCTTCTTTTGAGTATTTTCTATTTGGAGTTTCTTTGAGGAACTCGGCCTGGATTTCTTCTCGGTGTCCTCTCAAAGACACTCAATGGTAGTTTTTTCCTTTTCCTTTATAGCCAAGGCGATCCGCTTGTGATTGTGCTTTGGAATAGATGTGTGTGCACCTTTTGGAGTTTTGGATTTTTGGGATACTTCATTGCTTGAAGATCCTTTTTCCAAAATCACTTTTTGAGCTTGACATAGCATGAGGAACTAAATCCTAAGCATGTCTTGTCTCCACATTCTCTTTGACTCATAATAAGATCATCCAATGATTTGGATGCCTTAGTGAATGAGGCAATCACATTTGAGGTCATTTTCCTCTTTTCTATAGCAGCTATCTCTGCTATTAGCTTCGTATTTTCAGTCTTTAGACTTTCAATCTCATTAGCTATTTGACTTAGAGTACTCAGCTCCTTAGTCAGCTGTGAGTTTTGGCTCTTGAGTAGGCTATTTTCCTCATTTAGTAGTGTGTGTGGGGATTTAATGTGTTCAAATCTTTCATCATTTTGCCTAATGAATCATAAAGATCAGTGGGTGATGAAGTGTGTGTGTCACAGTCACTATCACTAGAATCTGAGTTTGATGAGTTAGAGTGTACCTCATCTTCTTGGTCGAGTTGGTCTTGTTCCTTGGCCATCAAACGGATCAAGGCTTCTTCTTCGAGTCACTTGAGTAGTCGCTTCCACTACTCTCAATCAGCTATGTCTCTTGACTTGGTTGTCTCGTGATCTCTGCTGCCCAACATTGCCTTTTTCTTTTCTTGTCTTCTTTCTCTCAAGATCTTTCTTTCTTCTTCATTCCCGTATTTGTTGAATACAGGATATGGGAAATCAATGGCATAGTGACCTGGTTGCCTACAATTCCAAAGATAGATATTCAATCTTTTGATCGACTCTTTCCATTCTTGGATTATCAGCCCTTTGATATTGACTTTTTGATGATCATTCTTTTGGTTGGCCTATCTTCCTTGACTTGGAGGGAGCCGAGTGTCTTCTTGAGGATTCGCCCTTGCCTCTCTTGTAGTTCTTATTGAAGAACTTGTTGAACCTTTTAACCATCGGGGCTATTTCCTCTGGGTCAATGACTTCTTTGACCTCAGCTCTCTTGCCATCCTTCACAATTAGAGCAGCTGTTTTGGGTACAGCTGTCTCTTCCTGATCTTTTCTTCTTAGCTCAAATTCGTAGGCTTTGAGATTTGAGAATAGCTCATGGTTGGATGTTTTCGATAGGTCCATGGAATGTCTTAGTACCATGACCTTCATTTCCCATTCAGCTGGGAGACTTTTTAGGATCTTTATACACATTACCTTTTGTGTATATTCTTTTCCAAGTGCAGATAGCTCGTTGGTGATTTTACGTGAATCGAGCATCCAGTTGATCCAGGTTCTCTCCTGCGATCATTTTGAAATTCTCAAATTTCTCAGACGACCACCGATAATTTATTTTCCTTGATTTGCTCTGAGCCTTCACAAATCAATTTTAGCTTGTCCCAGATTTCTTTAGCCGTTTTGCATGATGTGACTTTATTGAACATGGCTTTGTCCAAAGTTTTGTAAAGGATGTCCTTGGCCACATTGTCCAGGTTGTATCTTTTTCTGTCATCATTTGTCCATTCAGTTGTTGGTTTTTCAACCATAGCTAGTCTAGGAGCAACATCCTCTTCGCTTCATTTTGTGCACTCTTCTTACACTGTGTTCACTTTTAAAATTTGCGGTGGCCCATCCGCTATCACTATCCACATCTCATCATGTAATGCTGATAGATGAGCCTGCATACGAATTTTCCAATCATCAAATTCTTCAATTGTGAACATAGGGATGCGTGTCAAATTTGCTTCCATGATAATAACTTTTAATAATAAAAGGAGTTTTGAAAACTTAAGTACTAAAACAGACTTTGAAAAATTTGGAGATCTAGTTCAAGAACTGGTGCGGAAGGCTCAATGAACCAACCGCCCGATACAACTTGTAGGTCCCAATGGGTGTGAGTGTAAGGTTTAGAAGGGGGGTTGAATAAACCTTACCAACTTTTCGATTTAGTCCTTTTTAAAATTCAGAGTTGATACTACACAGTTGTGTCCTTGGTGGACAGCCAATTTAGTTAATTAGTAGAGTTAGTCACTCAACAGACTCGACTGAGCTGTTGATAGAATAACTCAGTTGTTAAGACTGAATTAGCTCAACTGCAGTTTGTTTTCAGCGGAAGACTTAACACCCTTAAATTTGGTTTAGTTATGATTTAATGCTTGGTTTTAGTACTTAGAGATTATCAAGTGGATAGCAAATTTATCAGCAGAGTTAAACAAATAAGATGCAGGAATTAAAATGTTGAAATGTAAATGACACGATAAGTTTTTATAGAGGTTCGAAGATGGGGTAATTCTTCTACTCCTCTCTTCTCCAACTCCTGGAAGAATCCACTAAGTATTGATCAAGATATACAGTGGTAATGTACCCGTCAGATACAAGTCTTGATCACACGGTGACTTGATCCTTTGGGACTCGGTCTAGAGATGCCTTGGTCACTCACTGCTTCTCGTACGACTCGCCTTCTTCAGGCAGGTTTTGCGCTTGCTACTTCTGACTCACTTGCTCAAGCTTTTTGGATTTGATCACGAAGCCCTTCAAAACTCGAGACTGGTTCGACCTTGAACCTTCCTACAATCCTCCGTGGAATGTAGACCCCTTTTCTTCAAAAGTTTCATCTTCAACTGATTGAAGTTATCTTTCCTTCACAGGTGAGTGTTGGATTGATTTCCTTCGTAGTGTAGGCTTGAGGATTAATCTTGAATGATTTTGAGAATATTTTGATTACCGTTCAGATGTTAGCTTGAATGTTCGTGGTTCAGGTAATCAAAAGTCTCCTTTCTCAGAGTCATTCCTCAGCCTTTTATAGTGATCTTTCAAAAATCTGCCCGTTGAAGAGATAGGCTTAATTTTTGAAAGTCACTTGTGGTCGTTGGCATTCATCAAAATCTAAACAATAAATTTCCCAACATTATATAGATGCAGGAAAACAGTTATATGAAGAATGCAGGATTCATGATGTGTGTGTTACACATGATTCACAAGCAACATGGTATTTAAAATAATATAGCTTTATCTAGTTTGATGAAAATAGTTCATGATCATTCAAGCACTATGAATGTGTTGCAAATAGTTCAAGTAGTGGTTGCGTACGGAGTGTAATGCCAACCCAAGCAAGTAATTCAAGTAGTGGTTGCGTACGGAGTGTAACGTGATTGACATGTGTTTTGCATGTATTTTGGGCTTAATTATGGTTAGAATTAGTTGATATGCATGCGTTACATGAGTTAATAGGGCTTTATTTCTGTTTTGTGGAAAAGGTATTACGTTTGCTCGTTTTGTAGGAATTTGTTGATAATTGTAGCATTTTTGGCAACAATTCGGAGCATTGCGACAAAGAACCGCCAATACTTGACGTAATGTGCGAAGTTTGGAGTTGAATCGGGAAGAAGGAGTTTGATAGATTTCCAACTAGGTTTTGACCCGAACAAAGTACAAATAGAGACGGGGCGGCCACAAACAAAGATACACTGACTTTTTCCCTAGAACACAGAGAAAAGAGCAATTTTCTACCAAAGAATTGGAGGGATCGGTCAAGACCACAACCACACCTTCGAGGATTGAAGATAGATCGAGAGATCATCAACATCCCCGAGTTCACTCATTCCATAGTATCATTTACTTTTGATTAGTTAGATATGAATTTGAATAATTTGTCTATGGATTATTTATTTTCGATGTCTGACTAAACTTCTTGTGATTCCCGGGTTTGGGAGTAGGTTAATGAATACTTTTATTTGAGGATTAATTGCAATTGAAGTTATTGTTTTCCAACCCTATTCAAGTACTTTGTTTTAATTCTTGTTTTATCAAAAAGTTATTGGTTTAACTTGTTTGATGTATTGATTCATAATTCTAACCGATGAGTTTCAATACTAGATCTATGAGTACTTGACATGAATATCTTGCATGATTGAGAAGTCAGTGAATATTCGTGAGGATTTATAATCTTTTGAGCTTTTGGGAGTTGGATATCTCATGTTGAGTAGAGATGCTAGCATAGATATCCCAATCAACGTTTTTACATACATCTCGAGAGAGAGGGTAAATTACCTATGTGATCGTTCTAAGAATATGTATAACTTTGGTTTGATTAATCTGATAATAAAAGGGGATATTAACTGAAACCATAACCCATGAATCCATTCATCTACTTGATCTTTTAATCAACTCTTTGCTTTGTTTCTTTTAGGATAAATTTCTTGTCATAGTATTAATAAAACCAATCCATCAATTTTCGATCGTCTAGATAAAAATAAGGTTATTACAATCCAGTACTTAGTATAATAATTTATTAGTCCCTGTGGATTCGACCTTACTAACCCTATTCTATAAATTGCACCGTACACTTACGGTGAAGCTAAAAATAAGGCGAACAAGTTTTTGGCGCTGTTGCCGGGGACTAATTAAATTTTTAGTACTAATATTTCGATAAATAGAATTAATTTTAATTTAGACATTTTTACTTTCTTTTTATTTTGTTGTTTAATTTTACTTCTACTGTGTTTGACTTGTTTTCCTTAATTGGTTCAGGTAGTGCATGAACATTCGCTCAAAGCAAGGAGAATTAACATCGTTCATATCGGAGGTTGAGGCTTTTGCTAGGCGAATTAGTGCGGCTACTAAACAGGCAGAAAGACAACAAGAACGGGATATGGCAGACGTATAAGATAACAACAGAGGCAATAACAGGGTCGACAATGGAGGCAACAACCGGGCCAACAGGGTCAACGTTGAGTTACCAGTACCAGAGGTTCCAGTAGTCCAACAGCAAGCGATTCGCGATTACTTTCGCCCACAGACCAATCGCAACTATGGTGGAATTGCCAATGTCCCAATCAATGCAAATAACTTTGAGCTGAAGCCATCACTGATCTCTATGGTGCAGTACAATCGGTTTGGGGGTTTCCCATCTGAGGATCCTAATTCCCATCTTTCGAACTTCATACGGATTTGCAATACAATCAAGATGAATGGGGTGACTGATGATGGTTAGGGATGTCAACGGGGTGGGGCGGGGACGGGGGAGCAATCCCCATCCCCGTCCCCGCGGTCGCGGGGAATCCCCGTCCCCGTCCCCGTGAGACAGACGGGGAAAAGTTGCTCCACATCCCCATCCCTGTGGGGTTCCCCATACCCCGATTCACTTTTAAAAAAAATAATATTTTTTAATATTTTAACCATTATAAATATTTAAAAATTGCAAACAAAAATAACAAAAGGACAATTTTTAAACGAAAGGAGTGAATGAGAAATAAAAAAACAGCCAATATAATAAAAATAAGATAAGAAGTGGAAAAGTGCTTCGCAGAGAAGCACAAATTTGATAAAGAAGCTTTTGAGAATTATGAAAAAACAAGAACAGAATGCAAGATACCATTATAATTTTTGAGCATACAAAATAAAAATAAAAATAAAAATATAATAAACACAAGAGCAAGATTTTAACAACAAAAAAAACAAAGAGAGAGAAATAAAAGCACAATAAATCATATTCAGAGGTGAAACAAAATAGATTTTATATAAATATACATTTCTAAACAAACACTTTGTGATGTTGCAAACAAAATTACAAATAAAAATGGTTTTAAGTTTGATAACAATTAACAAAGAACCTTAGATTTAGGAAGCTTCAAGCTTACAAATGTTGGAAGTCTCTTTTTTTTGCCATTCTTTGCTATTAACTGGGGAGAGATGAGAGATGTAGAAAATGGGGCTGGAACAACAATAATGAGATGAGAATGAGAGTCAGATTCAGAAGAGAAGGTCTAGGGTTTTATTAGTATACATAACTTGATATATATGTAATATATTAAGGGTCTTATTGTAATAGCATATTCTCGGGTCTTCGCAGGGAACGGGGCGGGGATCCCCACGGGTTGGGGAACATCATCCCCGTCCCCGCCCCGCCCCCGCCAACGGTGATAAAATTTTCCCCATCCCCGTCCCCACGGGGAAAAAATTCGGGGAATCCCCACCCCGTTCGGGGCGGATCCCCGTGGGGAAAGGGGATTTCCCGCCCCACTGCCATCCCTAATGATACTATACGCCTTCGCCAATTCCCTTTCTCTTTAAGGGATAAGGCTAGAAACTGGCTAGGCACCCTAACTCAGGGGAGTGTGAACAATCGGGATGAGGTGAGTCGAGGTTTTTGTTTAAATACTTCCCACCAAGTAAGAGACACTGACTCAACAGTTAGATCACTCGATTCAGGCGGTTTGACACGAGCCCTTGTATGAGGCCTAGGAGAGATTCTAGGATTTATTGAGGAGGTGCCCGCAACACGTATTTCCCGAGGATCGAAGATCCGCTTTTTTACAACGGGTTGATGGGAGACTAGGTCATTTGTAGATGTAGCAGCAGGAGGCGCGTTACTTGCAAGGTTCCCAGAGGATGCATTCAACTTGTTGGAGGATATGTCCATGAATAGATATCAGTGGCCCTCCGAGAGAACTAATGTGAAACGGGTAGCCGAAGTTACTGATTCGGACCCAATTAAGGATTTGACAGCTCAGATGATTGTATTGACAAATCAATTGAGTGCATTGACAAAGGCAAACGAGGGAAATGTGGGTGCAAGTAATGGGGGAGTTCCTCTATATCTGATGGAGGAAGCAAATTATGTTAATAACCGGAATTTCAACAATTTCCGGAACAATCAGACTCCCACTCATTACCATCCGGGTTTGAGGAACCACGAGAACTTCTCCTACGCAAACACAAAGAATGTGATGCAACCATCACTAGGGTTTAATGTGACAAACGGTGTCATAAATGATAAGGCTAAGCCAATTATGGAGGATATTTTCACCTCGTTTATGAGTGAGACGAGGAACAGATTCAATAAGGATGAGGCGAAGCTGGATAAAATCGAAAATCATGCCACACAATTGGCCAACACTATGGGGCCCAAATGAAAAATCTTGAAACCCAAATTGGCCAATTAGCTACGATTATTGGTGGGCAGCATCAGAAAGGCCATTTCCGAGCAACACTGAGGTTAATCCAAAGGAGCAGTGTAAAGCCATTTGTCTGAGGAGTGGAACGGAATACGAGGAGCCGAACATACCAGAAAATACTGAACAGACGCAGGGGAGCACGACCCGTGCGCCATCATACGGCCAGCCCGTGCACCCTTCAGGGGCAGCGATTATTGCTCCGGGAGATGCGGAAACTTAAGAAAATGGCGATGTTGTGGCCGACGAAAGAGTTGAGGATCATCCTGCTGAATAAAATGGGGCTGAGAAGCTTAAATCTTCTTCTAACCCTGATATTTCTAAACTTAATGTTCCCCTTCCTTTTCCCCAACGTTTTCAAAAGAAAAAGTTAGATTCGCAATTTGCTAAATTTTTTGATATATTTAAGAAACTACATATTAACATTCCTTTTACAGACGCATTTGAGCAGATGCCCAATTATGCTAAATTTTTTAAGGATGTTATGTCAAAGAAGAGAAAGATGACTGGTTTCGAGACATTCAATCTGACAGAAGAATGCAGTGCGATAATCCAGAAGAAACTACCATAGAAACTAAAAGATCCGGAGAGTTTCACTATCCCTTGTGCTATTGGTGATGTTTTCTTTAAGAAAGCACTTTGTGATTTAGGAGCGAGTATTAACTTGATGCCCTTGTCCATTTTCAGGCAACTTGGATTAGGAGAGGTGAAGCCATCTACGATCACCTTACAACTTGCGGACCGATCACTCACATATCCGAGGGGAATCATCGAGGATGTGCTTGTCAAAGTTGATAAATTCATATTCCCTGTGGATTTTTTTGGTGGTAGATATGGAGGAGGACAAGGACGTCCCTTTGATACTTGGGCGTCCATTCCTAGCTACTGGGAAGGCCTTGATAGATGTGCAAAAGGGAGAACTCACATTATGGGTTAATGATGAGCATGTTTTATTTACTATCTATAAGGCACTTCAATTTCATGATGGTGTTGAAAGTTGTAGTTTCATAGACGTAGTTGAGTCTTGCATTGATGAGTATGTGGATCATACATTGTTTAAGGATGATTTAGAGTTTCGTTTGACACATTCGTGTTCAACATCAAACATGATGATTGATTTTGATAACCAAGACTTTTATGACTGTGTTTGTGCTATAGATAATATGCAGGAGCTACCGAGAAGCGCGAGAGGTGCGCACACACAAAACAACGTCCGGGAGTCCGTTATGCAGGGGCACACGACCTGTGCTATAGAGCATGCCCAGGTCGTGCGCATGGTTGAAGAAAAAGACAAGAAACCTAAAGAGCGCACGGCCCGTGCATCTGAGCACGGGCAGCCCGTGCGTGGGGTCGAAGAAAAGGTAGTATCACCTGAAGAGCGCATGGTCCATGCGCCTGATCACGGGCAGCCCGTGCGTCAACCCAAAGACCCAATTTGGAACCCAGAACTCAAGCCATTGCTCGAGCATCTCAAATACGCATTCCTTGGAGAAAATAACACAAATTCGGTAATCGTATCATCCCTTTTAACCTCAGTTCAACTTGATAAATTGCTTAGGGTGTTAAAAAAACATAAGTCTGAGATAGGTTGGTCAGTTTCTGATTTAAAAGGCATAAGTCCATCGATAGTAATGCATAAAATTAGAATGGAAGATGTCTATAAACCTTTGGTGCAAAATCAAAGAAGATTAAACCCTATAATGCAAGAGGTCGTTAGAAAAGAGGTTTTAAAATGGTTAGATGCTGGAATCATATATGATATTTCTGATAGCTCTTGGGTAAGTCCGGTACAAGTGGTACCAAAGAAAGGGGGATGACTGTAGTTAGAAACGAAAATGATGAGCTTATTGCGACTAGAATAGTTACGGGGTGGCGTATTTGCATTGATTATAGGAAGTTAAATGATGCTACTCGTAAAGATCACTTTCCCCTTCCCTTTATTGATATGATGTTAGATCGCTTGGCGGGATATGAATATTATTTTTTTTCGATGGTTATTCCGGGTATAACCAGATCATGATTGCCCCGGAAGACCAAGAGAAGATGACATCTACATGACCCTATGGTACGTTTGCATTTCGCAGAATGCCATTCGGACTATGTAATGCACCCGCAACTTTTCAGTGATGCATGATGGCTATCTTTCATGATTTTATTGAGAAAATAATGGAGGTTTTTATGGATGATTTTTCTGTTTTTGGAGATTCCTTTGATCATTGCTTGGATAATCTTTCTCTAGTGTTGCAGAGATGCGAGGAAACTAACCTTGTTTTGAACTGAGAGAAGTGTCATTTTATGGTACGAGATGGCATTGTACTAGGCCACCGGGTTTCCTCTGCAGGTTTAGAAGTGGACGGAGTGAAAATTGTTGCAATTGAGAAACTCTCACCTCCAACAAACGAAAAGGCCATTATAAGCTTTTTGGGGCACGCCGGATTCTACAGAAGGTTCATTCGTGACTTTTCTAAAATCACTAAACCTTTGAGTCAGTTATTAGAAAAAGATATTGCTTTCAATTTTTCCGATGATTGTTTGCAGGCATTTGAGATTCTGAAGAAGGCTTTGGTGACAACACCAATTTTTGTAGTTCCGAATTGGAGTCAGCCATTCGAGCTGATGTGCGATGCCAGTGACTTTGCAGTTGGGGTTGTTTTGGGTCAGAAAAGAGACAAGTTGTTCAGAGCCATATATTATGCGAGCAAGACTTTAGACAGTGCCTAGCAAAACTATACCACCACGGAGAAGGAAATGATGGCGATTGTTTTTGCGTTCGATAAGTTTCGATCATACTTGATTGGAACTAAGACGATAGTCCACACAGACCACGCGGCGATCAAATATCTATTCGACAAGAAGGATGCCAAACCGAGACTGATTCGGTGGATCCTTTTGTTATAGGAGTTCGATGTGGAAATCCGGGATAGGAAGGGTTGTAAGAATGTGGTAGCAGACCACTTGTCCAGGTTGGAGTACAAGAAAGATGAGAAAGAAGGCACAGATGCAATTAAGGAAGAGTTCCCCGATTAGCAACTTCTAATGTTAGAGGCTAAATTCCCATGGTATGCAGATTTTGTTAATTATTTGGTTTCAGGAGTCATGCCTCCAGATTTATCCTCATATCAAAAGAAGAAGTTCCTTCATGATGTCAAGTTTTACATGTGGGACGACCCCTTGCTCTTTAAGAGGTGCGCGGACACTATCATTCGACGATGTGTACCTCAAGAAGAGTGGGAGGGAGTTCTGCAACAGTGCCATTCTTCACCATCCGGAGGACACTTTGGTCCGACACGCACTGCGAAAAAGATATTGCAAAGTGGTTTATATTGGCCTACTTTGTCTAATGATTGATATCTATATGTGCAGCAGTGTGATAGGTGCCAGCGGATGGGGAACATCTCGAGACGGCATGAGATGCCCATGACCAATGTGATGGAAGTTGAGCTCTTTGATGTTTGGGGAATTGACTTTATGGGTCCCTTTCCATCTTCTTCGGGTTATCAGTGCATTCTACTTGCAGTGGAGTACGTATCTCGATGGGTTGAGGCGATTCCGACACAAACCAATGATGCGCGAGTAGTGCTCAAATTCCTAAAGAAAAATATATTCACTCGGTTTGGAACCCCAAGAGCTTTGAATAGCGACGGGGTGTCACACTTTGTGAATAAATTGATGAGCACTTTACTTGCGAAGTACGGGGTCAAGCATAAGGTGGCATTAGCATATCATCCGCAAGCAAACGGACAAGCAGATAGTAGCCAATCGCGAGATTAAGCAAATCTTGGAGAAGACAGTGAATATCAATCGCAAGGATTGGGCTATAAAGTTAGATGATGCGTTGTGGGCATATCGGACTGCGTACAAGACACCATTGGGCACATCACCGTATCAGTTAGTATTCGGGAAATCGTGTCACTTGCCCATGGAATTAGAGCATAAGGCGTTTTGGGTTGTGAAGAAGTTAAATTTTGACTTCCAAGCAGCGGGTGAGAAGAGGCTCTTGCACTTTAATGAGATGGAGGAGTTCTAGGATGAAGCCTATGAAAATTCTCGGATCTACAAGAAACGAACCAAAAGATGGCATGATCGAATGATAAAGAAGAGAGGGTTTTTACCGGGTGAACAAGTCCTTTTGTTTAACTCGCGTCTTAAACTCTTTCCGGGAAAAATTAAGTCCCGATGGTCGGGGCTGTTTGTGATAAAGAAGGTGTTAAATCCTCCGGAAATAGTGAAATTGTTGACCCAGGATGGGGAGACATTTATGGTGAATGGCCAGAGGATCAAGCACTACCTTCATAGAGACCAAAAGGAGGAGGTGACACGCCTCACTTTGCTAGAGCCGTGATCGAGTAAACATGCGTCAATCTATAGACATTAAATTTAGCGCTCGTTGGAAGGCAACCCAACGGTTTGCTATTTTATTTCTTCCTATGTTTTGTTTTTCCTTTTTTCTAAGTTAGGATTGCTACGCTTTCATAGGTTAGACTTTTTTTCTTGATTTCCCTATAAAAAAAATAAAAAAAATCGGAGTTGAAGTGCGGTACCCAGCACGGGCAGGGCGTGCGCCATGTGCACGGCCCGTGCGGGCACCAGGAATTGGGAATGAAATTTTGGCACCCCGCACGGGCAGCCTTTGCGCCATGCGTATGGCCCGTGCGGTTCCCCAGGTTTTTATTTTGAAGTCTCGACACCCCGCACGGGCAGCCCGTGCGCCAGGCGCACGGCCCATGCGTGTGACAGCTGGAGCAAAGTTAAGACGCGCAGGGGGCTTATTTTCTTCACAAATTCTTCCTCTCTGACATACGCAGACACACCACTCGAAGCTCTCTCAAATTTTTTCACAAATAGCACTTGGATTTCAACTACATATTCACCTCCCACACTACTCACACACAAATTACACTCTTAAAATTGCTTTGAAGTGAGGATTTGAGTAGAAGGAACACCTAGGTTTCAATTTTCACCTCTTTCCGAATTTTTGAGATTTAAGGTATGAACTTCACTTTTTGTTTCGAATTTCTTGTAGATTATGGATTAGAGTTATTATATGGTGCATGTTTGATAATTTGCCATGATTTAGCTTGATTTTTCTATTGGGCATTTTATCGAACACCTTGTGGGTTGTTGAATTAGGATATTTGTGGTTGAGTGTTTGATGAATTATACATGAGCTTGATTATTTAGGGTGTTAGTGACTAGGATTCTCTGTAATTACATTGTTATTTAGGATTGGAAGCTTAATTGTTGATTAAATTGTAAGGATGAGACATTATGCCATATTTGATTTGTTGTATGAAATTCATCGCTTTCTTGTTATACTTGGCACGTACGTATTCTCACAATTGTTTTGCCAGGTACTAACTCGAACATATGGCTGAACAAAGGAACCGACAAGGTCGAGGTAGACGAGGATTGGGGGCCGCTGCCGCACGACAGGCGCCACACCCAGACATCTCCGAGGCTTATGGACTCACTCTAACAGAGGACGATTTCCTGGAACGCTGGAACAGGTTGATCACTCGTTCTTTCAAGCCAACAAGATATGCCGACGACGATTGTACCCAAGCTCTTGGGATACATGAGGAGGTTTGGCAGTTGTTCGAACGAGTGGCGTAGACCGCCTTCATGCAAGGGCGATGGCCAACGTTTAAGACACTAGCGCTTGAGTTGCTGAGCACCGTGATATTACTGAGACGCGAGCAAACAATGAGCCCCAGGCAATCCATTTTCGATTGGGCAACATGTGGAGGCACGTCACTATCGCCCAACCCAATCAAGTAGTGGTTGCGCACGGAGTGTGACGCCAACCAAACGGGTCCGAGTAACTCCAGAATTATGTGGATCAGACAGTTATTCCTTCGTTCTTTCTTGTAACTCCCAAAGCAAGATGGTCCAAGATCTGTCACCTTATCGCTCCATAAGCAAAGATAAATCCACATAGAGCTAGCTAGGTCCGGATTGTCATAATCATGACTATACCTCAAGTACTACGACCCGTTTCCCTTAGACAAACTCCGTCCCTCAGTTGCAGGATTAGGACGATGGGGCCGGAGAGTGGAATAGCAGCCGAGCTGCCCGGTTCCATCCTCGACGTATCCATTCCGACTGTGAGCTCGACACATCAAGTTGACTCAAGCAAGAAAAGAATTACAAGTACGGAATGTCAACTAGGTAGTCGAGTAAAAAAACATGACGATACATATAAAAAGAAGTACAAAATATCAACAAGTTAAGTTTAAATTTGTCCAAAGGCGAGGAAGTCGCCACGCGTAGTGCGTATAGTCCGGGGATTTTCAAGAAAAATATGGAAGCATAATTAAATCATAATTAAACTGTAGAGAAGAAAATATTTTATTTTGGGGTCCTTGATAAAAGGAAAATTTTGTAAATAGTCTCATTTCTTGGAAAAAGTACTTATCGAGTCAAAATTGAATAAGTCCTAGACTCGACCACGGAAAAATATAAGGTCAGTTTTTAAATAATGAAAATTGTTCAAAGATTTAGTTTTCAAAGGTTTTGGGTTGAGTGTTTGGAAAATTTCAGTTTGGTTCCTTCTTTTGTCAAAAACGTCATTTTCGGTCCCGAACTTAAAAATTTTGGATCTCATAAACCGAGAGGAATTTTGATGTGATTCTAATTTCAAAATATCATGTATAATTGTAGAATATTGGGACAAAAGCAGTTTTGAAATAGAGTCGGTTTAAGTCCCTTAATTTTTACAAATTCCATTTCTAATCCAAAAATTCAGTTTTTGCCCTTAAGAGTTTATTTAGTGTTCGTTTATTATGAAACTTGAACCATGAGTTCAAAATTTTATAAAAACAAGGTTATGTAAATTTCCAAGTGTCCGAGATGAGCGTTTTCCTAAAATTTCATTTTGGTCCTTTAAAATTGGAATTTTAACACTTTAGTACTTAAAGTTTAACAAATCAGTTTTCTCAACCCAAACCACTTTAATCTTTTAAATTTCTCAAAATATAGGTTTTTTAGTTTGAGAAAATTAAAATTTCAAAATTTTCAGAGGGATCCCTGAACAGTTTTTTAAAAATTCATTTTTGCCCCTTAAACTTTCAAGTTTCCACATTTGAGTCTCTAAAATTTCAAGGATGGGTTTTCTTCTATCAAAACCTTTAAAATATTGTTATTAACCTAAAATATTAAATTTTACAATTAATATAGTCCAAAATTTCTAAATTTATAGATTGATCCTTGGACAGTTTTCGAAATTACAGTTTAGTCCTCAACTTTGTAAAAATTACATAAATGGCATATTTGTTCAAATTCGAGCACAAGGTCATATTTTACAGAATATATATCAAGTATGGAACATGATTTTGAGCATATAACACATTCCTTTACACATTAATCAAGAGTTGAACAAGAAATTAAGATATATATGCAAATATGTCCCTATTGTGCAAGAAATCAAAATCATGCTCGTTTTTGTGAAACTTTTGAACTTGATACATATGAAAGAATACATGTAATATATATATATATATATAGTAATTTAAAATATTTTTATGTACTACATGCATTTTATGAAAATTATTTGCCTATTTTAAAAAGATTTTTCACCCACCTCGTAGTATTTTTTTTTCCGGGTTGATCAATAATGGAGTCTTCTTCTTGGTATTAATTTATTGACTCAGACTCTTGAAGGTCAGCTCCTATATGGTATCCAAACCATATTTTGGTGTTAAAATTAAAGTCTCAAATTTTAAAGGGATTTAATAGGACTAGCAAGATGAACGTGCGTTGCACGTTATGCAATTTTTTTTATTAATGTAATTCAAATTAAATCTTAAAACCAGAATTATTTTTTTATCATATTATTTTGTATTCATAGTAAATGTCATTCATGTATTTTGTTCCTAAATTTTTCAAGACTAAAATTAAACTTTTTTGTATTTGAAATATGGTTAAAATATTTTGGACCCAAAAACATGATACTTAATTGATATTATCATTGGGTCTAAAAGAAAAATGATATTATCATTGAAAAAAGTACAATGCATATTAAAAAACTAATGAGTAATATAAGCTAAAAAATGATATTCTAAAAATTCATTTTGTATCAACGCATTTCTTGTTTTATTTTTTGAGTGTCTCTTTCTTCTTCATAGACAATTTTGAATTTTTTTTGCAAAGTCTTTTTCCAATGCATTCTTAGCTTGAGCATGATTGGTTGATGTGTAGATGTTTTCCTCATTTTTTATATCTCCAAAATGTGTGTTATCTTTAAATCGGTTCGACTATAATGGTCAATTTTTCATTCAACACCTTTGCCATTTTTGTTAAGGCGGTGAGAAAGTGAAATTCCATTTTATATTTAGAAGCTTAGCTTCATATGTAATATTCGACTCATGTTCTCCTTGATAAAATTAATTATTTATACATTATAAATGAAGATAAATTAAAATAAAGTACTCATTTGAAAATAATCAATAAATTAATTAAAATTGAAAGAATAATCACAATTTTATATCAAATAAGTTTATGTTTAGAAGCTTAGCTTCATGTAATATTTCGACTCATGTTCTCCTTGATTAAATTAAATATTTATACAATAAAAATGAAGATAAAATAAAGTACTTTTTTGAAAATAGTCAATAAATTAATTAAAATTTGAAAGAGAAGTCACATTTTTATGTAAAAAAAATGACTGAACCACATCACAAAAGTAGAGAATTAAAATTATAGAGTACCTTACAAGGTTTATGTTCTATTCTATTATCATAAATATCATGTACAACATCATAAATTTATTGGTTTCTCATATTCTTTGTTTATCAAGTCTGCTTATTTAATAATATTAATATTTTTTCTTATTAATTACCCATTTGTTTATGCTCCATTATATTATGATTAACAACACTTCTGTAAGTCCATTTTAATTATTATGACCAATTTGTTTTCAAGGCATGTCTATTTTGAAAATCAAAAGGAATATAATAAGTTGATCCATAAATAAATTTTTGATAAAACCATGCAATCGCCAAAAAAATCATTAAACTTATGTGCATGATTTAATGCAATATACTCTAAATAGAAAATTAGCATATCAACATGTAGTTTAAGATAGATGTACTTCCATTATAAATGGCAATTTAATATATATAAATGGCAATTTGTTATATATATTTTTTTTAGCTTTTCTTAATGTATAGATAAATTCTTTAAATTTTCAGGTTTTGATTGTTGTTATCATATTATGTTATATCATATTTTGTTAAGTTAAATTATCAGTACCTGAATCATATAATAAGTATCATTTTTCACCTAAGCCTATATAATTTCTTAAGGGCGTAATTTTTAAGCAAACCTAGCATTATCATATATGTGGAATTAAACCTATTTCAATGATTTTTCGTGAATATTAAATCTTCTACGTTTCTTGTAATGACACATGTAGCTCTTTTTTTCTATAATTGATTTGAATCTATTTTAATTTATCATATTATGTTTTATTTTATTTTTAAATCAAAATCAGCTTATTGGTAACAAAAATTTAGTTGTTTTTTTCAAAAAATTTACTTCTATATAAGTAATAAATAAAAATGGTACCATGAAATATAAGAGACTAAATAGGAGAAATAATTTCAAACTAAAATATGTGAGATGTAAAATAGAATAAGATTATTAAGTCATGTTAACTTCTTATTTATAATGATAATAACGATTTTTTTTTACAATAAAATTACTTAGTTTCTTTTTTTCCCCAAACTTATTCGACCTTTCATCCTACTAATTAAGTTATACCAATAATAATATAATTAGAAGATTTAAAAAAAAATATTTTCTGGCTCTCTCTACATCCATATTATGACATAATTTAAAACTATATTTCGTTAACTTCGAGTATAAAATTTATCTTTTTAAATATTTTTATAGTTAATTTGAGGTTTATATATATTATCCGAGTGATTAGGTTTATTAAATTAAAAAAATATACCATAAATATTATTAAAATTGATAACTGGATCTAAAATAGGATTTGAACTGTTAAAGAGTTCATCCGTAAAACATAAACAAATACATAAATAGATGTTAAAGAAACAAAACTTTATAATGGGGGCACAAAATAAATACAATACATTACATCAACAAATAATTAGTGGGGGCGCACTATATTTATTTTCTAACTTAACTAATATAATTTTCAAAAATAAATAATAAATAGTAAAGAGAAAATGAAAAAGAATCACGAGCTTATAGCTCAAAAGGCACTGCTAACTATCTAAAGGGTATTGATTTGGGTTCAAACCCGAGTCATTGTTTCTTTGTTATCCACTCCCTTCCATTCCCAACTAACTAAAAAAAATTACAGAGGAAAATAGGTAATAAAAAAAATATGTCTCATTATTGGCAATGTTGGTCCGTCTGTCAAAAACTTTTGATATTTTCATCATATTAGTAAGTATATTTTAATATAATACATATAATTAAAATTAAAACAAAGATTACACTTATTTCACCTACTACACTTTGAAATTTAAACTCTCATGTCATTAGATTTAAACATATAACTCTCTACCAAGTTTATTTTATTTTTATATTTTTATAGTATATACTTATGATATGTTTGTTGTCAAATTTAACTTTATATTATCACAATGCGTATACAAATTAAATTAATTGATAATTGAATCTAAATCATATTAAATCGTATATCCGTTGTTACAAATAAACACATATAAAGATTAATGAATAAAGCTTGGGAAACAACATTACTTTTTTTCTTCAAATTTTTTGTAAACACTTATGTATCACTCATCTTAAAATTAATTATTTTTATGGGAAAATGCATTAAATTTCCTGAATTCTCAATGGTCGCAAACCCCCATCTTTCCGTACTTAATAAGTGTATCGGTTACTCCTCCGCGAAAAAATATTATCTCACAATTTAGGGATCGAGAGTGATAGATGATAAATTTATTATTGTATGGGGTATTTGCAACCAATAGTAAGATTTAAATATATATATATATATTGGCATACTACAAATGTAGTATCAAATTAAATGAATTAGTTATTTATTTATTTTTCCTCTTCATTCTACTATAAATTCGTGTTTTGTTTTTGTTTTTTTTTGTTGTAGATGTATTTAGTTATTGAGAAAATTAAAGAAAACTATTATAAATGTACATTTTTCCATGCAATATTACATTAAACTTTAAACGACTAAAATTATCTTATATGAAGTCTTGTAAATATGTTTATGACATATCGTTGGAAAGCTCTCGATGTCTACTTTAATATTAAATTATTATTATTTAAATATTCAAAATATTATAAGAATTACAATTGAAAGAAAGTATATAAGAAGTGTTTGGAATACTAAGAGACGCTTTTCATATTATTAAAAAATAACAACAAAATCAATATAGAAAACTACTTAATTGCCCCTTAAAGCTAACTTTACCATAAGGATATTTTTGACAAATCAATTTTTTCAAAAATCCTTGAAACCTATTCACACTTTTATAGTAGTATAGATTAAATGACTACCACTTACCTTAATGTCATCAAGTAGTCTCTAAAAATGGAATTTTTCCTTCAAACTTCTAACTTCAACTTGGGATGGTGTAGGTCAGCCCCTAAGCTCCAAAAATTCATATCCTTGAGTCAAAAATTAATTCTTCATATTGTCAAGAGAAAAATACTCAAACCACAATTTCTTATCTTAAAGTGTGTATAGTCTTGAATTTCTTCTACAAGCTTGTAGTCAAATCTAGGTCTCTAATTCTTCAAGAAAATTCCTCTTGGAGTACCTCAACAAGAAGATTTCATTATGTTAGAATATGAAGGCATAGACTTGAAGTTTTAAGAAGATAAAAATGAAGATGAAAGAAGAAATTTTTCTCATCTTTGGCTTGAAAATTTTCGGTTCTTAGAGAATATGGGTAGAGAGTTTTGTATTTTGTTCTTCTAAGTACGAAAGAATGAGAGAGTTTCAAGTATTGTAGGATGAAAAAATGAAATTTGTTTCTTCTAATTCCAATATGACCAAAAATGGATGGTGCTAGGCGGGAATTATTTTTGTTTTGATGTTCAATATTTGTTTAAGTTTGTTGGGAGACAAAATTAAAAAAAAAATGAGTTGATTCCCCCCATAGGAGTAGCTATGAAAGAAAATTAAGGGGTAGGGGGGATTACTTTTTTTCCCTTGTCGTTTGGTGTTTAATAAGGTAATGAGTAAGTATTGTTGGTAAAAAAAATTTGATTCCTTTCTTACATGTGCTATGGCCGAAAGCAAATGAGGAGTGGGAGGAATAAATTGTTTTTTTTTTTACTTTTGTTAAAGTTAAGAATATTACATGAAGTGGTGTAATAAAAAAAAATAAAAGTTGAATGCCTCATTGTCTTGCTTCTCCCATTGTGGACGTCCAACAATCCCCTTTTTTAAATTTTTTTTTGTTCTCATAATCTATCTTGTTGGGAGATACAAAATAGTAAAAAAAAAATAAGTTAATTTCCCCATTATTTTGAAAATAAGACATAAGATGGTAAAATTTTGTTTTCTTTTCTTTTATAAAATTTGAGGAAAATAAAATGTATTGGTATTCATAAATAATTATTTGGAAGTTTAAAATTAATGATGTGAAATAACAAAGGTGTATTTCAAAAAAATAAATTCGAAGTTGGTTGAGAATGAATGATAGAATAAGGTGAAATATTCGGATAAGAATTTGAATGTACCCCTTTAATATTTCTAAAGTCATCCATAGTCGATCAAGAATTAATACTTGAGGAAGAATATAACCGGTATGCTCGAAAGAGGGAAAAAGTAATCGTCGTTGGAAGAAATAAATAATTGAGTATCATATTTCGTCTATAATAGATATTGTGACACTTAGCCAAGATTTTGTCACTATACATCATCGTAGAATATGTTGAAAAAAATCGGGGCCTCACACATATATATGCCCGAGATTAACTTCATATAAGATCAAACTCAGCTTATACATAACAACAAACTGGATAATTTAACCAAGCAAGCTTGACATCTAAACAACATATTTCTTTTTTCTTTTTTTTTCCTTGTAAATACCAATCACACACGTTGGGTTCGAACCCCTGACCTCCCCCACAAAGGAGGGAGGCGATATCACTACGCCAAAATGGCTAGCAGTTAAACAACATATTCCTTAGGCACAAGTAATAACGCATTTTTCTTATGCATCGTGATTCCAGGTGAAACATCAGTATTCACATCTTCTACTTGCATCCCAAGAGGCAATTTCCAATCAAAAGAGTAAAGGAGATTTGCCACTGTAAGCTCCACATTTGCAAGCCCCATAAACATTCCAGGGCATACTCTCCGGCCTGATCCAAATGGAACCACCCCGAAATCTTGCCCTTTTATGTCAATATTGTTGTTCAAGAATCTCTCAGGCAAGAATTCATTTGGATTTTCCCAGTACTCGGGATCTCTTGCAACCGCCACGCGTTAACATAAACCACTGTTTTGGGTTGAATTTCGTAGCCCTCCAGAATGCATTTTTCTACTGTTTCTCTTGGAATAAGTAGTGGAACTGGAGAATACAATCTAAAAGTCTCGTTTATGACCGCTTTTAGATAGAGAAGTTTAGGCAAATCATCTTCTTCTACTTTACCCTTTTTGCCTATCAGATTTCTGATTTCTGCTTGAACTTTCTCCATGATTTTAGGTGCCTTTATTATGGCAGTCATGGTCCAAATTATCGAGGCCGCACTTGTATCTGTTGCACCGATAAATATATTCTGCAAAGTACATAAGAAACGATATGTTCATCTTTTAATATTACATACGCCTTGATATGTCACTTTCAATAGGGGTATTTTGTTAAGTAAATACAAACCTGAAGGAAGTGTTTGTACACAATTTTGAAAAATAAGATTTTTGTTTTTCAATTAGGTAATAACTTTTGTAATTTACACAAAAGAAAATAGTCTGGAAACAATACCATTAACAATGCTTTGATGTTATCCCAGCTCAGTTCAATAGAACTTGACTTGTGTTCTTTAAGCTGGATCAAGATATCGAGAATATCATCAACCTCCTCCACGCCCTTTTTCGCCCTGTCACGATTAAGATGCTCGTCGATTAGCTCCTGATAGAATGAATCCAAGTTTTTACAAGTGGTATCGACCTGATTAATCAATCCAGTGAGTTTATCCACCCAACCGAACGTAGGAAAATAATCAGACACAAAGAAAGTGGCCATCGAAGCCTGAGCCTCATGCAGAAGCTCGAACCTTCTCATTTCAAATCCATGTTCATCGTATCTTTTACCAAAAGCGATTCTACATATCAAAGTGATCCCAAGAGTCATCACCATCTCACTCAAGTTCACAACTTGATTAGAAGAAGCGAAACCCGAAATATTCGTAACCATACGACAGATTTCGTCTGCTCGGATGGGACTAAAAGATTGGTTTTTTTTAAGGCTGAAGAGATGAACGGCTACGATTTTTCTCACCTCCTTCCAGTAATCGTTGTACGGTGAAAATGCTATGTCCAATCCATTATAGGACAGTTTTTGCTGCCCAAGAAGTCTTGGCCTGCTGCAAAATGCCAAATCTTGTGTTTTAAACACTTCTTTAGCCAATTTTGCTGAGGAAATTATGAGAACTGGAACAGGGCCTAATTTCATGTGCATAAGTGGACCATATTTCTTGGATAATTTCCAGAGATAAACATGAATATTGCTTGCTGTACCAAATTGGTGAAGGTTTCCAATTAATGGCAGGCCTGGAGGACCTGGTGGCAAAAGAGTTTTCAATGCCTTTCTATTTTTCTGGTGAAGGTATATGAAGATAATAATTGGTAGAGTTATTAATAAGAGAAATATCACCATTTTTGGAAGTAATGAGAAGCTTTGAAATGTTGGAGACACGGGACAAGGAATATGGATGTTTCCCAATATATAGGAAAAATTGTTGGATTTTTACTTTATTCATTAAAACAAATGAGTGGGGATTGGAGTGAGTTAAACACGTGAGTTGTGATATATTTAGTACATGTGTAGCCACGTGGCATAACTCAACTGGTAAATGATCAGATTTATTGTGTATTTGCTGGCACCCACAGCGTAGAAGTTCGAATCCCCCTGGTAACTTGTACGGTGATTCAGTCTATGGCAGTTCAGGACCCTGATTTGTTAAGGCACATTTCACTATTCACCTCCTCCACAAAACTCGAGGGCAAGGCAGTGGGAACCCTCATGGATAGGGTTCATTCTTTTTTTTGAGTACATGTATAGTTTATTATATTTACTATTACTTATGATATGCATAATTGAGTGGTGAGATACCAACTACCAAGTATACTATAAAAAAGTGACGCACAAAACAAGTTGTACCAACATTAATTAACGGGATGGGATTTTCTGTTTCAAAATGGAAGCATAAATCAAACTTAAATTGTAGATTTTGAATATGGTAGTTTTTATACACATAGTAATTATCTATGCGATGAAATAGAAGTTGAAACGCTATTTTAGAATGGACGATCTGATCATCGGATTAAATATAGCAAGGATGCGACATTGTACCCTTTGGTGATAAACATTCTTTTCTATTTTGAAGATTTACTCCATCTTCTGAATAGCGATATTGTACCCTTAGGTGATAAACATTCTATTTTCAGAGTCTAGTGCATCTTCTGATCAAAAGTATTCCATGCATCTTCAACGATTCTGATATACAAAAAGCAAAAACAAATACACAAACATCATAAATCATTGATCAATTATTGGCTTGACAGCATGAATCATGTGTTACTTGAGTTTCTACAAGAAGTTAACGATTAGGCACTTGCAAAAAATTTCAATAATAATTATATTTGTGTTGAGATTCATAAATTTCTTTAAGATACGGTTAATTTCAGGAAACTAAATTAGTTTTCCCTAGCCCAGTTGAATAAGGAGCAGTCAAAACTGATAGAGCAAGTTTCTTGTGAGACGGTCTCACAGATCTAAATCCGTGAGACGGACCTCCTAAAAGCTCCGTCTTGAGAAAATGAACCATGAAAATAAATTTAAAAATAATAATGAACCATGGAGAAACAAAAATAAACCCTAAAACCATGAACTATGAAGAATAAACCCGAAAAACAAAAATAAACCCAAAAAATAAAAAATAAACCCAAAAAATAAAAAATAAACCCTAAAAAAAATAAATATACTAAAAACCCAAATCAATTAAAAATAAACCCAATAAACAAAATAAACCCTAAAAAAACAAATATAAACCCTAAGAAAAATAAAATTTGAAAAAAAAAAAAAACCTTTAAAACTTTGTGTAAGGGCTCCGTCTCACGGATCTAAATCCGTGAGACCGTCTTATGCAAGTTTTTGCCAAACTGATATGGTATTAACACATCCACTTCGATTGTTTTTTTTTTTTCATTTTATGATCTAAGATATTTTTCATATAATATTATATCATCACATTAGACAAACTCGATCGATATATATTACCAACTAGTGTAGAATTATTTGATTATTATTTTTAGTTAATTGTTTTAGAACACATTCATACTAGCATTCAACTAACCCAATTGTTGACTATTATCTTTTATATTTGTCTCATCACAAGATCTCAGGAGATCTATTTGATAGACTACCATTGTACAGAAAAATTCGTGGCC
Organism: Rehmannia glutinosa; assembly: GCA_016081115.2. Taxonomy (NCBI): domain Eukaryota; kingdom Viridiplantae; phylum Streptophyta; class Magnoliopsida; order Lamiales; family Orobanchaceae; genus Rehmannia; species Rehmannia glutinosa. Next base: position 343,784 of record JABTTQ020000690.1, read on the forward strand.
AGTCAATTTCTTTGTTTCAACAACTTTTATTGATTAGAAAAAATTTCTAACTAAATGCGAAATATAACTAAAAAGGAAAATGAAGTGTACTGCTTACGAGCTAAGTAGCTAGCTTTGAAATAGGGTTCTTGCTTTTTTAATAAATATAAAATATTATTAAAAAAGAAAATATAGTGTACTGCTTACAAGCCAAGCAGCTAGCTTTTAAAAAAAAAGGGGGGGGGGGGACCTCGTTAAAACCTACCAAAGTAAAACTCATTGGGAAAAACCTTTGATAAGAAAAAGAGTACCCCATAAAAGAAACAACAGAAATAACTTAAAATCTCAATCGAAATGATGGACGTTTATTTCTAGATGATTTTCGAAGGACATTGGCATGTGTTTGTTTTGCACGTGCTTGGGTATCCTTCTGATGGTGTGATGTATCCTGTGGAATATCGGCCCAGGATCCTCTAGCCACAATTGCCAGAGCGTTCATAGCTTCTGATGAATCAATTGAGTGAAGGACAATCAGAGCAGATAAAGAGTCATCTAACTTGGTCTTTAAAGCTTCCAATTTGTCTGCATCATCTTGATCGTCTTCATCCGCCATATCTGACCAACGTTTCTGGGCAGCAACGGCCATAGCCTTGAACCCCTCGGAAGGATCATTGGAGCTATGGATATAATCATTAAAAGGAAGGCTATTTGAAACTATTATCATTCCACATTGCAAATTAGCATGTCCATGTTCATCCAAATTTGTTGTCCGCGGTTGATAAGGAACCATGGCTCTGTCTGTGTTGCTAGTATTATATTCCGAAGCCATAATCCGATTCTCATTATCAGATTTGGGCTCCAAATTCGTATTATCACATGCCACATCATCTGAATCAGCACCCAGAACATCAAAAGAATTCTTAGTATGAATATGTGAAGGAGAAGGTTCACCCTCCTTAACACGACCTTGATGACCCGTATTTCCCATGGAGTCAACAACGGCCTTGCCCTTGTCCTGTTGCACCGGACGGTAAACTTTACGGACCCTAGAACGACCCCGTTGCATAGAATTCGGACGTGACGCTGAAGTCCTAGGACGTCCCTGGTCAGGAAAGGCGCGTCATTCAGTAATTGAGTTCCCTGCGTGAGTAATACGGCAAGAAACCGTCGAATGTCCCGTTACACTGCACTTTGAACAAAATTCCAGTAATTTCTCATAAGTAACTAACACAAAGGAACACTGGCCAACCCGTTCTACCATGATGTGCTCTTCCAACGGTATCGATGGATCAATATCCACTAACACCCGGATGAAATGTCCCAGAGAACTATCAAGTGAACGCTGGTCAATTTGTATCAGATTGTCAATCGCACTGGCGATCCCCAAGATGTTATTGTTTGATAAATGGTTTTATCATGATTTTGATGATTTTGTTTTTACACCAAAATAATGTTTTTAAAGGTTGTCCAAATACTCCTAAATGATTTAAAATAGTTTTTAATATTTTTCGGAGTATTTCTTCAAGTTTATTTTCGACTAAATTGGACAACACATTTAATGATTTTGTGTCATTAATTTTTACATTCAAACTATGTTTCAAAATGTTGTCCCAATACTCCCGATCGGTCTAAAATATTTCGGAGTATTTCTTGAAGTTTATTTTCGATAAAATATTGGACAACACTTTTATTTTGAGGCCAATAGGTCGCCTCTATAGGGCAACCCGCACTCAAGAGTGCGTTGAAACAGAAATTGAGCCTGGAGTGAAAAATAGCGGTCGCCGGTGCCCCGAGTGCGGCCGGTGCTCGCAAAGTGTTTTTGTGAAACAAACTCGTTCTTCATTTTTCCTTGGACATGGACCGGTTGAGACATGGGGTGACCGGTCGAACCCCACGTCGATCGGTCGCCCTGTGTAAATTTGTGATACGTTTATTTCAAACTCTATTTTGCACGACCGGTCGCCCTATGGTTTGACAAATGACAAAATTCTAACCGTTGTGCACGACAGATGACTTTTCCCTAAATTGTGGGATTGATTTCGAACAGCTATAATCTTGATTTTAATTGTAATTTTTTTGTAGATATCAGATTCCAAGAGGAGCCTATCAAGTATCAATTATCTCCTATAAATAGAGAAAGATTTGAAGCACAACAACAAGAGAGAAAACTACAACACAACAAGATACACTCAAGAATACACTTGTTCTTACATTGTCTTATTTCTTGTTGTAATTTGCCTAGCTATTCACTTTCACATTCTTGAGGTCTAGGCTATTCTTGATTACACTTGCACTCAATTGTATTATTCATTATCGAGTTGTAATCTTGAATTTTTGGGTTATCATTCAACACAAGATATCCTTGTGAGTGTTCTTGTGGTAAGAACACACTTGGGTGATCTAGGTGTTAGGTGTGAGAAGATTGTGGTAATCTTCTTGTTGAGGTGTTGAAGAATTTGGTATTCTTCAAGGTTGAAGATTGTGGTAATCTTCACAAGGTGCCGTTGAAGGAAGATTGTGGTAATCTTCAAGGGGAGATTGTGGTAATCTCCAAATGTGGTGTTGAAGAAGAGTGTGATGCTCTTCAAGGTGATGTAAGTTGGTGTTGTATTAATTTTGGTAATTAATAAAATCTTTTATCTTTTTGAAATCCATCCCGGATATACTGGGGTGGTAGAGGATAAGGCCCTAGGTGGGTTGAACCTCTTTAAATCGACGTGTGTTGTTTACATTTCGCACCTTTATTATTGTCTTTGAGCTTTCGGTTCGAAAAAGAGGGTAAAATTGAAAAGATGGAGATAATCTATTCACTCCCCTCCTCTAGATTATCGTAGCCGCTTGGACTTACAAGTGGTATCAAAGCCAAACTCTTTGGCAAGCTCGTTTCACATCGCGAGTGAAGAAGAACGATCATCGGCTACGAACGAAGCTCATCTTACCGGCACCTCCACCACCAAGCCACCACTATTTGATTCCAAAAATTTTATTTTTTTGAAAGAAAGAATGGAATGCTATTTACAAGGTTGCGGGTTCGACATTTGGAACACCGTCATAAATGGAGAATCCATTCCGATGAAAGATACACCACACACCTCCAAAGGCTTCAAAGAGCTCAATGATGAAGAGAAGAAAATCATCTCCTTAAACGGTAAAGCTCTCAATATTTTGTATTGTTCATTTACTAATTTGGAATATGAACATATTGTAGGAATTCGGTCGGCACATGAAGTATGGCAAAAATTAGAAGCCATCTATGGAGTATTTGCAAATGAAAGGAGTCAAACAAAAGCATCTACTTCTCAAAGGGATACAAGTTCAAATCTAAGGAACAAGCCTCTTACAACTTCCAACTATGAAGAAGTTGAATATTGTTTTATGGGCATCGAAGAAGAAAACGAGGTATGTCTTAAACTCTCTACTTCCTATGATATTGTCATTCAAAATGATTATAGTGATTTGCAAAATGATTTTGATGAACTATAAAATGAATTCCAAGGCTTACTTGTTAAATACAAAAATTTGAAAAATGAATTCATTGTTTTGAAGAATGATAAGGATAGTTTATTTACTTCCTATGAATCACTATCATGTGCTCACACCACCACACTTGATAAGGTGAGAAACCTTGAGAAAGAAAATAGTACTCTTGTTGAAGATTTGAATTGCATGAAAAATGATTTATTAAAATACAACTTGAGTACCAATAAAAAGACCAATATTGTTGATGTTCATAATTGTGATAAAAGACTTGATCATAAGCCTAATGTTGTTAATCATATGAAAAAGAATCAAGTCCCTATGCATATTGGTCATTATGCTCCTAGAATTATTACTTGCTTTTATTGCGGTAAAAAGGATCATACGGTAAAAACTTGTCGAGCTCGAAATAGCTCTAATTATTGTTGGAGACCTAAAAGTCTCAAGACTAATCCCAAATGACCCAAACACTTGAGGGTACCACAAAATAATTTCTTGATAGGTACCCGGCGAAATAATAATCGGAGAAAATTCATACCGCCAAGAAGACATCAAATGACCAATTCATTTGATCAAAGGAGAAAACATTTTCAACAAAGCCAATTTCCAAGAAGAGGATATAATCAAAAATGGGAAGAACACAATCCTTGGAAATGGCAAAAACATCATCAACAAGATGATTTTCAAAGAAGAAGAGACTATCAACAATGGGAAGGACAAAAATCTTGGAAATGGAGTAATCAAAGGAGCCATCATCAACAAAGTGACTTCTCAAAGGGAAGATATCATCAACAATGTGAACGGCACAACCCATGGAAATGGCGTAATTGGTAACCCGTATCTCCCTAGTTAAATATGCATTTTTTTGTTATTATACATGTTTTTATTTGTGTCTTAATTGCAAAATGAGTTTTCATGTATTTAATTTTAAATTAAGGTCTTCAAAACTTATTTGTATTTTTAAAACCTTTTGAAAAAGGAGACCTTACATGTTGTTTTTAAAACTCTTGTGCATTTTTGTAGACTAAAGTGTATTATCATCTCTTATGGATTTTTATGGCATGAGCTTACTTGTGATATCTCTTAGCCTACACTTTTATCATTATGATTTGTGCTAGATTTGTTTTAAGAATTGTATAGGATTTACATATTTTCACAATGGCCATTTACGTCATTACTTGTCAAGAAAGGCATAAATTATCGAGGTACGTTTACTTGTGTTACTCTTACTCTTATAGACTCGATATATGTATTGCCATATGTCTATGTGCTTGTTTTTCATAGTATTTCATACAAGTGTCATTAAGAGGATTTTTAGATTTTTTGAAAGGCACTATTCGATATTTGATTGCACATATTTACTTTGTCAACTCTTGTTCAAATACTTCTTTTAAATGAGGTCTCAACTATATGTTATTGGATTTTCAAATTTCAAAAGATACCTTTGTAGCTTTCTTAAGCTTATTTGAACTTGCATGATTTATTAGACTCTTGATGATCTTCTAAATGCATATTATGTGTTTCTTGCTTCATGGTCCATATATATAGTGTCTATTTCTACTATGCTCTTATGCAAGATATTTTGTGATTGATGATTGAGGCATGTTTTTACACTTGGGCTATTTTTTCTTGCTTATATAAGCGATGCCATTAATGAGTTTGTTAAGTTGTGTAGATGAGAAATGAAGTACTCCAAATATTAGTTACCTCAAAATATTTGGATGTAAATGTTCTATTATGAACACCTTAGATCAATTGGATGCCCTATAGTGATGAAGAAGACAAAAAGGGTACTCCTGAACAAACTCGATGATCAAGGCAACATTGTTTGAACTGAGGCGAGGTTAGTAGCTCGAAGGTATTTTCGAGAAGAAGGTAATTGATTTTGATGAATCATTCATAGCACGTTTAGAAGTTATTCACATTTTACTTGCCCATTCTTGGTTTAAGAAAATTTCAAACTTTACCAAATGGATGTTTAATCCAATTTTCTCAATGGTTTTATTCAAAAAGAAGTCTATGTAAAACAACCTCCGGGGTTTAAAATTTTTCTAGGCCAAATGATTTTTATAAAAGGCCTTGTATGGTTTAAAACAAGTACCCCGTGTATGGTATGATAGACTTAGCTATTTTTGCTAAATGATTTTACAAAAGGTAAAGTTGATACTACTCTCTTTTTTTTAAAAAGGGCAAGATTGTTTACTTGTGCATATTTATGAGAATATTTTTGGTGCTACTAATGAATATTTGTGCAAGATATATTTTTCTAAGATTGATACTAGGTGAACTTGAGATGAGCATGATGGAGGAGCTCAAGTTCTCGCTTGGACTTCAAATTATTCAATGCCAAGAAGATGGTTATATTTCAAAAGAACTCTTGAAGGAGTTAAGCATTGAAGAAGGAAGAATCATCTCAACCTCTATGGCTACCAATGTAGAGATTGACAAAGGTTGAGAAAGACATATCGGCCGACAAACAAATCCGAGGTATGTTTTCTTGTATTATTCCTATAGACTCGACATTCCATATGCCTTATGTCTATATGCTCGACTTCAAAAACTATCCCAACGAATCTCATTAAAGTGCCGTTAAAAGAAATTTTCAAAAGGCACTTCTTCTTATGACTTGTATATCCATAGTATTAAAACGTTCTTATTTTTTTCGGATAACAAGTTCGGTGTTTACAATTTATGAAAATATGGTTTGTCATAATCGAACTAAACATATTGAGATTCGAAATTTTTTCTAAGGGGTTGCGTTTCTAAAATAAAAAATTGAGATGTGTTTAATTCCGTCTCAAGGCTAACTCGCGGATTTTTTTCGTTAACCGTTGAGTATTTTACCTCATTTCGAGTTTGATTATGACATAATGTATATTGAATGAGGTCTGCGTTTGCATTTTACACGTTTTAAAACTTGGGGGCGAAAAATCGGATTTTTGGATCCAATTTCGGATTTTCAAAACAGAAAAGAACCACTGGGCTGACTGGGGCAAGGCCAACTGGTCGCCCAAGCCGTCGACCGGTCGCCCTTGGCTATTGTTTGGCTTAAAAATTGTTCTGTTTCCAAACTTAGCCATTATGGCTTATTTTGTCCATTTTCGTCCCCTTTGCAAATTTCACACACAATTCACTTCAAATGAGTTTTGATGCATGAATTATATATTTTGGGGACTACCTAGCTCGGTTATCATCATTGATGCTCATTTTTACCGATTGAATGGTAAGAATTTCACTCTCTTTAGCTCAATTGGGTTGAACCCTTGAGTTTGTGGCTTATATGTATTTTTCTTGATGCAATTCATATATATTTGTGATGAGCTTATTGATTATTGATGAATGATATTTGTTATTTGTTAAATTGCTTTTGGTGATGAAAAACTTGGTTTGATTTCATTTACAAGGGTTATATATAACTTTTTCTATTTTTGACACCCGCCAAGTGTTCGATAAAATGCTTCAATGAAAAATTCATCACCTACATGATTCTCTCGATTTCAAAAGTCTCATATATTTATAGAGATCATGTTTTTGCAAATCAAATGAGTTTTCATAAGCTTCTACAAGTCATATGATCGACTTTTCCCTACCATTTGGCCTATAAGCTTCATTGTTCAAATAGCTCGATACATCGGTTTAGTTGCGCACTTTGACATGATTATATGATGTTTTTATCGTGCTAACATTCTTTTTGATGATTCCAAAGGGGGAGAAACAGGTTATAAGCTCATTAGCTCATAAAAGCTAAGATAAGCTTAACGAAAAGAAGCTATAAGCTATGGCTTCATAAAGTCATAAGTTGTGGATCATATTTAGTCCACTTGGTGCATTATGGTTATGTATGAATCATGGTCCATTGGTTGTAGTATGGACTTATATACGGTTCTAATGATGTCTCTTTGACAGTGGGAGCTTTTAAGTTTTTGATACTTAAGCTCAATATCGAAAAGCTAAGATTTTAGCTTATGTTGAAGTTGTTTCTATATTACTTTTGTTGTGCATGTTGATAGGGGGAGCATTCGCTATATGTGTTTGAATATCTCTACTCCCATCCTTGCGTTTATATTGCGTGGAATGTGGTCGCTCTCAACGGATATACATTTTTGACCGGAAAACTTGTTTTTGTTTTCAAAATCGCCTCTCAAAATTGTTTTGTTTTCAAAATCGGTCTTGTTGAATTGTTTTGGTTTGTAATCATCAAAAAGGGGGAGATTGTTTGATAAATGGTTTTATCATGATTTTGATGATTTTGTTTTTACACCAAAACAATGTTTTTAAAGGTTGTCCAAATACTCCTAAATGATTTAAAATGGTTTTTAATATTTCCCGGAGTATTTCTTCAAGTTTATTTTCGACTAAATTGGACAACACATTTAATGATTTTGTGTCATTAATTTTTACATTCAAACTATGTTTCAAAATGTTGTCCTAATACTCCCGATCGGTCTAAAATGTTTCGGAGTATTTCTTGGAGTTTATTTTCGATAAAATATTGGACAACACTTTTATTTTGAGGTTAAAGCTGGTTTGCCCTATAGGGCAACCCGCATCAAGAGTACGTTGAAAAGAAATTGAGCCTGGAGTGAAAAATAGCAGGTCGACCAGGCCGCTCAAGGCGTCGATCGGTCAGGGTCGACCGGTCGCCCAGTGCGGCCGGTGCCGCAAGTGTTTTTGTGAAACAAACTCGTTCTTCATTTTCCTTGGACATGGACCGGTTGAGACATGGGGTGACGGTCGAACCCCACGTCGACCGTGGCCGCCTGTGTAAATTTGCGATACGTTTATTTCAAACTCTATTTTCGTGCGGCCCCGGTCGTCACCCTATGGTTTGACAAAGAAAATTCTAACTGTTGTGCAGTGACATGACTTTTCCCTAAATTGTGTGATTGATTTCTAACAGCTATAATCTTGATTTTAATTGTAATTTTTTGTAGATATCGATTCCAAGAGGAGCCTATCAAGTATCAATCATCTCCTATAAATAGAGGAAGATTTGAAGCACAACAATAAGAGAGAAAACTACAACACAACAAGATACACTCAAGAATACACTTGTTCTTACATTGTCTTATTTCTTGTTGTAATTTGCCTAGCTATTCACTTTCACATTCTTGAGGTCTAGGCTATTCTTGATTACACTTGCACTCAATTGTATTATTCATTATCGAGTTGTAATCTTGAATTTTTGGGTTATCATTCAACACAAGATATCCTTGTGAGTGTTCTTGTGGTAAGAACACACTTGGGTGATCTAGGTGTTAGGTGTGAGAAGATTGTGGTAATCTTCTTGTTGAGGTGTTGAAGAATTTGGTATTCTTCAAGGTTGAAGATTGTGGTAATCTTCACAAGGTGCCGTTGAAGGAAGATTGTGGTAATCTTCAAAGGGAGATTGTGGTAATCTCCAAAGGTGGTGTTGAAGAAGAGTGTGATGCTCTTCAAGGTGTTGTAAGTTGGTGTTGTATTAATTTTGGTAATTAATAAAATCTTTTTTCTTTTTAAAATCCATCCCGGATATACTGGGGTGGTAGAGGATTAGGCCCTAGGTGGGTTGAACCTCTTTAAATCGACGTGTGTTGTTTACATTCTGCACCTTTATTATTGTCTTTGAGCTTTCGGTTCGAAAAAGAGGGTAAAATCGAAAAGATGGAGATAATCTATTCACCCCCCCTCTAGATTATCGTAGCCGCTTGGACTTACAGTTATTAGGATCCCAGTACTCCAAACTGAGCTCGAAGATTCAGACACAAACACTTGCCACAGACATATGTACCTTGTATGGATTGAAATCCGGGACCCATGGAGAGAGCTGAATAGTCCCCGAATTAAGCGTCCAATTAATACGTAATTGAACTCGTGCCCAATCCTGCGCATTAAAAAACTTGACACAAAAAAATCTCTTACCCAAGGGGATTAGTTTCCAATCATTCTTAATTCCCCATATTTCTGATAGGCGTTTATGCAGAAGCATAGTCGCCCATGGTTTATTACCCTTGCCTAAAAACACCCTACCAATCAAAGAATAGGAAAATTCGGCGAGGCGTTGTTGATAAACGTTCTTATCAATAGTAACGGAATAATAATCTCCCTTTCTAATAGGTTTATGGATAGAATGGGATTTACCATCAACAACATGCAAAAATGTTGTAAAATTACCCTGGGCCTGCATAGTTGAATCCATATCATGGTGAATACCTGAAAAACTTTTAGCAAAAGAATGACCAAAATTGGATTGAGCATTAGTATTATGAGCCGAATGTCGGGGATTCGATTCATAATCGAATGACATTGAGGGAGAGGTCCCAGCACTAGGGCATACATAGGGCATCATTACACGAGATGAATCAAAGGATATAGCAGGATACTTTGTAGAGGGGACCACTATTGCCTAAGTGTTGGCCTTTGAAGGAGAAGAGAGGACCACTGTTGTAACCACCTTGGGAGGGACCATAGTTGAAACCACCTTAGGAGGGAGGACCGCTGCCAAGGGGACCACCTTTGATGAGTTCATGGTAGCCCCAAGTAAAAGATTCGAAGGATCCATCGAATAAGCCCTTGCCGCAAAATCCACATAAGGCATAGGAGAACTCGAGAGGAGAAAACCAACGGAGAACAAGATGTAGCAATAGAGCAAACATCATAACCGGCGGCTTGTATCCCAACGTCGGGGAAAACCGCCGGAAAAGTCATGGAGGCACGGCCCTAGGGTTTGGGAGAAGAGAGAGAAGAGAGCATCCTAGGGTTTTTTTCCTAATTTCTTCTCTTACGATGATCTGAAATAGGGTTCTTGTGAAAACCTATCAAAGTAGAAACTAGTGGAAAAAATCTTTGATAGGAAACGAGTACTCCATTAGAGAAACAATAAAAATAACTTAAAATCGCAATCGAAATGATGGACTCTATTTCTAGAGGATTTTCGAATGACATTGTCATATGTTTTCTTAGCACATGCTCGAGTATCGTCTTGATGATTTGATGTATCATGTGTATATCTGCCCAAGATTCTCGAGCCACAATTGTCATAGTACTCATAGCTTCTGAGGAATCACATGAGTGGAATATACAAGTGGAGTAGTTGCGGAGTCGCCTAGTTTGGTCTTTAAAGCATCTAATGTGTCTTGTTCTTCTTCGTCGGCCATATACGACCATCTTTCTTACCGTTGCTGCCATCACCTTAAAAGTCTCTGAGGGTTCACTTGTCTGCAACACCCTTGCATCAGTAGAAACCACCATATTTTGAGCGTCCGTTTCAGCCCCATGTGAACCTGGCTTATAAAGAACTATAGTACGATCCTTGTTAATGTTTACTTGCCCATGATCCATCATGTCACTTCCCTATTTTGTCACCTATGGCATGTGATTCATTTGGTACGTCAACCTGATCGTGCATAGCCTCCGCATTAGTTTCCAAGACATCAAAAGAATTTCTAATTGAAATCCCTAAATTTGTTGAACCTCCTCATGTATTACTATTCATGTCTGCAGCATAAGCATGCCTAGTCGGGACTTTAAACCCAAGTTTCTGGAATAACTTCCTTCCCCTTAATAACATGAATCCTTTCAATATTCTCCTTCAGAACCTCCGACCTCCGATCTTCCTCTAGTTGGACCCGTCAGAACCTGATTACTATCAATAGTTTTCTTTGACTCATGAGTGGAAGTTTATCTACATTTAGTAATAGAATGCCCCACAACTCGACAATGCGCACAAATTTCCAGCTGGTTTTTGTAGCTAAGGGATACGAGGGAGCAATGTCCAACCCTTTCTACCATAATAAACTCTTGTAAAAGGAAATTTAAATCCGTTTCAACAAGAACTCTGACAAAATGACCAACCTCCCCCACTGGAGAATGTATGTCAATCTGAATTGGTGTTCCAAGTGCGCTAGCCAGCTTGATAATCAAAGTCGGATGTCAATATTCCATGCTTAATCCATATATCATAACCCAAATGTTAGCCTTAGAAGAATTAATCCTATAAGGGTTGAAATCTGGAATCCAGTTCGCAAGATGAATGGAACTCGGTTTTAAACTCCAAGAAGGTCTAAGAAAAATCCTATTACGATCAGCTAAATTAAAGAATTGTATATTATAATACCATTTTCCAAGAGGTATGAGACGCCAGTTGGTATTAACTCTCTAAACCTCTGTCAAATGCTTCTTAAGATCTTCAAGGAACTAGGTTTCGGACCTTCAGGAATCAATAACCATAAAATCAAAGAATTGTGAAGTTCTGTAGTGCGTTGATATATTTTTTCATCGATGGTGACAGGGAAATATTCTCCTTTTCTTATGGGTTGTGAGGTATCCCCAGCTAATAAGGTTTGAGAAAACATTGGAGCCTTACCCCAGTTCATCGGACCTTGATTACGTAAACCATTCTTGGGAGTCCCAGGAAATCTAGGAGTTGGGGGACTATCGAGAGTTCTCAAATCAGAAACAAACTGTGCATTCTCTGTAGCCATGCATGTTCGTTGTGAATTAGATCGTAGACCTTCGTGCCCGTGAAGGGGACGAACGGAGATCCAAGCCATGTTCAAGACACCTATCCGGATCGGAGAATCTAGGTTCTTGTGCACACGATCGATGTTTAACAAAACTAATAGTGGATTAATTTCATGAAACAATAACAACATTCTAAATCCATGACCGATTAGGAACAGATGTGATGAAGACGGTGAAATAAAAAAAAAAAAAGCATTCTCGAGAGAGAGAATTTCGTCTTAACCCTAGTTCTCTTTTTGATTTTTTTTATTGATTAGAAACTTATATTCCCTTAACAACAATAAAAAGTATACACTAGGTACTACAAGAAATTCCAATTTACCGACATAATTTATTGACATAAATAATTTTGTTACTAAATTTTATAATTACCTACAAAATACGGAATACCTACAAAATAAAAAATATTATTTTTTCCTCCATTATACCAACGAATTACCGACATATCAACATAAAATTCATAAATTAGTGTCTGAACTAGACATTATTTTCACTTTTGGTACCTCACATTCAGGTTATATTAATTTTTGTACCCCATGTTAATGGTAGTAAATATTGCTATATTTTATCAAACATCCATCAATTTTGGTGCCCGATATTTTACTTCTCATCGTCATTTTGGTACACTACGTATTACATTTTAATCACTTATGACACAAAATATGGTGAAAGTGGTTAAAAAGGAGTTCGGATTTTTTGCACTTCCCATAATGTCAAAATATTTTTTAGCCATTCTTTTGAAACACATGTTGTAGGTCCCAAGGGGTGTGAGTAAGGTTTAGAAGGGGGTTGAATAAACCTTACCAACTTTTTGATTTTAGTCCTTTTAAAATAATACATAGTTAATTACACAGCTAAGTCCTTGAGGGACAGCTAAGTTAGTTAATCAGCAGAGTTAGCCACTCAACAGACTCGAAAGAACTGTTGATAGAATAACTCAGTTGTTTAGACTAAACCTTAACTTGGTTGTGATAAGATTTTCAGCGGAAGACTTATCACCCTTGAATTTGATTTAACTTTATTTTAACACTTGGTTTTAGCACTTTGTTACTTATCAGTTGGATGGCAAATTATCAGCAGATATGAAATGAGTATGCAGAAATAAAATGTTGAAATGTAAATGACACAATAGTTTTTATAGAGGTTCGAAGATGGGGTAATTCTTCTACTCCTTTCTTCTCCAACTCCTGGAGGAATCCACTAAGTAATGGTCAATTCAGAAAGTGGTTATCAGTCCAGATACAAGTCTTGATCACACAGCTGACTTGCTCCTTTGAGACTCAGTCTGGAGATGTCTTGATCATGCAGCTGGCTTCTCGTCCGACTCAGCTTCTTCACAGGGCAGCTGCCTTTTCCCCAGGTAACTTGAGTCTGCTCCAATGATTGAAAGACTCATCTTTCACTTCAACTTGACTTGGCTTCTTGGGTTGACTTAACTGACTCTTCTCACAGCTTTCTCATAGCCGATACTCTTTCAGTCGAGTCCTTGGTCTTTTTTCTTGGCCAAACTCAGTTGTTCTGCAGCGGAGTCTTCACTTCACATCTTCAGTTGACTTCCTGTATTTCCAGGCATAGCTGACTTGACTCAGCTTATACAACCCTATCTATTACAATAAGAATTACAAAGAAAATGAGGTGCCAACTTTCTAGTCTAAATTTTACATTGCATTCATTAAAATCTAAACAATAAATTTTCGAACACACATGTTTTTTAGCCATTTGACTACGTGAAAAACCCCATTTGCCCTTGAGCCAATTTTACTGCACCAAGACACATATCCCTGTAACTTGACATCGAATTACTGTGACTTGGCATCGAGTTACTGTGTGGCTCGGCATACCATAACTTGGCATCGAGTTAACATAATTGGCACAAGTTATCGTAACTTGGCATCGAGTTATCATAACTTGGCATCCAGTTACTTTCACTTATTATAACCTAATTATTTTGTTTCTCTCCAAAAAACTTTGAATTCACATAACTTTCGTTTCAAATCCATTTTGCATGTATAATATATCAAATTAATCCACTTTTCGATATATATAATTCAACACTCATATTACATATACAAAAACAAAAATACAGATTCGATTTTTTTAAAAAATTTGAAAGAAAGAATAAGAGGATATAGAGAGATAAGTGAACGAGAGAGAAATATATCAAATATCAAACAAACATGCTAGAAGGGTATGAATGTCTTTTGTTGCCAAAATGTCTAAAAAATATTTATTTTCAAAAGATGACTAGTTTTCATATTTTGATTATATAAGTGGTTATTTTGACTCATTATCACTAAAAAGAAACATATGATATGGTTAAAAAGTAAAATATGAAGAAAAAAAAGTGAAAACATGATATAACTTATTAAAACTAGAATTATTCCTTTTCTTTTAATATGATCTTATTTTTGTTTTAAAACAATTATACACAATTATATGTCAGCCTCAACAGTCTTCTGGCTAAACGAGTCACTTTAAACAGACGAATAATATTGCCGACCTAACCCAAAACCTATATAATTTTAGGCTAAATGGGTTACTATCGGGATAGTCAAAAATTTCAAAATTATATATTTAAATCTCAAATTTTAAACTGAAATATATATAACATTCAAAGTCACAATATTCGTCATAAGAAAAAGTTATGCATAATTTACTATTAGATTGCAATAACCAAATTATAAAATTTAAATATTTAAGATCTGATTATTAAAAATAAAACTATAATAGTAGCCAAGCATTATATACCCAAAGAAAAATGGAAAATTTAATATTTTTTTATGATATCATGTTATATGGCTATAAGCCAAAATCTTCAAAATTATATATTTAAAAGGGATCAGGCCAAAGAGGTTGGACTTGAACAGGTCAAAATAAATTGGTTCTAACCCTCTTTTTCCTCTGTTTTAACAGGTTGGTCCATTAGGATTCGTCCCGTTTAACATGTCTATTTCTATCATATCCAAAAAACAAATTAAAGTAAAGATGCACTTGAGGTATTATAAATATCCCTTTGAGATTTGTGTTTATTTTACAAGTATCCCCCTAAATAGTGCTTTTGTAAAATAAAATCGCATGAATTTAGATTATATTTGATTTCAACATAATTGATGGTTTTTTATAAATGAACTAAATCTAATTATCATACCCAGCTTTGTAATATTTTCTCCAAAATGAGGGTGCCAATTAATTAAAATCTTAATTTACAACTATTGCAACATGAACTTCATTATCATTTATCCACAACATTAATCTAAAACTTATGTAGCTAAACTCAAATCAATCACAAAAACAAATGAATTGCAAATGCCATGGTTGAACTAAAATCGATCTCGACTTCAGTTTTCCTGAAGAAAATGTCTATTTCACATTTTTAAAGGAAACGAGTCAACTTTTTCTTCTTCTTCCAAAGGGAAATGAAATAATTAATATGGTATGTAGCACTAACACTCAATCTTATTAAATTAGAGTAGTTGGATTATGGGATTAACCTCGTGTTCTAATTAACCTTGGATTATGGGATTAACACTCAATCTAATTAATATGGTATTGTAAGGGTGAATGACCCGGATTCGATCTCATTCGAGTGTGTGTGTCCCCTTCCCCAAGTTTTCCATTGTACTAAAAAAAAGTAGTTGGATTATGCTATATAATTTTAGACTTTTAGTTTTTTTTTTTTGGCAGAAATTTAAGACTTTTAGTTAACGGTGTCTAATCGGTCATGTTTTGTATTAGCGGGTCGTGTTATGGCACGAATTAGTGTCAACAGAACATGATCTATTTATGATACGGGTAACCCGAACGACACGAAATACCTATATAGATAAAGGTTTGACACGAAAACATTAAAAAAAGAAAGAAAAAAACTAAAAGTACAAATAAAATACATTAAATTACTAGAAATAGGTTGTCCAATATCATATAATCAACTATAACATCACAAAATACGAAAATAACATGTTCACTATACAACTAAGTGAGTTAAATAGGTTCGTCGTGTTGACACTTGACATGTGGTCGACCTGACCTGACCTGGCCTAGCTAACCTGTTCTTTTTTCGTCAACCCAAATTTGATCCAAACCTGGAACGATTGCACGTATCTATATATGGTAAATTTTCACTAGTTACGTGTTATGTCATAAATTGACGCCCAATTTAGTTTAAAAAATAACTAGCAGCTTCTAGAAAGTAACTTTAATAACTGTTGTGTCCCACCCATCAAAAAAACAATAAACAAAAAGACAAAGGACAAAAGGCAGACAGATGAGAAATATGAGGAAAGCATCCTTACTTTTGTCGTTTCTGTGAATGGATATTTGTGTTTCCTTCGGCAATAACAAATTAACAAGTGTAGATGAGCGAATAGTAGAAATTCCAAAGAGAAAAAAGCTCGACAAGAAATCTGAAAAATCAATGTATCGATCCAAACGCAGCCTAAAACCTGCTTACACACTCTTCTCCAGGCACCCTTTCCATATTTCCCCAAATACTTTTCCCAATGTCCGCCGCTCCTCCAATTCCTTTAAATAGAGCTACCAATATGCGACTTAATATCACAATATCACGCAGTAGAATTAATTGCAGAAATGGGAGGAGAATTAATGAGCAATAACAATCAGGTGGTACTGAAACACTATGTCACGGGTTTCCCAAAAGAATCGGATTTGTTTCTCAAAACCGCCACTGTCGAGTTGAAAATTCCCCATGGCTGCAACGGCGCCGTTTTGGTGAAGAATATGTACTTGTCCTGCGACCCTTACCTGATCAACCATATGAAGAAGGTTGAAGGAAACTACGCAGATTCGTTCACCCCAGGCTCTGTAAGTTACCTCTCACCATTAATTTATTTTCATGGGTTTTTTCTTTTCTTCTCAAGTTACTTTGCTTTTCCTTTTTTTTTTTTGTGCATTAATTGATGCTGTGGAATGAAGGTACAAGTGTTTGATGCAGTAGATGTTGATAGTTTGGGCACGTGTGTTGATTTCCAATATTGGTCTTGGTTTTTGTCTTGTTGTATTGTAGGCACGGATTTGTATAGTTTAATTGGATTATTATATATTGTAGGATGGTGGATTTTTACGTGTGCTCAATATTTATTTATTTTCTTTTTTTTTTTCAAAAAACACAAGTAAACATCATAACAAGTTGAGTCTTAGTATAGTCCAATTTATACACCAAACTTAATAATCATTTTCAACCCATCTATTTTAACTTTTGCATTAAAGGAATATTCCATTATTTCAATAAAAAAAGCAGTAATATTTACTACAAATACATATTTATTTAATTTTAGAAAATATTTTATTATTATATTGAGTTTAAGTTGTATAATAATATGTATTAAATATTCTAAAAAATTATGACAGTTTGCTATTAGATAAATAAAAAAACAATTAATTGTACAACCACAATAGACAATTAATAAATTACAAGGTGTAATGTAATGCTGGTTTTCATCATAATCTTTTTCCAATTGTTTTGTATTTAATGTTTATTATTACAAAGTAATTTTGATAATGTGATATATTATAAATAACAATATAGATCTAAATAATTATATTTATTTAAGTAATTATATACATATATAAAATAAATATAAATATAAATACAAACATATACAATTAAATTTTATTAAAAACATTTATGTATATATAAAATAATAATACATTAATATTATTGAAAATTAATGAATTTATAGCTTTCCCAGTGAACTCCTTAAATCATATGAGTGTTTGGTGCTTGATTCTTTTTGGCTTCTAATTCATATATTATTTCATTGAATCTACATATTTAATAAGGATATTACCCTTCTCAAAAAAAAAAAAATTAGGGATAGTTACAAAAACTATCAATGAGGTTTGCTAATAAACAAAAAAAACCCAAAGGTTTTTAAAAATTACAAAAATCCCCTTGAGATTTGATTCTAATATTATACTTTGCCCCTTCATAAGTAAAAATATTTCCAATACTTCTTTTACATTTGTGGAATATTACAGTTACTCCGTTACATTTAAGACAGAATCAAACTTCAAGGGAACTTTTTATAATTACCTCAAAACCTCATGAGTAATTTTAATTTGTAATTATCCCTATTTAATAATCACATCAAAACTTTTTTTTTTTTTTTGAGGGAATCACATCAAAACTTTAGCTTACATGAACTTTGCTAAGTTTTTGTACTTCTTTGAACCTTGTCTGTTTTTTCCTTAAACTACAGCCTATTGTAGGATATGGAGTGTCCAGAGTAGTGGATTCTTCTCATCCCAATTTCAAGAAGCGTGACCTAATTTGGGGAATCACTAGCTGGGAAGAGTACACACTTATTAAATCTCCACGCAATTCAATTCAAAATCAAGAAACAGATGATGTCACTTTTTTTACAGTTCCTGGCACTTTCTGTAAAATCCTAGACACTGATGTGCCTCTCTCCTACTATACAGGAATTCTTGGTAAGTCTTTTTTTTTTTACAGTTGATTATTGTAATACATAACAAATTATATCCGTTGTTATTCAGCGAAATTCTTGTAGTGCCTGGTAGTATCTGGAAAGGCTAATTTAAACATTACTACCGAAATCGATTTTTTTTAATGTCCTGGCGGGATGGTTAGTTGATCGATAAAGAAATCAATCAGGTTGCATTTGGATAGAAAGATTTGGGGTTGAGAAGATAATTTGGGGGATGGAGATAATAAATGACTTCATATAACATGGATTTGAAATCCATTGTATCCAAACATGCTCAGTAAATTTTGTTAGTACGGATTTAAATCCATTCTTCCAAATGAACATTGGATGATATTATGAGGAGAGAGATGTATGAAGAGTATATATAATACGAAGGAAACGATAGTTACCTCATTCTTTAGAAGTTTTGTTTGATATTTGGTTTAAGATTAATACATTGATTTTATGTCATTTTTGCAATCCTTTCTTAGCTGCTATAGTGTGCTTTTTCTTTCTTTGTAGGAATGCCTGGCATGACTGCTTATGCTGGTTTTTATGAGATTTGCTCTCCTAAAAGGGGAGAAACTATCTTCATTTCAGCGGCATCTGGGGCTATCGGCCAGCTCGTCGGTCAGTTTGCCAAGTTGATGGGGTGTTATGTTGTTGGAAGTGCAGGGAGCAAAGACAAGGTTAGTGTCTCAAGTAAAGCGCGTCAAAACCTTTTGTAGTTCAAAGGAATGTCAGAATGCATTGGCTAATAACTTTGTTGTTCAACTACTATATTAGCGGGAATATATTCTTTTGCAACTCGAACTTTGGCCATTTTTACAACCTCCGGCTAGTCGGAATTGGAATATTTCAGGAATATTAGCCCATGTGACCCGGATTATTCCAACTCCAACTGTCCGGAGATTGCAAAGTGAAAAATCCGCAAAGTTTAGGTTGATATTCGGAAAAAAAAAAAGAATAGATCTGCAAAGTGTAAAAATGAACAAAGTTCGGGTTGCAAAAAATTATTTTCTCCTATATTAGCCTTTCTTTCAATCACGATAGCCTTGGTTAAAAATTATTTATCTTCTCAAATCCCTGTTATGTATACATAAAATGGTATATAAATGAGGTATAGATTAGATTAGATTACTCTTCAGAAGCAATTAATTACAAACTTGGGTTCATGTTGATTTTATCCAATTATTTATCCATCAAAATCAGCTTTATTAGATTTTATCTTGTTCGCGTTGATTCTTATTTCTTTTGGTTCATGATTTAATGTTTAGGACCAAACTTCATTAACTTTTCCTTTGACCTTGAAGGTTGATATCTTGAAGAACAAACTTGGGTTCGATAACGCATTTAATTACAAAGAAGAACAGGATCTTAATGCAGCTCTAAAGAGGTGAGCTTTTACTTTCCCATTTCTGCTTTCAACCATATCTTATGCCTTATGGTAGCTATCCAAGTATGAGGTAATTTCTGGGTAAATAGATCCCCCCATGATCTTAAACTGGGATTTGTTTGCAAACATTCAAAAACTGATTCGAGGCTTTTAGCTAAAGAAATTATTTTCTAGTGTTTGCAAATGCCTTTTTTTTTTCTCATTTACTTCTACTACATTCGATAAAAATTTAAAAGTTCGGGTAGGCTGCTTCTGATAGTATTTGAAAAGTGTTTCTGATATTCCTTTTGTAAATAAAAGGAAGTTTGATTTTGACATTTTGAATCTCAAATTTGATCAATATAGTATTGGCCTCTTAATAATAAGAAGAGTGTTCTTGTCTTTTTGATAGAAGCTTATTTTGAAACTGTTAATTATTTTCCCCTAAACTTTTCAACTTTCATTTTTTCAGCTTTTAGCTTCTATTTGCAAATAGTATCAACTCCTGATTTTTAGCTTATGCTATGATAAATCATTTCTAAAAGTATAAGTGTTGCACTCACTCACTAAGTGGTCTTATACATCTTTCGCTTCCCGCAATTCTTCTTAAAATGCTTTATAAGTTGAAAAATTTGAGGTATTCATGATATGTTACGAAGATGCTCATTTCGTTAATCTTGTTTTGAATAGGTGTTTTCCCAATGGCATCGATATTTACTTTGAGAATGTCGGGGGAAAGATGCTTGATGCCGTTCTTCTTAACGTGAACCTTCACGGCCGCGTTGCTGTTTGTGGGATGATCTCTCAATACAACCTCGACCAGCCCGAAGGTGTACACAACTTGGCTTGTCTGATAATAAAACGAATCCTTATAGAAGGATATGTCGTTAATGATTATTACCACCTCTATCCAAAGTTCCTCGACAAGGTACTTCCTCTTGTTAAGGAAGGAAAAATAACTTATGTCGAAGACATAGCTGAAGGCCTTGAAAGCGCACCCAGTGCCCTCGTAGGGCTTTTCTCCGGTCGCAATGTCGGGAAGCAGGTTGTGGCCGTGGCTCGTGAGTAAGTGTATAGTCACTGGCGGACAAAGAGGGGGCAAGGGGGCTACTGCCCCCATTTTTTTTTTCAACTATGGATCCTTGTAAGTTTTAAAATTATATAATCCCCCATTATTATATTTCTTTTAGTTCGCCTCCGCAATTTTAAACTCTTGCTCCCGCCATTGTGTATAGTGTTTGTAATTGTGTTTGTTGTGTATATGCTGTTGTGTTTGTGTTTCAAATGCGAGTTTATTTAAAATAAAATCAGCATATTGAATTGCACATCTATATTACGGAATGATTCCAAAGTTTTCTTGAAATTTTGTGAGATACTTATATGATTGTAATTGTAATGATAATCATTAAATGATAGTAAAAAAATGGCATAATTGAAATTTTTATCATTTTAAATAATCTAGTTTGAATATAATTTTCAATTATCTTCTAATTTTTAAGAATTGAAAGTCTTTGAATACTCTTGTCACTTAAAAATTACGTATTATTCATTTGTATATTGATTTATGTTATTTTTTTAATATTTAATATAATAATATTTTAATTCTGGAGAAAAATTAAAGTTGAATTTACTGGAAAGATAAGAAGAATAAGACGTACATTTTAGGAGTTGAATGCTAAATAAAAAAAAAAAGGTTGATTTTAAGATAAGATGTTGAATGCTATTAGAAATTAGATTAAACAGTGCTAAGGCATCTTCATGACCCATCGGTCCAACAAATGTGATCTTTATTTCAGTGAAACAATAATTAAGTATAATTACAATTAAATATTTTAATAAAAAAATTACAATAAAGTGAAAATTTGAAAGAAAAAGAAAAGGAAAAAGGAAATATCTTATAAGCAAACTGTAATATCCTGTTTTTTTAAAATATTATTATTATCACTATTATCTATATTATAATTATCTTAATTATGATAATTATCAATTATTAATATTTATAATTCACTCATTATCCTTTTAAAGTCCAGATTTTTAAAAAAAAAAAACCAATTAGATATAATTTCATTCCTATTAGATTATGGAAATCAGATTTTATCTTATCATCTTTTAAATCCCATTTATCATCAAACACCAAAAATTAGCCCTATAAATACGCCATCCTCTCCTACAAATTTTTCCATACCCTTTTGCCAAGAGTTCGGTCAAGATAAATTCTCTGAGTATTATTTTTATTCCCGTCAGTTATCACCCACGGAAAATCAAAATATTTTATTCACCTCCCTCAAGCCGCCACCGTTTGCCGAGTTCTACCGGAGTATGCGTAATGCGTGGGTTTGCAATGGGTGCCCTTGGGTTGAAGGGGAGCAAAAGAAAAAAAAAAGAGAAGGGAAAACAGAAAGAAGAAAAGAGGGCGAGAGGTTGATGTGTTGATGAAATGGGGTTTTAGAAATTTTGAGAGGAAGAAAGGAGGGGCACGGTTTGATGAGGGAGATGGGGCATGATTTGGGGCTAAGGTTTTAATTGAGGAAGTTAGGGATTTAATTGGAGAATTTGACTTTCATGAACCAGAGTTGACTTTCATTAACCAAATTTTTTACCATCCATGGTCTCGCCTATAAAGCCCGATTCAGTCACTCCTATTTCAATTTTAATCCTTCAAACCAAATCGGGTATTTTGTTCAATTTCAGTTTTCAAATTTCTTTTTCGCTTATCCTATTTTACTATATTATTTATTTTATATTTTATAATTTATCGTAGGAAACGAGCAAAACGAGGAATATGATTTACTGCATCTTTTTACATTCTCTACGCAAGATATCTGCAATTATTTTAAGATGGGATATTTATATTCATTTACTGTTTGTCATTATTAAATGTTTCGTATATGTGTATTCGTGTATGTGCAATATGAAAAGAAATCATGTTAGTCAGGTCTTAGTCAGAGACCAAAAGATTATCGTTAGGGTGAACCAGCGATCTTAGTCGGGGTACGTAAAAAGGTCTTGGATCGGCGATATCCAGGGATGTACCCACGATCTTATAGAGAACTGGTCAGCCAAAGGAAAAAGGCAAAGTAAAGTATATGTTGAATGTTTACGATTATGCCTATTGTTGTATTTAATTCTGACAAACGTGTCCCCACTGGGCGAGTTGAAAGCTCACCCCATATTTATTAACACTTTTCAGATTGAGGAGCCCAGGTGAGGATTGGAGACAGTAGATGCCAAGCAATGATTTTTTATTTAATTTAAATTTTTGGAAAATTTTATTTTGATTTGAGTTAACATTAACATTTAGTATTTTATTTTTAGAGAACAAAAATTGCATTTTGAATTAAAGTACTAGTTTACTTGAATGCAAATTTTAATTTTAGGCTATGTTTTCATAAAACACTTTCTTTTATCGAATTACTTGGATTTTAGTAAATATTTTTGGTCATTACAAGTGGCGCAACAACTTTTTTAGAACTAGACTATGTTTTATAAAACTAGAGTAGCACATCGAAAGTGTGATATATTTTTGGGTTTATTAATAAAATAGTTCTACTTATTTTTGATATGTGTCTTATTCACGCGCTTTTAAATATGTTTTCTTATTAAATTAAGTTACTAGTATGTTTTGAAAACTGAGGTGTTACACAAACACTTCAAATGTGGATTTCTCCTTCCTTGAAACTGAATCTACTTAGTCTTACTATTCTAAAAATCCCCACTCAATCCTGATTAGTCTCCCGAGACATTAGGTCTCCTTGTCCACTATGTTATTTTCTGGATTAGGCTCTGTCTAACTCGCCTAAACCCGACCCAAACTCAACTTAAGCGTTAGATCCCAATCGACCGCCCACCTCGCCTACCACTTTTTAGAACGACTTACACTGTCTCGACACTTCCACACACAGAGACAGGCTCCATATTTCGCCATATACTTTTGACTTTATGGCCATCATGGCGGCCGCCGCTCCTCCAATTCCTATAAATAAAGCAAACACCGAAAAATCAGAACACGCACAACACACACTGAAAGCTGTGAGAATATATAATCAATCACAAAATTAAAGCAGCTACAGAAATGGGAGAAGAAGAAGTGATTAGCAATAACAAGCAGGTGATACTGAAAAAAAACGTGATGGGATTTCCCAAGGAATCCGATTTATTGTTGCGAACCTCATCTATCAATCTGAAAATCCCCGATGACTGCAACGACGCCGTTTTGGTCAAGAATCTGTACCTGTCCTGCGACCCTTACTTGAGCAACCTTATGAAAAAGGTCGAACGAAACTACGCAAGCTCGTTCACCCCGGGCTCGGTAAGTTAGTTCTCACCATTAATTTTCATGCCTTTTTCTTCTGAAGTTCCTTTCGTTAAAATCCCTTTTTTTCCGGAAATAAATGCTTAAGAATTGGGGTAGATAAGGTACAAGTGTTTGATGCAGTAGATATTGATAGTTTGCTGCGATTTACAATTGGGGGCGAAATTGGTTTTGTTTTTTTATCGATAAATAAGAAATTTGGCAAAATACAATACAAATATGGTATCTAAGTTGAACTCACATTATAATAATATTTGTCATATGTATGTTGGACCAGAAAATCAAATATAGGTAGCAATACAACAGAATGACCTTAAAAAGAACCTATTATAAACAGTGTTCTAAAAAGCGCTAGGCGCTAGTCGGGCGGCAGACTAGGGCCTAGCGCCTAGGCGGGACTTGGGCGGGATTAGGCGGGGCCTAATCGGAAAAATAACATAGACGGACAAGAGGGGCCTAGCGCCTATGGGGGACTAATCGGGGCTATGCGGGGATTTTTAGAACATTGATTATAAATAAGAAACCGTGCTAAATTAAATAAATTGGTTCAATAGTAAATGTATTGCCTTGTAAATTGAACCTGAAATATGAAACTTTTTATTAGGGGTTGCAATTTGTGGTTCGCGTGTTGAAACATAAGAATTCATGTTATTCGTGTCGTGTCGAATTTCTCACTCTACCTAACCTGTTTAATTTTGTGGGATTTGTAAATCTAATAACACTCAAAACATGGAGCTGGATTTACCTATTGAGGACAAGTTACTCCATTGCTTAAACCTTGCTAAAGTTATCTGCTCTTTTTCTATTTTTTTTCCCCTTAATTACAGCCTATTGTAGGATATGGAGTGTCCAGAGTGATGGATTCTTCTAATCCCAACTTCAAGAAGAGTGACCTAATTTGGGGAATCACTAGCTGGGAGGAGTACACCCTTATCAAATCTCCACGCAATTTAATTCAAAATCATGAAACAAATGTGTCTTTCTTTAAAGTTCCTGGCACTTTCTGTAAAATTCAAGACACTGAGGTTCCTCTCTCCTACTATACGGGAATTCTTGGTAAGTTACTCGGTATGACATCAGTTGCAATTCTTGTTTGTTTACGAAAACATCATCAAAAAAATGGAACTTACATGGTTCTTCATGGCATTATAGAGGGTGTCATTTTACAAACTCCAAAAGCTAGGAATAAGAAAAAGGCACTTTCTCTTAAATTGGAATACCATGTGGAAAAACCAAATTTTTTCATTTAAAGTAACACAGAAGGAGAAAGAATCCAAGTCATGCCATGAGGAGCAAAAAATGTGAAGCATTTTGAACACTAGAATGGGGGTTGTGAATGCAGGTCTTGGCACCAGAAAAAAAAATCACATTGATAGTGAAAGAAATCACTCAGGTTGCATTTGGATTTGAGAAGAGGATATGGGGGAAGGATATTTAATGACCCCATATAAAATGGATTTGAGATCCACCACAATGAATTAAAAAATTCTCTTTTAAATAGGAACATAAGGATTTGAAATCCATTGTATCCAAACAAGCTAAGTGGATTTGTTAAATCCCCAACTTCAAATACATTCATCCAAATGAAGCAAAAGGTGATATTATGAGGAGAGAGATGTATGAAGATGATATATAATACGACAGAAACAATAATTGCTTCATCTTTCGCAGTTCTGGCTGACATTTGGTGTGAGACTAATACATTGATTTTATGTCATTTTGTAATCCTTTCTTAGCTGTTATAGTGTGCTTTTTCTTTCTTTGTAGGCATGCCTGGCATGACTGCTTATGCTGGTTTTTATGAGGTTTGCTCTCCCCAAAAGGGAGAAACTGTCTTCATTTCAGCGGCATCTGGAGCTATTGGACAGCTTGTAGGTCAGTTCGCAAAGTTGATGGGGTGTTATGTTGTTGGAAGTGCAGGGAGCAAAGACAAGGTTAGTTTCTGAAGTTCAATGTGTCAAAACCATTGTAGCTGGAAGGAATGTTAAAGAATAAACAAAATACATGGCTAATATTTTTGTTGTTGTTCGCCACTATATTAACCTTGTCTCTATGAAGTTAGCCTTAGTTAACAAAAAGGGGTAATTACAAAACTTACCCCTGAGGTTTGGCCTAATTACCAGAAATCCTAGTTATTTTTCAAAATTACAAATAGCCTTTCTATATTACAAATAACCCCTTGACATTTGTTACTGTTTTACAAATTGCACCCTCAAGAGGGGGTTATTTGTTATGCAATCAAAGAGGTATGTGTAACACTCTAAATGGTTTTTTGTAATTAACTGGTTTTTTTGTAATTAAGCTAAACCTCAGGGGTAGTTTTTGTAATTATCCCTAACAAAAATGATTTCTTTTCAAATCCCTGTTATGTATATATGAAAGGGATATAAATGAGCTATAGATTAGATAATTGTCCATATTATGACTTTTCTCTACCGGTGGCGTAGAAGTCAAGGTGTTTCTGAAGGAAAATTCATCTTTCCAGATTATTAATTACACATCATGATCTCGTTCATGGCTTATGACTGCCTGTGTTGTCTGAGCAAGTGTGGAAGTATTCTGTGATTTAACTTATAAGAGCCAATACATTGTAATATTTTATATTTTTAGATTAATCTCGTCTTAGTTACCTTGTGATTTAGATATGGATTTCCAAACTTTAACACAACTTGAACAATCAATTTGTCTTGACTCTTGAGTGTCAAGTCATCAAAAGCAGTTTTTACTAGATGTATCTTGTTCACGTCAATTCTTATTTCTTTTGGTTTATGTTGTGAAACACTTGCTGCATCGATATTTAATAATATTGAGATCTTGATTTAAATTTTCTGTTGATATTGTAGGTCGATCTCTTGAAGAACAAACTTGGGTTTGATAATGCATTTAATTATAAAGAAGAGCAAGATCTTAACGCATCTCTAAAGAGGTGAGCTTTCACCTTCCCATTTCTGCTTTTAATAGTACCTTATGGTAGCTACAATTTCAGGGTTGATAGTTTCCTCTATGTTCTTAAACACGGGAGTGTTTTGCAAACACTCTCTTGCTTCTACTTCATCTAATATAAATCTAAAAGTTGGGGTGGGGGTGTAGCGCCCTAATTTAGAAAATGCAACTACGCATAATAATAACCATGAAATAACAAGTTCATGGTAATAACTAAAAATTTATCGGAAATGAATCATCTATTTTGTTCCAAAAGAATAGAAACAACTAATTAAATTAAATATTCCATCATCCATAAATAAATGAAATAACTAAGGCATTATACGTTTAAAAAAAATACGGAAATTTAAAAATAACTAGCATTGTTCAAGGGATTTCTACTATAAATGAAATTTGACCATAAATAAATTTTCCATGATCAATTCACCCTGGGTCATAGCATATACTCGGGCATGTCCTCCAGAGCTTTGCCCTTTCCTCCCTTGTTCCCGAGAGGGACAATCCCATGATGAGTGTCCTGGCATCTTACACCAATAGCATTTATTCGTCCCACAAGGCACTCCCCATTGTGATTCTTCCCACATTTTGCACATAATGGTTTAGCAGTTTGGGGTTTAGACCTCGGTCTCGCTTCGGTCCTTGCCTGTTTATTCTGATTTTTGTTCTTGTCCTGATTTCCATTTCAGTTTCATTTCCCCAAACTCCCTGTTTGTTGCCGGTTTAGCTCCTGACGGCAGCAATCTCTTGAGCACGAAACACTATGTCTGCGTACGATAGAACCCCATGGCTTGCCACAATATGGCGTATCCCTTGTCGTAAGCCCGCTCGGAACCTTAACGCTCGCTTACGCTTTGTATCCACCATGTATTCTACAAAAAAAGCTCATCTATTGAACTTCCTCTCATATTCTGTAACTGGCACCCTTTCTTGCTTCAAATTCCAAAATTCCCGCTCTATTTGTTCCCGATAGTGTTGGGGACAGTATTTTTCCATTACTATCTCCTTAAACCCTTCCCATGCTAGGGTTGCTCGTTCCTCAGCAGACCTTAATCTCCAGTAATTCATCCACTATCAACATCATCTTCTACCAATTGGTACTGAGCACAAAGGATGCGTTGTGTCTCAGTACACCCGATCAACTCGAAAGTGCGTTCCATTGATATGAACCCCTCGTCTACATAAGTAGGTCATTCTCGCCCATTAAAGATTGGGGGTGAGAAGAAATAAACCGCTCCACAACTTGGGCATGGGTTAATGCGAGTACTTGGTTGAATGCGCGTTCATTTCGACATTCCCTTGATTCCATGCCAAGAGTGGGTTTGCCTCATTGTTTGATTCATGTTGTTAGTAGCGAAGAAGAAGAAACTCGGGCTCCATATCTCCGCCCTCTATAGTTAAAGTATAATATCAACTTAGTAAAACTTGCACGAGGTATGCGTTTAAGACAAAAATATAGTTTAGCGATCAACTAATCATCACTAGATAAGACATCCACAATATATGAAAGAACGCATAAAGATTTCCATTATCATCAATTCAAAAACCTTCAAGAGGTACAACATATGAATGTGAAAATAATCGAAACGGAAACAAAATCTTTGAACTAAAAAAATAAAGAAATCCTAACTACTACGCTTTAATATCGGCGTTGCTTGAGTTTTCATCCCAGGTTCTTCTTCAGATCCTTCTCCATTTCATTTCACGCTCGGTTCGGTTATCGCTTCCGGCCATATCCCATACAAATAGCGCAGATAAGTCAAAAGCGATGATGGGAGCATCTGCGGTGTGGGTGAAGGTCTCTTCTCGAAGAAAGAGAGCTCTCACACGAGGTTTCCATTCGAGGCGAGTGTTCATCGGTTTCATGACGCTACGATCCGAGACACCATTTTGATTGATCAGTGTCCCACATTCTTCCCATTGCAAGTATGTGACCTCCCAAATCATTATCATCAATCTCTCGTAATTCTTAAAGTCTCTCGCTTACCTTTTTTTGGTATCGGGACAAATAATAGACTTTTTAGCGGTCTCATGAGGGCTAGTCATCTAACTATATATATCAAGCCCATAGAAATTTTTATTGTCATGAAATTTCTTAAGTACATAGCATAGTAAAAAATGAAAACATAATGTCATTTACTACGAAAAATGCATGCCATTTACTACGAAAAATGCATATTTTAATGTTGTAAAATGATATATGTTTTCATTAATAACTATGATTTGTACTTAAGAAATTTCATGACATTAAAAATTTCTATGGCCCTGATATATATAGTTAGATGGCTGGCCCTCATGAGACCGCTAGGAAGTTTGTTATTTGTCACGCAACCCTAAAAAGGAAGTGTATTAGAGACTTTAAGAACTACGAGAGATTGGATGATAATGATTTGGGAGGTCACATACTTGCAATGGGAAGAATGTGGCCACAGTCAAACAAGATGGTGTCTCAGACTACTTAGCGGTCATGAAACCGATGAACACTCTGCCCCCGGAATGGAAACCTCGTGTGAGAGCTCTCTTTCTTCGAGAAGTGACCTTCACCCACACTACAGATGCTCCCATCATCAGTTTTGCTGACTTATCTGCTTATTTGTATGGGATGTGGCTGAAACAGATAACCGAGCCAAAAGCTGGAATGGAGGAAGATCCTGAAGAGGAACCTTGGGATGAAAACTCAAGCAACGCTGCGACAGCGTAGTAGTTAGGATTTCCTTTTTTTTAGTTCAACATTTTTTTTCATGTTTCCAGTTATTTTCATATTCATACGTTGTACCTCTTGAAGGTTTTTGAATTGATGATAATGGAATCTTTTATGCTCTTTCTTTCATATATTGTGGATGTCTTATCTAGTGATGAGTGATCTGTTAAACTATATTTTTGTCTTAGACGCATACCTCGTACAAGTTTTACTAAGTTATGATTATACTTTGACTATAGGAAAATGATTCGAGGACGTGGATCTGGAGCCCGAGCTACTGCTACTAACAACAACATGAACCTAAACAATGAGGCAAACCAACTACCGGCATGGAATCAAGGGAATGAACGCGCATTCAACCAAGTACCCGCATTAACCCTGGCCCAAGTGGTGGAGCAGTTTCGCCGCTCACCCCAATCTTTAATGGGCAAGAAGGACCTGCTTATGTAGACGAGTGGTTTGATATGGAACGCACTTTCAAATTATCGGGTGAACTGAGGCACAACGCATCCTTTATGCTCAGTACCAACTGGTAGAGATGGTGGATGAGTTACTGGAGATGAAGGTCTGCCGAGGGACGAGCAGTCCTAACATGTAAATGGTTTAAGGAGATAGTAATGGAAAAGTACTGTCGGGAACAGATGGAGCGCGAATTTTAGGATTTGAAGCAAGAAGGGATGTCAGTTACAGAATATGAGAGGTAGTTCAATCAGATGAGCTTTTTTTGTGGAATACATGGTGGATACAGACTATAAGCGAGCGTTAAGGTTCCGAGCGGGCTTACGATCAGGGATACGCCATATTGTGGCAAGCCATGGGGTTCTATCATACGTAGAGACAGTGTTTCGTGCTCAGGAGATGCCAGGACACAATGCGGGAAGAATCACAATGGAGAGTGTCTTGTGGGACAGAATAAGTGCTATGGGTGTATGATGCCAGGACACTCATCATGAGATTTGTAACGACCCAAATTTTGTAGAATATATATATATATATATGTTTATACATAAAGCATAATAGAGCTAATGTTTACAACTCGAAATGTGTGGAAGCGTTAAATATGATAATAAATAATTACAAGCTTTCTAAATTCATTAGTAATATCCCTAATGTAAATTGAAATAATACAAAGAAAAACATACTCCAAAGTCCATTTCTAAACTTGAAAATAAAACATTAACTTATAATTTATAAATAGTTTAGCATCCACCTCCGGCACAATACCAACTCCGTCAACCTGCAAAATTATTTAGCATGGGGTGAGTGATAAACTCAGTGGGGAGCGAGTTAACTAGCAATTACACATGATGTATAAATAATAAATGAAATAAAAAGATTAGCGTGTTTCTTGTTTAACGTGGATTAGCTCCACAACCTGTTTAACGTGGATTTCTCCACAAAATATTGTTTATGTTTAACGTGGATTACTCCATGAGAGGCCTTGAGCCCGAAGGCTAAGTGTCTTGTCAAATCATGCGATACTACAATTAATTTATGGTTAAATATAACACTTAGCATTTAAATAAGACAAGTTCATAGGAATGAAATCCCCACTTTAAAGCAGAAATTAATCAATTATGCGCCAAAACGTATGTAGAAATGTAGATGTCCTAATTTCCGTGCTCCTCGACTCCTACAAAATTTAACATGCTTTTATCAATTGTCTACTAATACCCACAAATATATATATATATATATGATTGAAAAAGTAAACTGATTAGTGTCAAGTGTATATATATATATATATACACGTATAAATATATACTGTAGAATGTAAAATAAGAGGGATCTGAATGTTTTAAAAGAAAAGATAAGGATAAGTGTTGGGAATTGTGATTAAAATCAAGCATTTGGTTTGAGAGGTGGAAAAAAAAAAGGTTTGGTTTCGGTCACTGGGTTATTCGACATTCAAAACAAAACTTCAAAATATTTCTTCTACTTCGTCTCTTTCCATCCCCTTATTCTGTTCGTGCAACACCTCAACTCGTATCCCGTCGTCAATACACGCTCGCACACCCCGCACACCGCGAATAGCAAAGCAGGGTTGAGATTCGAGGATTTGTCAGCGGTCAACGGCGTCGTAGCGAGCACGGCACGCGGCCTTGCGGTTTGGCGGCTGCTATAAAAGCTTCTTCCTAGCTGACTAAAAGTTGAAGGTATTGGCAATGGGAGTGGGAAATTGAAGAAAAAAAAAAGGGAATAACAGAAGGTGACCAATTTCTGTCAAAAGAAAAGTTGGAATAAAACTAATGAAACTGATTATATAGATTAACAGATGAAACTGCAAGCAAAAACTGATCTTAACCTCTCAATATGGTGGGAAGTTAGAATAAAACTGCTAGTCACGCCGAGAAAATGGAGTAATGGAAAAGAATCGTTAAATACACGTGGGTTAATGGAATCGGTGGTGGTTTTGAAGGAGATAGGGATAAACCGATTTTGTCAAGTTAACTGAACCAAATGGGCCTGGGCTTATTCAACTTTAAGGCCTAATTATTGGGTTATACCCTAAAAACAAAATAAGAGATTGGGATTTTTTTTTAAAAAAAAAAAGGAATTCTAACTAAAATGTTATAACAAGGGTCCAATATATCAATGATCATTGATAAAATAAGAAAAATAAATGAATATGTGTATTTTAAATAGTATTAATCGTAAAACAACTGATGGAAATTAACTTAAGATGAAAAATATGTTATAATGCTAATTATAATAATATCATAAAGAAATTAATATGGAAATTCTAAGGTGGGTGCTACAACCTACCCCGTTTGGAAAAACTTCGTCCTTGAAATTTAAGTACGTACCGCCATTTAAAAAAGTCGGATATTTGGCTCGTATCTCATTTTCTCGTTCCCATATAGCCCCATCTTTGCTATGTTGGTTCCATAGTATTTTAATCAAACTTACATCCTTGTTTCTCAACTTGTGAACCTTCTTCTCCAAGATCGCACATGGCATTTCCTTGTAAGTTAAATTCCTATTGACTTCCAAGGTCGAGTAATTTACAACATGACTCGGATCATGTACATATCTTCGCAGCATTGACACATGGAATATGTTATGTACCGAAGCGAATTCTGGCGGTAAAGCCAACCGATAAGCTAGATCTCCGACTCGTTCCAGGATTTCAAATGGCCCCACAAATCGCGGTCGGAGTTTTCCTCTCTTTCCAAATCAATAATCCCTTTAATCGGTGCTACTTTCAAAAATACTTTTTCCCCGACGTCAAATTGTAGGTTCTTTCTATGCTTATCAGCATACGACTTATGTCGATCCTGGGCAATTTTAATCCTCTCTCGGATTTTCTTGATTTTTTCAACTGTCTCATCCACTAATTCTGGTCCTAATACTTTTCTCTCGCCAACCTCATCCCAATATAGCAGAGATCTACACTTTATCCCATATAATGCCTCATATGGGACCATTTCAATAGTAGTTTGGTAATTGTTATTAGAAGCAAATTCCACCAAGGGTAATATTGTCTCCCAATTACTTCCTACATCCAGTATGCACGCCCTTAACATATCCTCGAGAATTTGAATTGTTCGTTCTGATTGGCCATCTGTTTGTGGATGACATGCAATGCTAAACTTTAATCTCGTTCCCATTACATCCTGCAAATTTTTCCAAAACTTAGATGTAAACCGAGTGTCTCTGTCCGACACTATTGTCACAGGAACTCCATGTAATCTTATGATCTCTTTGATGTATATTTGTGCATATTGGTCCATTCTGAATGTCATTTTTATCGGCAAAAAGTGTGCAGACTTTGACACTCTATCAACAATTACCCAAATTAAAGTATTTCCCTTGGTTGTTGTAGGTAAGCTAACTACAAAGTCCATTGTTATGTGCTCCCATTTCCATTCTGGGATTTCAAGTGGCTTAAGCAATCCAGAAGGTCGTTGATGTTCAGCCTTGACTTGTTGACAGGTCAAGCAACTTTCCACAAATTTCCCTATGTAATTCTTCATTCCTCTCCACCAAAACATCCTCTTAAGGTCTTGGTACATTTTTGTACCACTTGGGTGTGCCGTGTACGGCATGCTGTGAGTTTCTGATATTTGAAAAGTGTAGGGTGTTTCTCATATTTGAAAAGTGTTTCGAAGTTTGATTTTGATATTCTTATTCTCAAATTTGAACAATATCATATTGACCTCAGAATAACAAGAAGAGTGTTTTTGTATTTTTGATAGAAGCTCATTGTGACGCTGTTATAATTTTTCCCTAAACACTTCAACTTTCATTTGTTCAGCTTTTAGCTTCTATTTACAAATTGTATTATAAGCTGAAAAATTTGAGGTATTCATGATATGTTACGAAGATGATCATTTCGTTTATCATAGGTGTTTTCCCAATGGCATCGATATTTACTTTGAGAATGTCGGAGGAAAGATGCTTGATGCAGTTCTTCTTAACATGAACCTTCACGGCCGCGTTGCTGTTTGTGGGATGATCTCTCAATACAACCTTGACCAGCCCGAAGGTGTACATAAATTGGCTTGTCTGATAATAAAAAGAATCCGTATAGAAGGATACGTCGTTAATGATTATTACCATCTCTACCCAAAGTTCCTCGACATGGTACATCCTCTTGTTAAGGAAGGAAAATTAACTTATGTAGAAGACGTTCTTTGAAGGCCTTGAAAGCGCACCGGTGCCCCTCGTAGGCTTTTCTCCTACCGCAATGTTGGGAAGCGAGGTTGTGGTCGTGGCTCGTGAGTAGGTGTATGGTCACCTTTGGCGGATGAAGAGGGGCAGGGGGCCACGCCCAGATTTTTTTTTTTTTTTTTTTTTTTTTAACTATGGATCCTTTTAAGTTTGAAAATTATATAATCATCCATTATTTTACTTCGCCTCCGCAATTTTAAACTTTTGTGTCGGCCATTGTGTATAGTGTTTGTAATTGTGTTTGTTGTGTATATACTGTTGTGTTTGTGTTTCAAATATGAGTTTATTTAAAATAAAATCAGCATATTGAATTGTACATCTATATTACGGAATGATTCCAAAGTTTTCTTGAAGTTTTTTGAGATATTTATATTATTGTAATGATAATCATTAACTAATAGTAAAAAGATAGCACAATTGAAACTTTTATCATTTTAAATAATGTAATTTCAATATAAATTTCAATTATCTTCTAATGTTTAAGAATTGAAAGTCTTTGAATACACTGGTCACCTAAAAATTAAGTATTATTCATTTGTGAATTGATTTATGTTAATTTTTTTAATAATTAATATAATACTATTTTAATTCTGGAGAAAATTTAAAGTTGAATTTTCTGGAAAGGTAAAAAGTTCAAAAATAAGTCGTGCATTTTAGGAGTTGAATGCTAAATATAAAGTAGATTTTAAGATAAGATGTTGAATATGCTATTAGAAATTAGATTAAACACTACAAAGGCATCTTCATGACCCATCTGTCCAATAAATGTGATCTTTATTTTAGTAAAACAAAAATTAAGTCTAATTACGATTAAATATTTCATAATAAAAAACTTTACAATAAAGTGAAAATTTGAATGAAAAAGAAAATGAAAAATATTATAAGCAAACACTTCAAATGTGGACCTTCTCCTTCCTTCGAAAACCGAACCTATTTACACTCACGTTCTAAAAATCTCCACCCAACCAGGGCCTGTCCTGTGGTTTTCAAAGTCCGAGGCGACACATAAATTTGGTACCCCTGACAGTAGAGTTTAGAAACGTGAAACAACAAATTTTTTTAACGAAGAGCTAATTATTAATTACTACTAAAAAATCACAAATATAAGTCAATAGGGAAGAGTTCTCCTCTATGAAGGAGTTTGAGTCACCCTTTAGGGTTTCTGTTAAGGTTTGCCCTGGCCGTCAACGTCTCTCGTTTTCCGTCCAGGTTTCTTCATCGCCGAGTAGGGTTTTAGGTTTCTCTTTCTCCCGTGTACAAGGTTGCGTGCTTTTCTACTTGATTTCTCCTCTCATTTTCCTTTTTCTCCTTTTCCTTTTTCTTTCTTGTTTTTTCCTTGTTACAGGTTGTCTGGTCTTTGTTCTTCTTTTCTTTTTTTGCAGGTTGCATCAGTATTAAGGTTACGCAGTGGACCTATCTTTTCGCATTTGGCCTATTTCGGGTTTCGCTCGCAGAGATTTGTCACGATCGGTGTGCGCACATCAATTGGGTTGATCTGCATCCATTGGGATAGTATGGAGGAATTAACGGAGCAAGAAGAAGCAATCATGGATTTGGATATCCCTAACCCTACTGTTTGATACATGTTTTTATCTTAATTTTGATGATTTTATTTTGTCACCAAAACAATGTTTTTAAAGGTTGTCTAAATACTCCTAAATGATTTAAAATGGTTTTAATATTTTCCGGAGTATTTCCTCAAGTTTATTTTTGTTAATAATGGACAACACTTTTAATGATTTTATATCAATGGGTTTTTTATTGTCTAAATACTCCCGATTGGTTTAAAACGTTTTCACTAAATTTTCGGAGTATTTCTTGAGTTTTATTTTTGACTAAAATTGGACAACATTTCTGTCTCGTGGTCAACCTACGCCTTATAGGACAACCTTTGTGCACCAAGATGTTTTTAGAAACAGAAAATGAGACGGAAGTAAAAAGCAGGTCGGTCGGCCGTGCCTGGCGTCGGCCGATCGTCCGGCCGCCGGGCGCCGTCGCTCCGGCCGACCGGCCGCCCACTGGTCGATCGGCAGACTCTGCATGTTTTGTTTTGAAACGTAACAAAACCTCTTCGTTTTTTTAGTTAGGGGGACCGGTTGAGCAGTGGGTCGACCTGGCCAAGCCTATGTCGCCGGTGGCCGCCTGTTGAAATTTTCAAAGTGTTCTTATTTCTCTTATTTCGTGCGGCCATGACTGGCATCGCCTGTATTGACAAAGACAAAAATATGACCGTTTGACACGGACACATTTCCTTAAATTGTGGGATTGATTTCTAAATGTACCTATATTCTTGATTTTAATTGTATTTTTCAGTAGATTTTCAATCCCCAAGAGGAGCCTATGCTTGATCAATCATTTCCTATAAATAGAGGAAGTTTTGGAGCAACCAACACAACAATTGAGATACAACACAATAAGATACACTTCAAGCATATACTTGGTCTTTCATTGTTATTATTCTTGTTGTAAATTTGCCTAACTTATCACTTTCACATCTTTGAGGTCTAGGCTATTCTTGATTACACCTTGCACTCAAATTGTAATATTCATTATTGAGTTGTAATCTTGATTTTTGGTCATCATTCAAACACAAGATATCCTTGTGAGTGTTCTTGTGGTAAGAGCACACTTGGATGATCTAGGTGATAGGTGCAAGAAGATTGTGGTGATCTTCTTATTGAGGTGTTGAAGAATTTGGTATTCTTCAAGGTTGAAGATTGTGGTAATCTTCACAATGTGCCGTTGAAGGAAGATTGTGGTAATCTTCAAAGGGAGATTGTGGTAATCTTCAAGAAGAGATTGTGGTAATCTCAAAGGTGGTGTTGAAGAAGAGTGTGGTGCTCTTCAAGGTGTTGTAAGTTGAATTTGTATTAATTTTGGTAATTAATAAAATTCTTTTTCTTTTTGAAATCCATCCCGGATATACTGGGGTGGTAGAGGATTAGGCCCTAGGTGGGTTGAACCTCTTTAAATCGACGTGTGTTGTTTACATTCCGCACCTTTATTATTGTGTTTGAGTATTCGATTATAAAAAGAGGGTGAAATCGAAAAGATGGAGATAATCTATTCACCCCCCCTCTAGATTATCGTAGCCGCTTGGACTTACAAGTGGTATCGTGAGTCAAACTCTTTGGCAAGCTCGTTTCACATCGCGAGTGAAGAGAAACGATCGTCGGCTACAAACGAAGCTCATCTATCCAAGCACTCCACCACCAAGCCACCACTATTTGATTCCAAAAATTTTATTTTTGGAAAGAAAGAATGGAATGCTACTTACAAGGTTGCGGGTTCGACATTTGGAACACCGTCATAAACGGAGAATTCATTCCGATGAAAGATACACCACACACCTCAAAAGGCTTCAAAAAGCTCAATGATGAAGAAAAGAAAATCTTCTCCTTAAACGGTAAGGCTTTAAATATTTTGTATTGTTCATTTACTAATATAGAATATGAACATATTGTAGGAATAAAATCGGCACATGAAGTATGGCAAAAATTAGAAGCCATCTATGGAGTATTTGCAAATGAAAGGAGTCAAACAAAAGCATCTACTTCTCAAGGTCATACAAGCTCAAATCTAAGGAACAAGCCTCCTACAACTTCCAACTATGAAGAAGTTGAATATTGTTTTATGGGCATCGAAGAAGAAAATGAGGTATGTCTTAAACCCTCTACTTCCTATAATATTGTCATTCAAAATGATTATAGTGATTTGCAAAATGACTTTGATGAACTTCAAAATGAACTCCAAAGCTTACTTGTTAAATACAAAAATTTGAAAAAGGAATTCAATGTTTTGAAAAATGAAAAATGATTTGAAAAAAGATATTAATTGCATGAAAAATGATTTATCTAAATCCGACTTGAGTACCGATGAAATTGTTGATTGTTGTGATAATTCGAAACTAGAACTTGATCATAAGCTTAATGGTGTCAATCATATGAATAAGAATCAAGTCTCTAAGCATGTTGGTCATTATGCTCCTAGAATTATTACATGCTTCTATTGTGGTAAAAAGGGTCATACGGCTAATTTTTGTCGAGCTAGAAATAGCTCTAATTATTTTTGGAGACCTAAAAGTCTCAAGACTAATCCCAAAGGACCCAAACACATGAGGGTACCACAAAATAATGTCATATTAGGTACCCGACAAAATAATGATCGAAGAAAATTCATACCGCCAAGAAGACATCAAATGACCGTTTCATTTGATCAAAGGAGGAGAAACTATTTTCGACAAAGCCAATCTTCAAGAAGAGGATATGATCAAAATTGGGAAAGACATAATTCTTGGAAATGGCAAAGACATCATCAACAAGATGATTCTCAAAGAAGAAGATATCATCAACAATGGGAAAAACACAACCTATGGAAACGGCGAAATTGGTAAACCGTATCTCCCCATTCATATATGCATTTTTATTTTTAATTCTATGCATGTTTTTAATTGTGTCTTAATTAAAAATGAGTCTTCAAGTGTTTATTTTTAATGTAGGTCCTTTATATATTTGTGAGTTTCAAAATTTTTAAAAGAAGACCTTGCATGATTTTCTAAAACTTTTGAGCATTTAATTAGACTTATTTGGCTTATTATCTCTTATGAAATCTTATAGCATAAGCTCTTTTTGATATCTCCTATTACTTGCCTACACTTGTATTTTCTATGCAAATTTTGTCTAAGAATTGTGTAGGATACATATCTCATACTCATTGGCTATTACGTCATCAAGTTTCTTAAACTATCGAGGTATGTCTACTCGTATTTTTCTTTAAACTCGATATTATGCCTATGCACATATCTTTCAAGATATTTTAACCCCTTAAGTGCCCCTAAATGATTTTGCAAATATTTTCTTTAAAAAGGCACTACTTGTTAAGTCTCGATTTTATCGAATATATGTTTTCCCGAAACCCATATTTGTTGGATATAGTCCAAAATTATCTTTTTGCAAAGTTTTAAAACTTTTGGGGTGAAAAATCGAATTTTGGAAAACTCGGGAAAAGAAAAAATTACTCGACGGTCAAAGCAGGGGGTGCACGGCCGTCGCGCACGCCGACCGGTCGCACCCTTACTCGACTTGGTCGCCTGTGCCATTTTTACAACTTAAAAACATTCTGTCTTCTTCGCAAAAAGACGACGCATGATATATTTCTCAAACCCTTAACAAATAACGTCTTTCCCCTTTTCTTATATTCCTCAATTCTTCATCATTTTTCACGATTCTTGTTGCTAATCTTCTTATTTTCACAAGAATCTTACATATATGGCACCTCCAAGAAATTCTATCAACGAAATCCTCAAAAGAGGAGAAGGAGGCAAAGGGGAGAATCTTCTTCCAATCCCCAACAAGATGATATTCTACAAGGTGACTATCAAAATCAGCTTACGGAAGAGGAGATTGTCGAATTAAGAGTCGGGGTTTCAAAATCGAGCATTCATTGGGACTCTAGTAAGTTATCACTCCTCTACGAGCCTCCCTCTGTAGAGCTAATAGATTTCGATTTTTAAATAAACTTGCGGAGGAACATTATGAGAATATTGGATTGAATGATAAGAAAATTGCGTGCACTCGTATGGTTCGTTTTCAAGTATTTCATGATGAATTTCCGGATATTAGAGCTTATTTCGAAATTCAAGGATGGGTTTCACTTTGGGATAATCGGTGTTTGCATCATG
The DNA here is from genome assembly GCA_016081115.2 of Rehmannia glutinosa. NCBI lineage: Eukaryota > Viridiplantae > Streptophyta > Magnoliopsida > Lamiales > Orobanchaceae > Rehmannia > Rehmannia glutinosa. The sequence continues at coordinate 383,870 of JABTTQ020000690.1, forward strand.
ATGACGAACTTATAAAACTTTTTTATGCAAATATGTGGATTGTTGATGCTACGGTAGATAATCCATTGGAACTTCACACATTTGTTAATGGTAGGCATTTTTCATGGACATTGGCCGATATTTGCAATCATTTTAATGTGCCAAATGATGGAGTAGTCAATGTGGATTGCGCTCATTGGGATGATAACATTTTCGGTGTTTCACTAGATGATGTGAAAACCTTTTTAGGAGTGTATCCCGAAGTGACATACTCGGCAATGCCGCCTAACTATCGGATTATATCTATCATTTGCTCTATTGTGTTTGTGGAAAGGAAATAAAACTTCCGAGTAATCTCGAACTCTTTCTCACCTATAAGATTGTTCGAGGAGAAAGAAAATTATGGGGCAATTTTTGTATATTGCTTGTTGGAATCTAGAAAGCTTACCAAAAAAAAATATACCTTGGGTAATTTGATTTGCCGACTCTTATACTTATCGGGATACCCGGAAAATGAAATGAATACCGAAATTGGCGTCACAATAATTTTGATAATGCCAACATTCTACAAATGGTAAGAATGCGGACGACATTTACCACGGGTTCCTACCAAAGCCGCTAGGGGACGTGCCCGACATCAACAACAACCTCGGGATGATTTCTTTAATGACAATGAGGTTGAAAATATTGGAAGAGGTGAGTTTGACGAACAAAGAGATGATGAAGAAGAGAATGTGGGGAATGAAGAGGAAAATGAAGAAGAGAATGTGGGAAATGAACAAGAAATTAGGGAGGAAGGAGATGAAGACGAGTCGGATGTTGAAGATCTAAATCTCAAAGAGAGAATGGCCAAAGTGGAAAGAGAAACATTTAGAGATGTGGCCTCTCTTAGAAAAGAGCTCCAGGTTGTGAAAAAGGAAAATTCTAGCTTGAAAAAGTCAATCGGCAAATTGAAGAAATTTATCAAAGATCTCATTCCCGGAACTTGCTTCTCCTCGGATGAGGAATGATGTCCCCACCCCCTTTACTTTCTAGCATTTTCATTAATGATGCTTTGTATTTTTATGAACCTTTGTAAAACTCATTTGTACTAATGATATTTGCTTGTTTTTCTTAAAAGGGTTAAAATTGCAAGTTGATAATGACTTGTGGATGATCATGATTTTGATGGAGTATTTGATGGTAAAAAAACTCTTATATGGCATGGTTTGAAAATTGGTATGAAGTACTTGATGGTAAAAATGCTTCTCTTAATGCTTTGATCATTATGCTTAGTTGGATATGTTGGGACATTTGATACATGTATTGTTTAAGGCATGACTTATATTACTTGATGGATGCTCTAATTTTTGGCATTTGTAATGCCTTGATCCTTTTTAGCTTATCTCAATTGGGTTGAACCCTTGAGAATCTACTTTGAGCTTCTTATTTGATGAACAAATGTTGCGTATGTTGCATATGATCTTATTAAGCTTTGGAATGAGGTTGATTGATGATATGGAAATTTTTGGCTTGAAACTTTTACAAGGACTATATACAACCTCTTTTATTTTTTACGCACCCAAGGTGTTTGATGAAATGTCGCAATGAAACTTTCAACTTCTACATGATTCTCTCGCTTCAAAATGTCTTAAAATCTTTTTGAAATCATGTTTTAGCTAACTAATGAGCTTATGGATCTCTTATGTTACAATTCTCCCATTTTCCTTGGACTTTATGTATAAATTGCTCGATGGTTGATAAACCGTCTCGTTTGCGCACTTTGATATATTTGTATGATGTTTTTATCATCCTAACATTCTTTTTGATGATTCCAAAGGGGGAGAAACAGGATATTGGCTCATTAGCTCAAAGAAGCTAATAAAAGCTTGTCACAAAAGCTATAAGCTATGGCTCATAAAAGCCATAAGTTGTGATTTGTTTTTAGTCCAATTGTTGCTTGATGGACTTATATAATTGTTTAATGATGTTAGCTCAAAGAAGCTAATAAAAGTTTGTCACAAAAGCTATAAGCTATGGCTCATAAAAGCCATAAGTTGTGATTTGTTTTTAGTCCAATTGTTGCTTGATGTACTTATATAATTGTCTAATGATGTTTTGTGACAGGGGAGCTTATAAGCTCTTGAACAAATTGTAAAAGCTAAAGCTTTTAGCTTATGGAAAATTGCTTTTACATTATTCTTGATATGCTTGTTGATAGGGGAGCTTGTGCTTATTATTGAAAATATTTACTCCTACTTGGTTGCTTTAATATTTTTGAAAATTTTGGTTGCTTCCAAACGGTCAAATGTTTTTAATTGAAAATCATTTCTAAAACTGCTCTCTTAGTTTGTGTTAAAATTGTTTTGGTTTGTAATCATCAAAAAGGGGGAGATTGTTTGATACATGTTTTTATCTTAATTTTGATGATTTTATTTTGTCACCAAAACAATGTTTTTAAAGGTGGTCTAAATACTCCTAAATGATTTAAAATGGTTTTAATATTTTAGGAGTATTTCCTCAAGTTTATTTTTGTTAATAATGGACAACACTTTTAATGATTTTATATCAATGGGTTTTTTATTGTCTAAATACTCCCGATTGGTTTAAAACGTTTTCACTAAATTTTCGTGAGTATTTCTTGAGTTTTATTTTCGACTAAAATTGGACAACATTTGTCTCGTGGTCGACCTGGCCGCCTTATAGGCAACCCGCACTGAAGATGTTTTTTTAGAAAGAAAATGAGACGGAAGTAAAACAGCAGGTCGACCGGCATCGGGCGTCGATCGGTCGGTCGACCGGCCGCCCGATGGTCGACGCACTGCATGTTTTGTTTTGAAACAGAACAAAACCTCTTCGTTTTTTTTTTAGTTAGGGGACCGGTTGAGACATGGGTCGACCGGTCGAAGCCTATGTCGGCCGTCGCCCTGTTGAAATTTTCAAAGTGTTCTTATTTCTCTTATTTCTGCGGCCGGTCGCCTGTGTATCGACAAAAAAATATGACCGTTTGACAAAACAGACACATTTCCTTAAATTGTGGGATTGATTTCTACAGACTATATTCTTGATTTTAATTGTATTTTTCTGTAGATTTTCAATCCCCAAGAGGAGCCTATGCTTGATCAATCATTTCCTATAAATAGAGGAAGTTTTGGAGCAACCAACACAACAATTGAGATACAACACAACAAGATACACTTCAAGCATATACTTGGTCTTTCATTGTTATTATTCTTGTTGTAAATTTGCCTAGCTTATCACTTTCACATCTTTGAGGTCTAGGCTATTCTTGATTACACCTTGCACTCAAATTGTAATATTCATTATTGAGTTGTAATCTTGATTTTTGGTCATCATTCAAACACAAGATATCCTTGTGAGTGTTCTTGTGGTAAGAGCACACTTGGATGATCTAGGTGATAGGTGCAAGAAGATTGTGGTGATCTTCTTATTGAGGTGTTGAAGAATTTGGTATTCTTCAAGGTTGAAGATTGTGGTAATCTTCACAAGGTGCCATTGAAGGAAGATTGTGGTAATCTTCAAAGGGAGATTGTGGTAATCTTCAAGAAGAGATTGTGGTAATCTCAAAGGTGGTGTTGAAGAAGAGTGTGGTGCTCTTCAAGGTGTTGTAAGTTGAATTTGTATTAATTTTGGTAATTAATAAAATTCTTTTTCTTTTTGAAATCCATCCCGGATATACTGGGGTGGTAGAGGATTAGGCCCTAGGTGGGTTGAACCTCTTTAAATCGACATGTGTTGTTTACATTCCGCACCTTTATTATTGTGTTTGAGCATTCGATTATAAAACGAGGGTGAAATCGAAAAGATGGAGATAATCTATTCACCCCCCCTCTAGATTATCGTAGCCGCTTGGACTTACACCTACAACTCCGAACAGCGCTGAGGTTTCGGATTTCTGCCTCGTTGGGAAACTTTACAAGGATAAAGCTTGGAAATCGTTCTATTTAATCGAGGTTATGAAGAAGGTCTGGAAATCGAAGAAACCTATAATCGCACGTGGACAAACGGGTAAAAAGGGGAAGCGAATATACAAGAACGTCTCGATCGCGACCTCGGAAGCCAGGGATGGATAACGACGTACCTGGAGTACCAAGTTTATCATCTCCCTCGAGTCACATCGTATCATTGCCCGGTGCTACTCCAATGGCATCGCATTCTAGGGAATAATTGAAATATAAGTCAAAAGAGAAGGCGTATTTTCCATTTCGAATCCATGTGGTTGCTAGATGAGTCGTGCCAACATGTTATCCAACAAACATGGGATTATGAGAGAACGGCTGGAGATATAAATTCAATCTCGAAAAAAATTCAATCATGTGGTGAGCAACTAACGGCGTGGGAAAAATCGCATTTCGGGATTGTGGGACACAAAATCAAGGAATGTGAGGCTTTACTTCAGAAACCAATGGTAGGACTTGTGACAGAGCATGATACGATAGAGAGGCATTTTTTAGAAAATAATCTAAGGGATATTCACGTGAAACAAGAGAAAATGTGGCACCAACACTCACGGGCGCGAATGGGTGAAAAGCTCGGAATTCAATCGAGAGGATCAAGGATGTGAATGGCATTTGGCAGGAGGAGGAGAAAGATATAGCAGGAGTATTTCATGAATATTTCGAGAATTTATTCACATCAGAGGAGGCTTTGGATATGGATCATGCTCTTGATGTCGTGGACTGCAAAGTGACAGATTCTGCAAGTGAAACCCTCTCTAGACCTTTTGTGGCAGAAGAGGTAACTGTGGCTCTGGCACAAATGCACCCTATAAAAGCACCTGGACCGGAGGGTATGCCTGCTTTATTTTTTGAAAAATTTTGGTCCATTTTAAATTCGGATGTTGTATCTGCCGTTCTCTCGATCCTTAATGGAGGGACAAATCCTCGCGCTTTAAATAACACCTTCATTATTTTAATCCCCAAGAAAAAGAACCCGGAATTTGTCACTGATTATAGGCCTATTAGCTTGTGCAATGTTTTATTTAAATTGATCACGAAAACAAGTGCTAATAGGCTTAAACTTGTCCTCCATTCCCTTATACACCACACCAAGTCAGCTTTTGTCCCAGGTCATCTAATAACTGATAATGCCCTCCTCGCGTTCGAGATTTTTCACTCTATGAAACACAATTTGGCGAGAAAAAATGAGTCTTTTCCGTTTAAGCTAGATATGTCCAAAGCGTATGATAGAGTCGAATGGCCTTTCTTACAGCGTGTTATGCTTAAATTGGGGATCCCTAGCTCCTTTGTGAATATTATTATGAAATGTGTTAATTCGGTTTCCTTTTCGATACTCCTTAATGAACAGCCAGGCACCATGTTTTCCCCAACTCGGGGTCTCCGGCAAGGAGACCCCCTATCTCCTTACTTGTTCCTTTTTTGTGCAGAGGCTTTTTTTCATTGATTCGTAAGCAAAATTTGGAGGAGATTACGGGATTAGGGTTTGTCGAACCACACCAGCAGTATCACATATTTTCTTTGCTGATGACAATATCATTTTTGGTAGAGCAAATGAAAGAGAAATCGACGAAACAAGGAATATTACCGAGATTTATGAAAAGTTCTCGCGCGCAAAGTTCCCGAGAAGTCCGAGGTTTCATTTAGCAATGGGGTGGATGCGGCTACGAAGGATACTCTAGCGCACAGGCTGGGGGTTAATAGAGTAAAGAAACATGTTATTTATCAGGGCATTTCGGCTGTTGTGGGGCGTTCGAAAAAGAAAGTTTTTGCACGTGTAGTGGACCGCATTAAGAAAAAACTTAAAGATTGGAAAGGAAGATTTTTATCTATTGCAGGTAAAATGATTCTTAATTCAGTTAGTGCGCAGGCTATTCCGTCTTACTTGATGAGTTGCTTTATGTTTCCCGCAAATGTTTACAATCTCATCAACTCTATTATCAGCAATTTCTGGTGGGGGCAGCGGAAAGACGAAAGACAAATTCATTGAAAATCTTGCAGCTACTTGTGCCGTTCAAAAAAGGAGGGGGGTTTGGGCTTTTGGGATTTGCAGTCTTTTAATGAGGCGATGTTGGCTAAGCAGGGGTGGAGGTTGATACACAATGAGAGCGCCCTTCTATCCAAAGTGTTAAAACAACGATACTATCATAGATGATCTTTTCGAGATGCTACAATTGGCCATAATCCATCATTTACATGGAGAAGCATTGTAAAGAGTCGTAAAATCCTTCGGGGAGGTATGTACTGGAACATTGGAGATGGAGCGAGTGTTAATATATGGGATGACCTTAGTTTAGGATCAGCCACGATTTCGCACTCGACCCAGCCGTCGGGTAATGGGGAGGTGGCATTGGTTAAGGATCTTATTTGTCCGATTTCGAGGGGCTGGAGGTTGGATATGCTCGCTTAATATTTTTCTCCAACAGAAAGGCAAACTATTTTATCTATCCCTCCGAGTTCCATTAGTAGGGAGGATAAATTAGTATGGCACTTTTCAAAGGATGGTAAATATTGGGTGAAATCCGGATATAAGGTGGCGAAGGCTATCAAAGAAAACGAGATTAATTTTTCCGCATCTTCGGGTACAAACAGCAACATTTGGAAATGGGTATGGGTTCTTTCTATTCCAAACAAGGTTAATTTTTTTTATGGAAGTGCCTTAACAACATTCTTCCAACAAAAAAGGTGTTGAATGATAGAGGAATTGAGATGAATATCATATGTAGTCGGTGTGGATCGGGCGAGGAATCGATCGAACACGCCATCAGAGATTGTCCTTGGAATGAAATCTTTTGGGCGGTTTCTCCACTCCGTATAAGACATGCGGGAGCATAGCAGCGGGGGACGATAGGTGATTGGGTTGATATGTTCAAGCACAAAGGGGACGCTAGCAGCCACGAGCTATTTGTAATGTTGTTGTGGGGCGCCTGGTGGGCTAGGAATGATCACGCATTTGGCAAGGGAGTGAAAGAACCGCATCACTATCTTCAAGGGGTAACTACTAGACTCCAGGAACACATCCAAGCGGCCAATGTGAAGGGAAACAGAGAAACTGGTTCGAAAGGAATCACTCGATGGGTACCTCCAGATGCGGACAAAATAAAAATCAATACGGATGCTTCTATCAAGGAGGGCGAAGGCACAAGAATCGGTATCATTTTGCGGGATCATCAAGGACAAATTATTTCGACATTGGCTAAAATTTGTTTAATTCGGAGTATGATGTGGCTATCGCGGAAGCCATTGCGTGTAGAGAAGGGGTGATGCTTGCAAGGGAACTTGGTTTTCGAAAGATAGTAATCGAATCGGATAATGTCAATCTCATCCATCGCTTGAAAAACAGATTGAGAAGACCTCACGTATCAGCAATATAGTTTGAGATATTATTCAAACTTATTTCTAGTTTTGATTTCGTTCTACCTAGTTTTGTTAGGAGGTCGGGAAATACTCAGCCAGCCCACCATCTTTCTCGTTTTTCTTTTTCTCTTGTTGGGTCTTAGCCAAGAATCGGAGATATTCCTGATCACTTGGTGGACTTGGTTGTTTTGGACATGACGCCTTAATCTATATATTTCTCTTTTCTCTTAAAAAAATATAAAGAAATTTATATAAATTAACATGGTCACGATTATCTAACCCAAAAAAAAAAAACTCATATAAGCGGACAAAGAAAAAGAAATATCGATAAATATTTGTTTGACTTTTAATTAGTGCATTTTCTTTCATTGTATTTTTTTAATTTTAGCTCCAAACTCTTTCATCGTACCTAACTTAATAAATCACAAATTTGAATTCATTAATCTCTTAATAAATATTCTTACATAGCACAAATTTATAATTTTATTATCATTTATATATTTATAATACAAACACAAAGTTTTTTTTTATATTAGAGGAAAAACATTAAACCTCCCAAACTATCCGATTTTTTGCACTTTACCATATGAACTAATTTCTTTTACACTTTACCGTATGAACTTTATAAGTTTTGCACTTTGCCCTATAACGGTCATCGCCGATGGAATATTCCACGAATATTATTAAAGCACGTGTCTTTGCCTAAAATTCAAACAGAAGTTGTTACACTTTACCATCTGAACTTTGTTAAGAATTTCACTTTGCTATCTGAACTTTGCGCAATTTTCACTTTGTCATATCAATTTAAAAAATTATGTGTATATAAATTTATTTATCTTTTTTAATACATAAAAATCACAAAAATAAGTTTATACTTTATATTGAGCGAAGTAAATATAAAATTCAGCACATACCAAACTTATTTTTATTTATGTAGATATTCTCGTATATATTTCTTACTTTTGTACTATAATGTATTTTTTTATACTAAATTTTTAAAAAATGCTAAATAAATATTAATTATGATTACAATATTAATTTTGTTGTTATTTTTTTAAAAAATTTTGGATTACCGAAATACCGAGCAAAATACACACAAAAAATTAGAATAAAAGTTTGAGCCGAATTAATTTTTTGGTACAATATTCAGCACACGCCGATGCATACATAATTTTCTATTCAATTATGGTTCTTGTTAGTTCGCCAAATACATATTGAATTTAACCTCTACTTGTAAGAGTACGATAGCAATGGTAATGGACCAAAGTTGTCTCACAAGAAAAGTTTGACTGAGCATGTAATTACTTGAATTTATAAAAAACTGAAATATTCCTTAATGCTATAATCAAATTTTGAATATGCAATTAAGAATCTAAGTAAGAATTAAAATTACATATCTAAAGCAACTTCATATTAGAAAATTAGGATGAAATCAATGTAAAAAATGTCTAAATCTTAATAATTCAAATATGTCTAAACCGCCAAAAATAAATTGATATCAATGATATGTATACCCACCTAAATCATATGCCTAAACCCTAAAATAATATCATTGGTAGTATATTTTACTAAGGTAAATATTAATTTAATTTATTCTTTTACCAATAAAAATTTGAAAAAAAAAGATAAATACATGTATATATATAATTGTTTATAATTTTATTTCAAATTGATATGACAAAGTGAAATTGTGTAATGTTCATATGGCAAATTGAAATTCTCAATAAATTTCAGATGGTAAAGTATAACAATTTATGTTTGAATTTCTGAAGAAGATGGTTTTGCCCTCATTGAAAGGGCTCACATCAGAATATTCTGAGAATATTCCAACGGCGATGGCCATTATGTAGCAAAGTGTAAAACTTGGATAGTATGTATGGTAAAGTGTAAAGAAAATTAGTTCATATGGTAAAGTGCAAAAAATCACAAAATTTGGAGGTTTAGTGTTTTTTCCTCTTTATATTATAATTTTTTATAATTATAAAACAGATCGGCAAAATTTCGTCCCGATGCCCGAATCAACGGCCTCATCTGCCTCAATAGAGGACCGGGCTAGCACCCAACCCCAATTAATTCCCTCCTATATACTATTTTCACTCTCTCGACACTTCCACCCTCCCCACACAGACAGTCTCCATTTTTTCTCCATATACTTTTGACTTTAAGGGCATCATGGCCGCCGCTCCTCCAGTTCCTATGAATAAAGCAAACACCGAAAGAATAAAACACGCACAACACACACTTAAAAAGCTGTGAGAATACATAAATAATCGCAAAATTAAAGCAGCTGCAGAAATGGGAGAAGTGATTAGCAATAACAAGCAGGTGATACTGAAACACCACGTGATGGGATATCCGAAGGAATCCGATTTATTATTGCGAACCTCATCAGCAGGGGGAGCTGGGACCCAAATATTGGAAAATAAAATTTTTTGAAATTTAAATCAATAAAAATAAATATTTAAGACTAAAAATTAATATTTAAAAATAAAATATACCTATAAAAAATTAAAATTTCAAAAATTTTGGGGGGGCTAAAGCCCCCAATCACAAGGGAGGATACGCCCATGCTCATCAGTCAAGCTGAAAATCCCTGATGAATGCAACGACGCCGTTTGGGTGAAGAATTTGTACTTGTCCTGCGACCCTTACCTGAACAGCCTTATGAAGAAGGTCGAACGAAACTACAGTAACCCGTTCACCCCGGGCTCGGTAAGTTAGTCCTCACCATAAATTTTCATGGATTTTTCTTCTGAAGTCCCTTTCGTTAAAATATTTTTTTCTTAAGAAATAAAAGTTTTTTGTGCATTGATAGATGCTTAAGAATGTGGGTGGATAAGGTACAAGTGTTTGATGCAGTATATATTGATAGTTTGCTACGATTTGCAGTTGGGGGCGAAATTGTTTTTTTTTTTTTTTTTTTTTTTTTTTTGCCATAAATAAGAAATTTGGCAAAATGCAATACAGATATTGTATCTACGTTTAACACACAGACTCACAGTATAATATATTTGTCATATGTATGTTCGACCAAAAAATCAAATATAGGAAGCAATTAGGGGTGCAAACAAGTCGAGTCGAGCTGAACATAGTAATGTTCAAGATTGTTTGAATTTTAATCGAGCTTCGAAAATTGTATTTGAAATTGGTTTGATTATTAATCGAATCAAGTTTGAACGAACTTTAGTTGAGCCGAACACGGATCGCGCTCGCATAACATTTTCACACATATTTTTTTTACTAATTGAGTCGAGCTCGGCCGAACTATCGAACGGAAAAATGTATTCAAGCTTGGTTCGTTATGTTAACGAATCGAGCTTAAACGAGTTTTTATCGATAGATCTCGAATCAATATTGAGTAATTTGGTTAGTTTTTTAGCCCTACAAGTAATACAACAAAATGATCTTAAAAAGAACCTATCATAAATAAGAAATCGTGCTAAATTAAATAAATTAGTTCAATACTAAATGTATTGCCTTGTAAATTGTACCCGAAATATGAAAAAAGTTTATTAGGGTTGTTTGTCGTGTTCGGGTTCGCGTGTCGTGTCGAGATATAAAAATTCATGTTTGTGTTAATTTCTCAATTTACCCTAGGGATGACAATTTTGCCTGACCCGTGGGTACCCGCCCCTCTCCGTTTGGGTTACCCCTGTGACCCACGGCGGGATGGGGCGGTTTGGGTATCACTTCCACCTCGTGGGTACCCGACCCGCCTATTTTTTTAAAAATATTTATACTATATTTTGCATATATAATATATATTCTAATGTAAATTTTATATTTTAATATTATATTTATCATTTATAAATTGAAAATAACATTTTTTTGTAAATAATATTTTATAAATATATTACATATAAATATTTTGTTCCTTTTTTTTAAAGTTTATTTAATTTGGGACGGACGACGGGTCGACCGCCTCGCCTTCCCCACCCCTCCTCATTCTAAGGACGGGCGCGGAGTGCAGTGGTCTTTAGATACCCACCCCATCATTGTCATCCCTAATTTACTCTACCTTTTTTAATTATTCATGTCAGATTTTCAATCCTAATAACACTAAAAATATGGAGCTTACATTTTACCTATTGAGGACAAGCTATTCCATTGCTTAAACCTTGCTAAAACTATCTACTCTTTTTCTACTTTTTTTCCCCTTAAACTACAGCCTATTGTAGGATATGGAGTGTCCAGAGTGGTGGATTCTTCTAATCCCAACTTCAAGAAGGGTGACCTAATTTGGGGAATCACTAGCTGGGAGGAGTACACCTTTATCAAATCTCCGCGCATTTTAATTCAAAATCATGAAGCAGATGTTTCTTTCTTTACAGTTCCTGGCACTTTCTGTAAAATTCAAGACACTGAGGTTCCTCTCTCCTACTATACAGGAATTCTTGGTAAGTTACTCGGTATGACTTCAATTGCAATTCTTGTTTGTTTCCGAAAACATCAGCAGAAACAAAATGGACTTGCATGGTTCTTCATGGCATTATCAGAGGGTGTCATTTTATAAACTCCACGAGCTAGGAATAAACCAGATTTTGAGAAAGAATCCAAGTTATGCCATGAGGAACGAAAAATGTGAAAAATGTTGAATACTAGAATGGGGGTTGTGAATGCAGGTCTTGGCACCTGCAAAAAAACTCAAGTTGATAATGAAAGAAATCACTCAGGTTGCATTTAGATTTGAGAAGAGGATGTAGGGGAAGAATATTAACTGACTCCATATAAGATGGATTTGAGATCCACCACAATGACTCAAAAAATAGCTTCAAAATAGGAACATAAGGATTTGAAATCCATTGTATCCGCAAAAGCTAAATGGATTTGTTAAATCCCTAACTTCAAATCCATTCATCCAAATGAAGCAACGGGTGATATTATGAGAAGAGAGATGTATGAAGATGATATATAATATGACATAAACATTAATTGCCTCATTCTTTAGCAGCTCTGGCTGACATTTGGTTTAAGACTATTTAAAAAATATTGGGAGTGGTTGGAAACAACAACGAACTCCAGTCCTAGTGGGGGGTGGGGGCGGGGGGTGTATCTGATTGAAGTGACACAGTAAGTCTGTTGTGAAAATCCATGATAACTTTGCGCATACAGGCTTCTCCATTAATTTTGGTCCATACGTAGTTGTGAACTGATTTTTTATGTCATTTTTGTGTTCCTCTTATAGCTGCTTTAGTAGTGCTTTTTCTTTCTTTGTAGGTATGCCTGGCATGACTGCTTATGCTGGTTTTTATGAGGTTTGCTCTCCCAGAAAGGGAGAAACTGTCTTCATTTCAGCGGCATCTGGAGCTATTGGACAGCTTGTAGGTCAGTTCGCAAAGTTGATGGGGTGTTATGTTGTTGGAAGTGCAGGGAGCAAAGACAAGGTTAGTTTTTGAAGTACAATGACCTTTGTAGATGAAAGGAATGTTAAAAAATAAACAAAATGCATTGGCTAATATCTTTATTGTTGTTCGCAACTATAATTTAGCCTTGTCTCTGTGAAGTTAGCCTTAGTTAACAAAAAGGGTTAATTTCCAAAATCACTCCTGAGGTTTGGCCTAATTACAAAAAATTCCATTTATCTTTCAAAATTACAAATAACTCCTTGATATTTGTTAATATTGTACAAACTGCATCCTCAAGAGCGGATTATTTGTTGGGTAATCAAAGGGGTATGTGTAGCACTTTGAGGGGGATTTGTAATTTTGAAAGGTAACTGGTGTTTTTTGTAATTAAGCTAAACCTAGGGGTAATTTTTGTAATTATCCCTAACAAAAATGATTTCTTTTCAAATCCCTGTTATGTATTTATAAAAGGGATATAAATTAGCTATAGATTAGATAACTCTTCGTATAATGACTTTTATCTACCGGTGATATAGAAGATCAAGGTGCTTCTAAAGGAAATTTCATCTTTCCAGATTATTAATTACACATCATAATCTCGTTCATGACTTATGACTGCCTTTGCTGTCTGAGCAAATGAGGAAGAATTCCGTGATTTGACTTAAGAGAGACGAAACATTGTAATATTTTATATTTTTAGATTAACCTCGTCTTAGTTACCTTATAACTTAGATGTGAATTTCAAAACTTTAACACAACCTGAACAATCAATTTGTCTTGACTCTTGAGTGTCAAGTCATTAATAGCAGTTTTTACTAGATGTATCTTGTTCACGTCAATTCTTATTTCTTTTGGTTTATGTTGTGAACACTTGCTGCAGTGATATTTAATAATATCGAGATCTTGATTTAGCTTTCTGTCAATTCTTATTTCGATATTGCAGGTCGATCTCTTGAAGAACAAACTTGGGTTTGATAATGCATTTAATTATAAAGAAGAGCAGGATCTTAATGCAGCTCTAAAGAGGTGAGCCTTCACCTTCCCATTTCTGCTTTCACGGTACCTTATGGTAGCTATAATTTCAGGGTAAATAGATCCCGCCATATTCTTAAACTAAGGTAGTGTTTTGCTAACATTATTTTGCTTCTACTTCATTTAATAAAAATATAAAAGTTGGGTTGGGGGTGCTTCTAATTTTTGAAAAGTGCTTTGGGTTTTTCTTGTATGTCAGAAGTTTGCCTTTGCATTTATGTCTCAAATTTGAAAAATATATTATTGCCTGCTATTCTACTAATAATAAGAAGAGTGTTTTAGTCTTTCTGTCAAGTACTAATGATTCTCAAGTATTACTTTTATTTTCTTCTACAATAAATAATTTCTTCTTAAAGAAGAATTGTTTGAAAACACTCCGTAAGACTACTCATTTCGTTAATCCTTTTTATACATCTTTCGTTTCATGCAATATCCCTTCAAATGTTGTATAGGTAGAAAGTTTGAGGTTTTTGTCGAAATATTACAAAGATGCTCATTTCAGTAAAATCCTCTTTGAATAGGTATTTCCCCGATGGCATCGACATATATTTTGAGAATGTCGGAGGCAAGATGCTTGATGCAGTTCTTCTCAACATGAGACTCCATGGCCGCATTGCTATGTGTGGGATGATCTCACAATCCAATCTCGACCAGCCTGAAGGTGTACACAACTTGTTCTATCTCATAACAAAACGTATCCGCATGGAAGGATTTGTCGTTAATGATTATTACCACCACTACCCAAAGTTTCTCGACATTGTTCTTCCTCTTATTAAGGAAGGAAAAATAACTTACATTGAAGACATAGCTGAAAGCCTTGAAAGCGCACCCGGTGCTCTCATAGGGCTTTTCTCCGGTCGCAATGTTGGGAAGCAGGTTGTGGCTGTGGCTCGTGAGTAGGTGTATAGTGTCTCTATGTATGTGTTTGTGTGTATATGCTGCTGTATTTGTGTTTCATAGGAGTTGATTTAAGATAAAATCTGCATAATGACTTGTATTATTGTACATCTATATAATATTACGGAATGATTCAAAAGTTTTCTTGAAGTTTCTTGAAATACTTATATGATGGTAATGAATAATTATATGTTGATTAATGTTCCTGGATACAAGTATGACAAATAAGATAACTGACTTGACAGATCATACAGAAATAATAGTAAGTAATATATTCTAACACAGTAATTTTTTAGTCTATTCCAAGGACAGTTGCAAGTTATATTGATAAATATATGCATCTTATCTGATATCTATTTTATGATATAACATCACATAAGCAGAGTAGAACATAACAATATCATAGCAAATGAATCATTCAAGTGTTATGTGTAACTTTATATTAGACAGTTTAATTACTTTTAACTTTCTAAACTTAGCTGTCACATATGCGATGAAGTATAGCATCACAAACTCCACCTGACAGGCATAAAAGCTTCCCCAGTTAAACCTCCCTTGCACAGCACCTGCCATAAGTAATCTCTTCACTCTGTATAATTTAGGTAACACAAAAACCAAAACCCCATTACCATAGCCCCGGAACATTATTCAATCAGGACCAAATGATAAAAAAATATCTTTCAAAATCTAGTTATATAATTAGTGAATATCCAAATTTGAAAACTTTTGGCAGTAAAAATCCAAAATCTGGCCACCATTGGATCCAACGAGTCACTTCACATGATTCGCGCATAAAAAGTTTCATAAACGAACCACATTCTCCACTGAATAAAAACACATTCAAGTTCGAAAAGGAAAAGGAACCACGAGTTTTTAGCTCAAGTGGTATCGCTCACTCTTTTTAAGGTTATTGGCCAAGGTTCGAACCATGTACCTTTCAGTTTCTTTGAAATTTATCTCATCCCTTCCAACCACTACTCCTAACTTATTTAAAAAAAAGTTCGAAAAGAAAAAGGAAAACGCAATATATGGACATACAGTAAAACAAGTTAGAAAAAAATTATGTATTTATTATATATAGTTGTAGATGGATACCTATAGACAGTACGGAATGTGGAGACGGTGGCTTGTGTGGGGTGCAAAGGCGGCGCGAGGTTTCGCATGGAAGGCCGGCCAAAAAGGAGTTTAGGCTACGGTTTGCTAGAAGGGTGCCAAATAAAATTAGGATTTGGATTTGGATTTTGGTTTAGGCTGTCTATGGCAAGGTGGTGGTGATGGTGGCGTATCCAAAGGTAGGTGCCTGAGAGGGAAAAAAGAGCAGGATGGAAAAAACAGATGAAAAGATATACGAATTTCTAAGTTTACCGAACCGATGTAGAATACCTTTAATCAACAGTCTTACCTCAGTTGTTCTTATAACGGATGTAAAATCCATTTTACATTGGTTGCTTAAATAAACGATGTTAATATCTTATTAAATTTACAATTATGTCCTGGGTTTTTTTTTACGTCTGTTGATTAAGCAACCGATGTAAATCCTTGTCGTAAAATCCATTTTGTGTAGTATATTGAAATACATTGAAATGTTTTAGTTTTAATAATTGAGTATTTAATTACTTTCTACTTTTTTCATTTACAAATCACTTTTTAATATTTATAAGTAAAATAATTATTTCAGTAAAATTATATTAATCACGTGCAACATGTATATATATAAAATATTTATTTGAGAAAATGAATGTAAAAATTAGAAAGAATAACATAAAAAATTCATATTGAAATTACATAATGTGGAGAAGCTGAGCAATTTTTGAGGAGGTATTAATTTTTCACCACCAAAAATAAGTTGAGTTATTTTTCTGAATTTTGGTAACTCATTTTCTGTATGATCCTCTTTTTCCGTAAAGCTATACATCTCTGTCTCCCTTTCTCTCTCTCTCTCTGTCATCATTACTTTTCATTTATTTTTGTGGGTTGCATTTTTCTAGATTGTTGATAACAGGCTTTTACATAGGATTTGAATCTGAAAATTGTGATTGTATATTACTCTTGTCATATTCAGCAGTACTGATGAATGTTGCTGCCCACTTGATTTCTGTACATCCAGAAGACCTCAAATTTCAATGTATATATATATGCTTCACCCTAAAATTTTATATATGTCTCTTTGTGTGTCTATGTGTGTGCTTCTGCGGATATTTATTTTTTCCATTAATAATCTTTGTGTATCGGAACACTAATGTTTCAAAATATTTGCAAATGAAAATATTGAGGTTGGCGACCAGATTTCATACACTTACTATAAATAATAGATGATGATAATGTTTGAGATGGACATGGCAATTTAGTTATATGTGTATGTTGTGTTTTATTATATATTCAGTAAATGTATGAACAGGGAAGTTGATCAAGCATAAAAATTATATATTTGTTTTGTAGTTGAGCTGGAGAAACAAAGTTATTGTGATCTTAAAGTTACAAACAACACGGAGCATCATGTTGCTTTCAAGGTACTTTATTCAATACTACATTAATTAATTACTTGTTCAAATTAATGCAGCTGCTCTCTTTTCACAACGAGAAAATTTTTATAGTTACCGACATAATTTATCGACTTAAATGATTTTATCACTAAATTTTACAGTTACCTACAGAATAAAACATATTGTTTTTTGCCTAAATTATACTGAAATATCACCGACAATTTTTAAATTACCGACATAAATATTATAGGTTTAGATTTTGTAGGTAAATATTTATCTACAATGATTTTACATACACTTTACAGTTATTTTAAACTTACCTACATATTTTTTTTTGGTAAACTGAATTTTTATGTAGTGTTTAACTTTAGTTTTCTAATATTTTGTAGGTTAAAACAACCTCTCCGAAGAAGTATTTCGTGCGACCAAATGCTGGTATTATGCACCCTTGGGATACTTGTGTCATAAGAGGTGTTTCTCTTTAGCATTAAATTCATGTTTGAAAAAAAAAAAAAAAGAGGAAGATATGTATGCTGGTACTAATTAATCTTAATTTGCTTCTTTTTGTGTATATATCTATTTAGTAACCCTTCAAGCTCAACGGGAGTACCCTCCTAATATGCAATGTAAAGATAAATTTCTGCTGCAAAGTAGAGTTGTACCTCCAAATACTAACCTGGACGAGCTTCCTCAAGACACTGTAAGATAACATTAATTAGTTGTTCCTACTAACATGCAGCTTGAATATTATTTAAGGGATAATTACAAAAAATACCCCTAAAGTTGGGCTAATAACAAAAAAAAAAACACTGAGAGATGTTTCAAAATAACAAAAAAAAATTGATTTTGTCTAAAATTTAAGGGAGCAACTGTATTTTTATAAATGTCAAGGGGTTTTTGAAATATTTTCTGCTTATGCGTGGAATCAAACTTTAAGGGAGTTTTTGCAATTTTAAAAAAGTATTGTTGTTTCTGTAATTTGCTGGAACCTGGGTTTTTTTAATCATCCCTTAGTTTAATAATAGGATTAATTTACAGTCACTTTTGTGTTTGTGCAGTTCAATAAGGAAGCTGGAATAAATACATTGGAAGAGTGCAAGCTAAGAGTCATCTACATCACTCCTCACTCAGCTTATGGGAATATGGAGGATGGCCTTAACCAAAATTTTGATGCAAATGTGGTAAGTTGTAATAATCTAATTTGGTTTCATTAATCAATAATTCTGGTATTTCTTTCCTTACAATAATGATAATGGGATTTGCATAAATTTCGAGATATATGTGATATTATTATAATTTGTATTTATATCAGTATTATATGATTATATCACATACTGTGTATGTTTATTCATGATATAATGTTATTATACTTATTTCGTCAATAATAATACTACAACTCAGGGTTTGCAGCGTCTCAAGGATGAAAGGGACGCAGCTGTGAGGCAAATGCAACTGCTACAACAAGACCTGGTTGGCTCTCTTTAATATTCCTATTTTACTGTTGTTATTTTCGTGTGATGTGGTATAATTAAGAGGCTGATATTACCATTATTAATTTCTGAAACTCTCAGCACCAAATTAATTTGCCCATGAATGAAAATTATGAAAACAGCTTGTATCTACTTAACAAAGACCCACTCATGAGGGTGTAAATTTTGAAATAGAAACAGATGTCTACTAATATTTGTAATTTTAAAAGATAACTAAATTTTATTGTACTAAACCTCAGGGTAAGTTTTTATAATTATCCCTTTTTACAATAAATGGACATACACATGTGATATATACATCCCGTAGTACTATGAACAAAATTAAACTAGAAAAATTAGAAGTTGTTATTCATTTATGCTGGGATAATGTTTTTATGTAATCAATTTTTACCAGTTTCATGTTTTGTGATACGTTGACATGTAGGAAATTCTGAAAAGGCGAAGAAGTTGTAAAATTGTTCCTGGGTTCTCCATCAAATTGACACTTGTTGTGGGACTCATCGGAATCACAGTGGGTTTCCTTCTAAATGTATTGTTATTGTCAACTCCAGCAAAATAAGTTGGTATTCGTCACAATATTGATAACAACTTTGATCTAGTGTTAGAGGCCGGTTATAATTTTGGGGAGTAAATGGAGAGGTTTTTGTATTATTTTCTCTTCGTTTCCTTTTTTATGTATATTTTGTTGTTGACATAATTGTTCATCCATTAATTGGTTCGTAATATACTCACATATATACACTCTCAATCTTTAATCGGTTGCATTTAGAAAGTTCATCTCAGCTCAGGTTTTATCGTTGTTCAAGTGCTACATGGTTTTTCCTGTGTACGAGCAATTTTGGTCCGGTAACATGGGCACTAGTTTTTGTACACTTATTTGTGTGATTGACAAAAATGGTATTCCGACTTTCGGTTTTGAACAAATTTGGTACAAATTTGGTTGGATAATTGAACTTTGGACGGAATTTGACATGTGTCTCCCCCGACCCCAAAATTTGTGGATTTTTATTTCCTCAATAACTTAATTCACTACAACAAAAATATAGAAAAAGCAACGGAAAAAAAATTTGTCGCCAAAGGCTATGTAAGCATTTGGAATTCGTTATGGTGATGAAATCCAGCCAGCATTTACATACCAATGTTTTCTCGAGCATGCCCAACTTGGACACCATAATGTGGATATGACTAATTCCAACAACCACAACAAATATCAGATTTTATTCGGGTCCTAGATCAATTTCGAATCAAATAAGAATTGATGGGTTTTTTTTATCAAATTAAAGGAAAATGGTTTTGAAGTAGTACTCGACGAGCCAATTAATAGCGAACATTTTTATATTCTTGTAAAGGGTAAATCGAAACGCTTTCCAATTAACCGGATGCATATTTGAATACGCATGTCCACGAGATTGGTTATTATATAACATAAATTTTATAAAGGAACAAAAGCAAAAATGAAAAAGAAAAGAACAATCATAATGAATCTATTCCACTTAATTATAGTGCCCATGTGCCACACGTTCACCACATGACTCACCTATAAATATTATGCCAGCTACTCACAATTCCACCTTCCCATTATACCGACCATAATCTAACAAAATTAAAAATGGTTTCCGCATTATTACAATTTGGTACAACTTTAGCACTAGCCAAATATTATTTTCATGCATAAGTTATAAAAACTACCTGAAGCTTAGCATAATTACAAATATCTCCTTAATGTACCACAAACGCCCCTATATTGAGATTTGTATTTACAACAAATACTACCTCTTGAAGGTATAATCTGTATAATATAGGTATTTGTAATTTGAAAGCTAGCTATATTCTTTTGTAATTAAACTGAACATTGAAGGTATTTTTGTAATTATATTTACTGCACAGTCTTGTCCCAAAATAATTCGAAAAAAAATATATGTATATATATTTGGGGAAAAAATCAAATTTTGGGTGGGTTTGTTGGACGTTCTGGAGCGAGATCGAGGGCTTGTTTCTTCTCAGTTCACAGACAGTCTCTCTCTCTCTCTCTCTCTCTCTCTCTCTCTCTCTCTCTCTCTCCATATACATACGAGACATGTGTGTCTATAAGATTTGATTCGGCTGGAATTTCCATTTTGATCTGTAAGTTGAATACTTTCTCCGCATGAATTCTCGATTCTTTATTAGATCATATACGTCAAAGTACAGTAAAATTTTGCAGATTTTTGACTGTTTGTTCTTTTTGTGATTTTTTAATTGGGATAAATGCAAAAAAACAATAGATCTTTCCCGAGTTGGATTTGTTTAAATTTTATGTTTTTGTTCAATTAAGTGGATTTTGTTGTTGGATCTGAACGTTTTTAGCTCGAATCAATTAGGGATTGGAAAACTTGCGACTGTTATTCAGCGTGAGGGTGTTTTGTAAAATTTTAAGGTTAGGGTTGAGTAGATAGATGGCTTCGAATCCTCCTCAATTCCAGGTGGAGGATAATACAGACGAGGATTTTTTCGATAAATTAGTGAATGATGATGATGGCGTGGACTTTCAAATCACCTCCACATCATCGGCGGGTGCCTTGTTTTCTGACCGGAATGAGTTTGATGAGGCTAAGGCCTTTGCAAATTTGAGTATCAATGAGCTTGATAACAGTGCTGATGTTCATTGTGATAAGGCTGACAGTAGTAGCCATAACAGTGTTGATGATTTAAGCACAGAAATTATGAAAGTTAAACAGATTGATAAATTGGAAGCTGTGGAGGATAGTGGAAATACGTTAGTGGCATTGAATTCGTTTGAGTTTGATAATTTGATGAACCAAACAGAAAATGAAGATGGGGCTGCTGAAGTTTTGTCTGATACAACAGTTGTGAGTAAGAGTAGTGATGAGAGTTTTTCTGATACATCTGTGGTGAGTAAGAGTTGTGATTCAGGGGTTCAGGGAGTTAAGGAAGTGGGATGGAATGCATTTCATGCTGATTCGGCTGGGAATGATGGTAATGGCTTTGGATCTTACTCTGACTTTTTCAGCGAGTTAGGGGGAGATAATGCTTGTGCATTTGAGAATACGGTGGGGGATAGTCTAAATAATGGGCCACATGTTGCTATTGGTAATGCACATGGATCAGCTTATATGGAAAACTCTGACAACTTCGGGCAGTACAGTGAGGGATATATAGCAGCAGATCAGAGTTCAGATGTGCAGGATTTGAATAGCAGTCGGTACTGGGAGAATCAGTATCCAGGTTGGAAGTATGATCCAAGTACCGGACAGTGGTATCAGGTAGATGGCTATGATGCCACAAGTGTGCAGGAAAATGTCGACTCTAACTTATCTTCAGCCTGGGGGGTGGCTAATGAGCCGGCTGAGGTCTCTTACTTGCAGCAAACTGCTCAATCTGTTACTGGAACAGTGGCTGAGATTGATAGAACTGGGAATGTTATTACGTGTAATCAAGCCTCTCAGGTCAGTGATATTACAGAAACCTCAACAAATTGGAATCAGGTTTCACAAGTTTGTAGTGGTACCACCAATATTTCATCAGACTGGAATCATGCTTCTCAAGATAATGATGGTTACCCACCTCACATGGTGTTTGATCCTCAGTACCCTGGCTGGTATTATGACACTATTGCCCAGAAATGGGAGACTTTGGAATCGTACACTGCATCAGTCCAGTCTAATGCTCAATTTCAGGACCAGACGAATCGGGGTGGTTATGCATCGACTGATACATTTTATCGAAACAACGATCATAAGATGTACAACACACATGATCATGTTAATAGTTACAATGCTCAAGGCTTTGGCAGCCAAGTCCAAGATCAGAACTGGGCTGGACGAGCCAGCAACTACAGTCAACAGAGCTCAAGCATGTGGCAATTTGAAAATGTTGCCAGTAGTAAAGCGACTCCACAGTACAGCGCAAACCAACAAATGGAAGATCAGCACGGGCAGAATTTTCATGCGAGGGCTTATGGAAATCGACAAGATACTCTTAATTGTGGGGTTACAGGTTCATATTATGAAAATGCAAGTCAAGGTCAAGACGACTTTCCCATGGCTTCCAGCTCACAAGGTTTTGTTGGTAGGAACTTGGGCCAACAGTTCAATGATTCCACAGTCAATCAAAATGACCACAGACATGTTTCAAATGACTACTACAGCAATCAAAATTCAGTCAACTTTTCTCAGAATCAGAAACACTTTCAGAGTACTCAAATCTCCTATGCTCCTGCTGCTGGAAGGTCATCTGCAGTTCGTCCAGCACATGCTTTGGTTACTTTTGGATTTGGTGGAAAGCTCATTGTGCTGAAAGATAATAGCTCTACTGAAAATTTTAACATCGGAAGCCAGGTCAGTTTTGGAGCTATCTTTCTTGTGTCTTTATAATTACTTGTATTATATGCTTATACGTTTTGTATTCGTTGCGAAGAATCCTGTAGGAGGCTCAATATCAGTTCTAAGCTTAGCAGAAGTTGTGAATCACAATGCTGATGCTCCAAACCATGGAATGGGCATTTGCAATTATTTCCAGGCACTTTCTCGACAATGTGTTCCAGGACCTCTTAGTGGCGGAAGTGTTGGCAGTAGGGAATTGAACAAATGGATTGATGAGAGAATAGCAAACTCTGGATCTGCTGATATGGACTATAGAAAAGCTGAAGTGTTGGGCCTGCTTCTCTCACTGCTTAAAATAGCTTGTCAGTATTATGGAAAACTCCGATCTCCTTATGGTACAGATGCTGTATTGAAGGTAGATTACTTATGTTTAGATGAATGAAACTAGTTAAGTTTAGATTACTGACTTAGATTCACCATCATATTTTATCAGTGTCCCTAGTTCATATTAAGTTTCTGCTTCAGAAAGACAGGTGTCCCTTTGCGCAAGCTTAGTGTTAATTAGCATCAAGCAACTTGTTTATCTGTTAGCTGATCGTTTATTTTATGTGAGTTCTATAATACAATGTGGACATTTTCTGAGGTTTCTCCCTTGAAATGTGATCTTCACAATGAACTCCCATGTGAACAACTCTGTAGACAAAAAGGGCATATAAGCTTAGTTGCATAGATACGCATACGTGGACAGGGATATGATACTGTACTATATGGCATGGTACAGGTTTTGCATTATGATAGCTGTACAAATATAGAATGCAACATGGCTAGGGACACCCCGAAAATAAGTAATTTATTTATAGTAAAAATAAGAATATAAAATATTTGATAATCTGTGTCGAAGAAAATAATATAATTGATGTTGATACAAAGGAAAAAATAAATTATTGTCTGAATGTATTATATTTTTAATACATATAATTGAGTTCAAATAAACATTGAAATTGATATATCTAATTTCGTACTCAAATTTATGATTTTTTAACTTTTTATATCACATAATTTATTTTTTTATAAGCATTGAGCATGTCTATTATACATGTCAAATTGTGTTGGAGTCTATTTTTTGGTTTTTCATTATTAACTTGGATGTGTTTTGAAGTGTGTCTGGCATACATTCCATTGTATCTGGGAGTTTGTGTTGTATCCAAGTATTAATGGGTGCAGCTTCCATTTAGATGTAACTTTGCATCATAGAATATAATCCCGATCCTTGAGCCTTGCCTCAAAACCATTAGTTGAGACCAGTGTCTATGATGACTAAACCAACTATAATTTTTCAGTTGTTAATCTTTGAATATCCTCTACTGATTTTGATGTTGTATCCATCATGACCAAAAGCTTTTGTTCCATAAGAAACTTGCAAAATTTGAATGTTCTTAACAATCTGCAAATTTGACATGTCAGTTTCAGTTGGAGTTTGTATATGTATAGCTAGCTATTCATGAACTAGTCGGTTTGTGCCTTTCTCAGTTGGGGGGTGATAGCACTACATTCCGATGACTATATTATGCTTTTCTAAAAGTAGATGCTCTTATTCTTTGTGTCTTGACCTGGTATCAGCAACTAAACTGGCTGCCTATTGTACTTACTTTGTTTTTCCAATAGGAAAGCGATGCTCCAGAATCAGCAGTTGCCAGACTGTTCGCTTCTGCTAAAAGAAATAGTTTGCAGTTTAGTCAATACGGTGCTGTTGCCCAATGCTTGCAGCAAATGCCATCTGAAGGACAGATGCGGGTACGGTGTTCGTGGGAACTATATTTTTTAGCTTTTGGGAATTTTAATCATCTTTGAAGAAATTCCACTCCATGTTTTAGGCCACTGCTGCTGAGGTACAAAGTCTTCTTATTTCTGGAAGAAAGAAAGAGGCTTTACAATGTGCACAAGAGGGTCAGATGTGGGGTCCTGCCCTTGTTCTTGCTGCACAACTTGGTGACCAGGTTGGTCAAATATAAAATGACTCATCTCTCTCTAGATAACATCAGACTAAGACTTCTCCTGGCTCATCTAAATATATTTATTTCAACTTTGTAACACGACAGTTCTATGTTGAAACTATCAAGCAAATGGCACTTCGGCAGTTTGTAGTGGGGTCACCGTTGCGAACATTATGCCTTCTAGTTGCCGGTCAACCTGCTGAAGTGTTTTCAGCTGATAGCACAGCTATGAGTAGCATGGTTGGTGCTGTAAATACGCCTCAGCAACCAGCACAGGTATGAAGTGGATGTTTATTTCTCGTAGCTTTCTTAGTATATCCTGTCATGAGTACCACATGTTTCCTACTGTACTTGTTTCTGTGGTTACGGTGTGACATGATCTGTGGTGCTTGGATCTATCCTTGTTTCTCATTTGAATGCTTGGAGAAAGTTCTGCAGAACTCTCCTAAACCCTAAAGTGATTAACTTTGCTATTTTCATCTTGTCAATTCGTAGTTTGGTGCCAATGGAATGCTGGATGACTGGGAGGAGAATTTAGCAGTGATAACTGCAAATAGAACAAAGGATGATGAACTTGTGCTTATGCATCTTGGAGATTGTTTATGGAAGGATAGAAGTGATGTACGTTCTGGTTAATCATCCTGAATTTTTCTCTTTTTTAAATCCTTTCTAGATTCATAGTTGTTAATTTCCTGAATGATTTTCTCAGATAATTGCCGCTCACATATGCTATTTGGTTGCTGAAGCAAGCTTTGAATCATATTCAGACACTGCAAGAATGTGTCTTGTTGGTGCTGATCATTGAATTTCCCACGGACTTATGCCAGTCCAGAGGCTATTCAGGTTTGGGCTGAGTTATCGCTGATTAGCCATGCATTATTTGCTTTTAGTTTTCAAATGCCTAAGACACTGCCTGGGAGTTTGGGGGTGCTTACCCTGGAGAAAAGGGAAAAAAAGATAAAGAATCAAATAAACATTGTAAATCATGAATTAGAAATGTTCTCTCTATTTTCTGTTCCACTTTGTATTCAACTTTCTTTTGCTTTGTGTAGAGTTTTACCATTACAACCCAGTGATCTGTGTGTATGTATCAGTTGTAATATTTAGGTTCCACGAGGTACAAGATAATACTAATAGAGCGCATGCGTTTGTGTCAGTGAGTACAACTACTTTTGCAGTTTTTACATCTATTTACAAATGTAGTAAAGAAAATTGAGTGGTGGCTGTCAAGGACGGGGCTCAAGCCCATTGCCCTTTCTAGTGGCCTTTGACTACAGTTTCTCTTTCAAGGCGCAGTGCAGTAAATCCTATTATTTGTTTTTTTAATAAACTGGTGCAGAGCCTTACAGTATATGTTGACCTTTGCATTTTGTGGACAGAGGACAGAGATATATGAGTATTCCAAAACGCTTGGAAACTCTCAGTTCGTTCTACTTCCGTTTCAACCTTATAAGCTTATATATGCACAAATGTTAGCAGAAGTTGGGAAGATGTCGGATGCATTAAAGTATTGACCCTACTTCTCCTTCAGTTCTCTTATGAGTTGTTGCCATTGTTTTTCTGAGTATCGCTGCTTAATGTAGGTACTGTCAAGCAGTACTAAAATCTCTCAAAACTGGTCGAACTCCAGAGGTGGATACTCTGAGACCTCTAGTTTTGTCACTTGAGGAAAGGATCAAATCTCATCAGCAGGTATCTTCCTGTCCTCTGTTTGTCTCTCTTTGCTAGTCTATAGATACCTGTAACTGGAACTTCTTTATGCAGGGTGGATTCTCAGCAAACTTGGCTCCTAAAAAATTGGTTGGTAAATTGCTAAACCTTTTTGATAGTACTGCCCATCGCGTTGTTGGGGTATGCCGCCAGTGCCAACAGCAGGTGGTGCTGGACAAGGTAACGAGAATCACCAATCATTTGGACCTAGGGTTTCAACTAGTCAATCGACAATGGCTATGTCTTCATTAGTGCCTTCCGAGTCTCTGGAGCCCATAAGTGAGTGGGGAGCCGATAACAACAGAATGGCAATGCATACAAGAAGTATTTTGAACCTGACTTCGGAAGAAGTCCGAGGCAGGTTTGTTTCAA
Organism: Rehmannia glutinosa; assembly: GCA_016081115.2. NCBI lineage: Eukaryota > Viridiplantae > Streptophyta > Magnoliopsida > Lamiales > Orobanchaceae > Rehmannia > Rehmannia glutinosa. The sequence continues at coordinate 410,807 of JABTTQ020000690.1, forward strand.
CGATTTGCTTCATTCCCTGTTGAGGAGACCTGTTTTTATTGATTGATTTTGACATTTTACGAATTATAAAAATTTATTAGGTCTTTTATAATGTGTGCAGAAGGAAGCAAGTTCTACAGGCTTACAAGAAAAAGCATCAGCCAGTGGCACATCTCGCTTTGGTCGTTTTGGTTTTGGATCTCAGCTATTTCAGAAGACTGTAGGATTAGTACTCAAACCCCGTCAAGACCGCCAGGTAATTTAATAATGTTCCTTTGTTTCACAATATGAGCCTCAAAATGACTCATTTAAACTTGGGATAATTACAAAAACACTGAGGTTTGGGCTAATTACAAAAAAAATCTAGAGAAGTTTCAAAGTTACCAAAATTACAAAAAAACCATCAGGTTTGATTTTGTCTTAAACTTAAGGGGGTAACCCCAATATTTTTATAAATGTCAGGTGGGTTTCTGAAATGTGTTTTGTGCTTATGAAATGGAAAATGTAAGACTACCTCAAGGGGTTTTTTGCAATTTTCAAAAACCCCTGGGTTTCTCTGTAATCATCCCCAACCTCTGGGGTGTTTTTGTCATTATCCCTTTAAACTTTAAAATTTGCATTGCTTGGTTTCTTATGGTTCGGGTTGTTCTATAGGCGAAATTGGGTGACACAAATAAGTTCTATTATGACGAGAAACTCAAGAGATGGGTAGAGGAAGGTGCTGAACCTCCAGCAGAGGAAGCAGCCCTTCCACCCCCACCAACAACTGCTGCAGTTTTTCAGAATGGAACATCATCCGATTACAACTTGAAGAGTGCATTGCAAAGTCAAGCTTTTCATGGCAGTGGGGGTCCAGAATATAAAAGCCCAAGTGTTGTGGATAATAATTCAGGAATACCACCACTTCCTCCAACCTCCAATCAGTACTCAGCACGTGGAAGGATGGGTGTCCGATCTAGGTAAATACAAAGAGGGATAATTACAAAAACTCCCCTGAGGTTTTGGTTAATTACAAAAAAAACAGAGGATTTTGAAAATTAAAAAAAAAACTTGAGGTTTTATTCAGTATTATACTTAACCCCCCCCCCCTCAAAAGTAAAAGTATTTCAAACACACCCCAGACATTTGTGAAAATATTACAATTACCCCCTTACGTTTCACTTTGAATCAAACCTCAAGGGGATTTTTGTAATTTCCAAACATCTCTCGGTTTTTTTCTGTAATTAACCCAAACCTCAGGGTAGTTTTTGTAATTATCTAAATAAAATCACCTCTTTAATTCATCATGCTAGGCTAGATCATATTTGTCAGAGAATCAGCATTTAATTTGATGAGTCCTCTGTCCTTTGTCAGGTATGTTGACACCTTCAACAAAGGTGGTGGGAGCACAACAAATTTGTTTCAGTCACCTTCTCTTCCTCCCATTAAACCAACAAGTGGAGCCAACCCGAAATTCTTTGTGCCCACTCCAGTTTCTGCTGTTGAGCAGGGAGTTGAAGAAGCTTCCGAAAATAACACGCAGCAAGATACTTCTTCCGAAAACCCTTCAACCTCTCCTTTGAGTGACTCATTCCACTCACCTGCACCTCCTTCTATGACAATGCAAAAATTCGCAAGCTTGAACAACATCTCTAACCAGGGGACGAGCGATAATGGCTCATTTCCTGTACAGTCAAGGCGCACAGCATCATGGAGTGGAAGCTTAAATAATTCGTTCATGCCAACTCACCCTTCTTTAGCACGTTCATCAACAAATGGTGGCAGTTTTGGGGATGATCTTCATGAAGTCGAACTCTGATAGAGGCTGTGGGATGTAAATATCAAATTTTGCTCGAGTTGGGGACTTTGATGAAATCAGATGTCTACTTTTTTTTTTTTTTTTTTTTGTCTTTTATCCTCTTTACCTCCTTTTCCCCGCCCTCTAATTTTTCTTCCTACAGTAAGTTGTATTTTAAATGTTAGTTGTTATATATATACAGAGAGAGAGAGAGAGAGAGAGAGAGGTTTTGCTAATTTCACAAAATGAATTCTTGTAATAACATGGGCACGTTTAAAAAGTAGAGTCGGAATTGTACAGTTCATTTGTTTATTTATTGAGGAATGGAATGTAACGAAACCACATGGAAAATTTGTGTTTTTGCTTCTTTGGGGAGCATGCCAGTACATAGGAAGTATGGACTTTTTTGTATCCACATTGTTTGAAAGATGTCTGGTAAAAGGAACTAGGAATGGCAGTGTAAGGTGAAGCTGTCGGCGAGTTAGATCTGGAGGGTGTGAATGACGTGCGAGAGCAAGACAGATTGTTTAATATTGGTCATATAATTTTGAAAAAGTATAGATTGATCATATGATTTCAACAAGTCTGTGCACTATATCGGATCCAATTATTTATTTCGTCAATTTGCTAAGTCTAACGTTAAAATTGCACTACATAGGCAGTGATATGAAATTGATTATCTGACTCAAGTGCTGTCACTCGATATCACCCTTCCTATATTCGCATCTCATTCACAACACTTTCTCATCTCATTCACAACTAGTGAATGGATGGAATGAAAGGGTCCTACCTCTACTGACATGAGAATATGGCTTTGGACCGTAAACGATGGCGTATCCATATAGCCGACCCCACATGGTGGGATTAAGGCTTAGTTTGTTGTTGTTGTTGTACATGATAAGCTTTGAACGATGCCAATTATAATAAAGATTGAAGATGTCAAACAAACTCAGACACTTTCATATAAAGAGAACAAAATAGTTCCATGTGACTGACTCATCTATTTCTCTATAACGAAAAAGATTGCAGGACAACTCTTTCACTCACATAATACAACAACTCTGTTGAGACTCAAACATATCTGGAGACCTACAAAAACAATATGAAGCATTCATCAGCTATTTAATTTGTATTTAATATAGGGATAATTGCAAAATATCCCATGAGATTTGAGCTAATTACAAAAAAATAATCTAGAGATTTTTGAATAGTACGAAAACCTCTTTGATTTTGTCTTAAATTAAGGGTAACGGTTATATTCCTACAAATGTAAGATACAATCACATCACTTAGTAATTTTCAAAAATCTCTGAGTTTTATCGTAATTACCCCAAAACTCAGGGGGTATTTTGTAATTATCCTTTACTATACTTATACTGCAGAAAGGAACATAGATGCACTTACAATTGTCCAAGACTTGATAGATCGAAGTCTGGAGCGATCTCCTGCACAATATCATTAGGTGGTTGGCCGCACTCTTGCATTTTCTGCATGAGCTCAACAATCTTTTAAAATTTTCAGGCTCAGTTTCATAAACTTGGTTTAACTCTCTTATAAGCTCATACTGGTGGGAATAACGTGCATATTCTCCATCTCCTAGTTTAGTTTTATTTTCTTCCAACCACACTGGATATCGATCTCCAATTTCTTTCATAGGTTCGTGAAGAATTTCCTTGGACAAAAGCTGTTGCATCATCGTCTCCACAATTGATTCCATATCCTGCAAATGAGAGCCGAAAAATCCAACTCATGTTGAGGTGGAGCGATGAACAGAAAACCAAGAAGCAGCGAAGGAATTAAATTATTTAGATGCATGAAGTTTTCTGTTAAAAATAGTTAAAACACAACTAACCATTATAAATATTCCAATAATGGATATCAAGGTAAAGTCCCACCAAGTAAGACATAATTATTCATTTTACCTTAAAATTATTATGGTACATTGAGCCCGAGCGGGTTATGAACATATACTTGCAGATGATTAAGGGGATTGTCATTTCCCAAGTACAAGAATCTCAATTAGCTATAGGAGTTTGTGATTTGTGAGTTCACAAACAGGCACCCAACATCATGATATGTGAATAGAAGTTATGTTAGGGCAGCTTAGACTGCATGGAAATAAAAATAAAAGAATTAATACTTGCTTTTATTAGGAATATTAAAATGGTTTTCTTATACTTCAATTAAAAATCATCTATAAAAACATCTAGTTCACAGAAAACCGTTTTCTACTAATCAAAAGATTAATGTTGCTCACAGAGTATTATAAGTTATAAGAAGGATTCTGATAAGCTGCCAATAGATTCTACAAACCGACATTCCATGCAGTCATTGAGAACAAGGAAGTTGTAGCTTGTCCATAGGTCATTTAAGAAATTTCGGGCCCAAAATCACTAGAACAAAAGACTTAGAGAAACATGAGTTCTTGTAAGGAGATTACCAGGAAAACGATTATAAAACATAACAACATGGATTTTCAACTGCAGTATTTTCACTTCCACGTATAGAAAATAGCCAATAAAACTCTCCAAAAAGCACAAACAAATCTCAATCCTTAAACAAACTATCAAAAGCTAGGCTCAGTTCAATAGTCGGTATTAAACATGATCAAATTGCATAACTCAAATCATTAGATTAGACATACTAGAAAAGCATATATAAAAAAAATAATTGCAAGAACCACCTGAGAGGCAGTAAGCTCCTCAAACTGCTTGACCCATTCGTCCATCATTGCATCACTTCCAGAATTATCCGGTGGTCTTGGTCCGGACACTGATTCCAACCCTTTCACAGTCTCCCTAGTTTGCTCCCTTAGCTTATCAAGGGCCTCCGCAATATGTGATTCCTTCTGCTTTAATGATGGTACCTTTTTTGTTTACCTTTTTCTTAGTTCTCAAATCAGGCAACCCCATCCCCAATCCTTGAACACTCCCACTTGACAAGGTAGATGAAATCTCTTGCTTGCTCTCTCCAGGGTTATGATCAGGTTTATTATTATCCACACCTCTATAACCCAAAAGGGAAAATTTTAATCGCAAAAACTTAAGTGAGACGGTGAAAATCCGTGAGATCGTGAGACGGTGATACTTTTAGTGTAAAAAGTGATACTTGTCTAAATACACTAATTTCAGTGTATTTTGAGAAGTATCACTTTTGATACTAAAAGTATCATTTTTTACACTACACTAAAAATACCACTGTCTCACAGTCTCAAGCCGTCTCACCAGATACCTGCTGAATTTTAACGTGTGTGCATGATAAATTGTAAAACAACAAAAGAAAGAAACAAAAGTAACCCCCATCTGTCATACCTCAAAATGAAAATGTAAAGCTGAAATTAATTGATTAACAACTATCACACGCACGCATAAGAAAATTTGGAAGGAAAAAAATCACCTTGGAGCAGAAGAGGTGAGGTTAAGGTTCTGGAAATCATCCAAAGCGCCTGAAAGAGTTCAAAAATGTGAAATTCAATACATATAACAATTATTCAATGAAAAGAGGGACCAAGAAATAAGGAAAACACGAGTTTTATTACTGTCAAGGAGTTCGTCCAAATCCTCGGAGTGGTCAGCCATTAAAACCCCCGTCTCTTTTCTTGCCCTCAATTTTTATTATCTAATATATGTGGGCAATCGATGTGAATCTTTTGAAAAGACTGTCCCCTTTTTTTTTTTTTTTTTTTTTAAGCTTCTGCACATACGTTATTAGCTCCTCATTCGCGCGCAAGGTAAACGCGGATGTGCTTTTTGGCCTTGTTCGACGGTGTGACGTCAACAGAGATCCTCCTGCGTAAAGAGAACAATTATGTTCGACCCCCAATCTACTAATAATGATCTCTCCCGAATCGAACCCCACACACGGATCTTTATTCAAGATGAGTTCCCACCAAATCTTCACTTTCGCATATGCCCCGGGAGCAATTTGATGGAGAAGAATATGAATCGACCTCCACCCCACAAACAATTTGATGGATGGGGGATTTGAACCTCTCGACTCCATCCCACATTCTTTGTGGTGGCGAAATGAGCTAATATACCACCCTTCTTGTCCCTCTTTTTCTTGGATATACGTTATAGAGTAAAATATCTAACGGTGGACTTGGAGTGTTCTTTTCGAGATACTTTAAGATCAATAGCGGATCCAGGTCGTAAATTAGTAGTAGGGTGAACTAAGAAAATAAAAATTTCCCTAAGAGTAGAAACTACTTCATAAAAATACAAGTGGTATATTTATATTAGCAATCAAATGGATATATTCTATCTTCCTTGTTATTTGTTTTCTTGTCACAAATTAACAGAATCCAATAACTAAATATAAAATAAAGTTGAAGAAATAGATAACTTTTCAATTTTATACTTGATGATGGCATTTAAAGGAGACAACTCTGTAGTACCGGCCCGATAAATAACAACTCGACACGATAAACTAAAGCTCAAACACAACACAAAAACATGATTGGGCCTAAAAATTAAAGTCAAACATGATGTACTAAAAACACAAAAAGCATGACAGGACACGATAGACACAATAAGCAAAATTGTTAAATTTATTTAGTTAGTTCCGTTATGCCATTAACTAATAAAACAAATGATTTTTTTTATATATATTGATACTTAGAATACATATACTCTAATTTTAATAAATTATCAATTCTAATACTTAAGTATAATTTGAACTTAATGACATGGTAAGTTTATTAATAAAAAAATTAAGAATCACAAAAATAGTCTAAAGATAAAAAAAATATTAAACTATAGCATCAATATATCATGATAACATAAAAGTTTTAAGTTCTTTATTTTTGATTTTTAAATTGAATTTAAATTTTGGGGTGGCTTTGAGCTTTGCATTAAATTTTGGGATGGACTAATGATGAAAAATGTAAAAATTATAATATTAAAAGTAGGATTTTTGAAAATTTGCCTGGGCTCAAGCCAGTGTTGGCTCCATTATCATCCATCCCTGTTTAGATAAGGAATGGGATGTTTAGGGAATTTCAGAAGGGTGTATTGTCGATATTTTATGTTTATATTTGATGGATGAATTTGAAGTTAAGAATTTAAATTCATAATAACAAATTTATTTATCTTGTTTAGATACAATAAATTTCAAATCTGTATCTTCCTATTTGAAGCTACTTTTTTGAGTCTTTGTGGTGGATTTCAAATCCATGTTATATAGAATTATTTGAAATTCTTCCACCCAAATGGAAGCTTATATTAGGGTTTAGGCGAAGTAGCCTATGTGAATATGTATATTTTTGTTATATTTCATCTTTTTATTTTGAATTTATACAAATACCAGTATATGATGTGGATAATTTTTAATTTTAATCATATCTTAATTATTAATTCATTAATTCTAGCTTAATTATCACTTTTAGTTCTTACTTGCATTTACATGGACCTATGTTCCACTATTCAATAAATTATCGGCCCTCGAGACACAAGTCATTATGCAAGGCCCGTAAGGCCCAAGTTCCGACTATAAATAGTCTATCTCATCTTATTTGTAAGGTATATAATCATTCTCTACGCTCTAGTTCTTTTGGATATTATCTAGAATTCTTTTCTGACTTAAGCATCGGAGGGGATTCCACGCGATCCTTCTATCATTTGCTCGTGTTGTAGGTCGGATCCCGCTTGAAGAATTATCACTCTGGGCATGCTTTTTGGAGCTTTTGGTGATCTACATATTTTAGTAGCATCATCATTGTCTGTGAGAATCTCGGCCAAAACATTGAATATGCAAACCCGAACTAAATTTTATGGAAAGCCGAATCTATAAATACAAGAGCATGCGGTCAATTTTTTGACACAAAAAATCACCATGTGAATAGTGCCCGATTTTTGTGTCCAATTTGAGTTATGTAAGTCCCAAAGTTGACAAGATAAAAATTTTGAGGGGGTTGAATAGATTTTTACAAATTTTGCAAATTAAGCACAAAGTAAATGAAAACAGTTAGTCATTCAAACAACACATGAGCCAATGACATTTGAGTATCAACCGACATATAAGTTAAAGCTTGACAGGATAGTTAAGCACTCAATATATTACTCGACAATGTTGTTATAGATTAACTCAGCTGGTAAGTTGTGAACTCATCTCCAAAATGTATTTTCAAGTTACAGCAAAAGCCTTACACCTTTTTAAACGTTGATTTTAACATAACATGTTTGACAATCTGATTTTTTTTAATGCTTGGAGAATATGATAGCAATAAGCAACAAATAAAGGGAAGTGCAGAAATTTACAACAAAAACAATATTTTATAGTGGTTCAAAATTGGAGTAATCCCTCTAATTCACTCTTCTTCTGTCACAATAAGGAATTCACTTTGTATCTTGGTTTGTACAACCAACTATCCCAGTACAAACTAAAACAAACTCCTTGACAACTTTTCACACTCAATCCTCTGTTTATAACTTAGCTACTTCATAAGACTTGATTACACAGCCTCTTGCTTCGTTCTGGTTCAAAAGACCAACCATTACACTAATCCCTCACTTCTATGAAAGATGGACCCTTTTTGCTTTTTTTAAAAATGGTTGTTTCCTCGTCAACTAGTTTTCCACAGCTTTTTTCTTCAGTGTTGAACACTAGTTATTTGTGAGTTTGAGATGTTTCTTGCAAGCTTTGAGAGATATTCTTGATTATTGCTTGAATGTTCGATGTGTCATATATTTTCTCTTAGGTTTTTTCTCAGTTTTTTATAGGATAAAGATTTGAATTTTGCATGTTGAATAAATAGGTAAATTCAAATTCTCTCGTTGGACAGTTGGCATGTTCTCTTCTACAGCTTTGATGTTTGACCTTTCATGTTTGCTTTTTAGAGTTTGCAGTCTTTTGACTTTTGCAGATATGCATGAGCTTTTCATTGGCTAAATTTGTTTGGTCTTTATTAAATGCCTTGCTTCTTTTGATCAAAATAAGACTTTGATTTCTTCGAAAAAATATCTCTCTTGAAGTTTGTGCAATTGTTATATCATCAATTGATTTGAGGGAAAATTTTGCTGCACTTTTACACTTGACTGGCATTCCTTTTGATTTAGCTTTCTAAGGTTTGAGTCTTCTGAAACTCTTTCTATCTTAACTCAATTGCCAGTCTTCTGTCTTGATTACATTCAGTTGTCAGTTTTTTGACTTTGAGGTAGTTAAGTTGAAAGTCTTCTGGATTTGATTGGACTTAGCTGAGTCTTCTGATCGTATCTACTCATGTGAGAGTCTTTTGATTATTACATACTCCTGTGAGAGTCTTTTGAACTTATAAAAAAGCTTCATATATTTGGTCCATGCAGACAGTCTTCTATCTTTCACTAAACTATATGAAAACAACCAGGATCGATCTTATTAGTTTTTTGGCTTGAGTCGAATTTTAAAATTGGGCCCTTTTTTCAATACAAACTTTTTCATTTTTAGAATTTTTCTATACAAAATTAAAATATAGAATATGTGCAATATATAATATAATTCTATTATAGTTAAAATCATATGACACACATGTTCAAAAATCAAAATAATAATTTAAATATAACTCGCTTTACAGTTTTGGTGGCAAAAATATAAACGAAGTCAGTATAATCCAACTGTTCAATATTATCTTGCGAACTGTGATGCTAGCAGCCGTAATAACTTTTTAATTTATCGCCTTATCAGTTTGAGTTATTTTAAATTTAGAGCCTTAATAAAATTAGATGCAAGATTTTAACTTGAAACACCTTTCAATTTTTTCAAGAGTGACAAAGATTCAACCACTATAATCGATTTACCGATGTCATATTTTATTATGTTGTATATATAAAATATATAAAAAAAAATTGGTCCCCTAGATTTTGGAAAAAAATTCGGGCGCGAGTCGACCGACTCCTTCGCCTAAAGGAAGGAGCGGCCATGAAAACAACCTATATGTTATCTATTACAAGAGTATTATGAAGACATAATTTACAATTTTTGGGGGTGCCAACATTCTAACATAAGTTTCTAAACATAATCAAAACCTATACAATATTTTTTTCTAATAATTTTCCCCTTTTTGATATGCGATACTACAAATACACTGATAAATGTCAAAGTAGCAGAATACATTGAGGTTGCTTCACAGAGTGAGTTGGAATGCGAAGGATATATGTAGTCGAGTTCTATAATAATGAAAATGCTCTGAATAGGGCTATAAAATCTAATGTTAATAGAACAACTATAAGTGTTAGCAGAGCCAAATTTGAAGATATTTTTTTGAAGGTGAGGTTAACATTCGTGAAGATGAGCTACAAAAGAATATCAATCCAACAACACTGAACACAACCTCCCACATAGTTTTATGGGTTAGTTAAAAAACTATCTTGATGTTTAGCCTAATTGAAAAATATATATATCAATTACCAATAACCGTCTTATATGTATTTTTAGCTTATAAAATTGCACCTTGAAGAGGCCTCAAAGGGGGCATTTTGTTAGATTACAAATCTCAAAGGAATATTTGTAATTTTGAAAGATAACGTAATTTTTTTTGTAATTAGGTTAACCCTTGGGTAGTTTTCGGAATTATATATCCCTATTTTTATTGAATACTTCAAAACCATAACTAAAAAACTAGAAACAGTATATATTGAGTTTCATTTCACAAACCGATATCCTTTATCAATGCTAAAGAAATTGAACTCCCTTTTCCTAAATATTTATACAACAATAACCATAACCTATGACCAAAAGCCAAATAGCTACATTTGTTTAATCCTCACCCAAGAGGTTCGTTCTACTTGATGTTACCGAAACCCAGCAGGCATAGAGAGTTGGCAGTTCTACCACTACATTTTTCTCGACTCTATATATAGCAACAAAAATAAAATAAAATAAAAAGAAAACGACGTCGCAAAACAATTTAAATATTTAACGTACGTAACACAGTTAATTTGGTCTTGAAGAATGAATTTTCATTATCTTCCATCCAAAAGAAAAACCTATAAAATTCGCGTAAAAATGCACCAATAAATTAAAAATTGAAAAAAAAAAAAACAACTATTAAAATGTTAGACCAAAAAAATGTTGCACTAATTAAAGTGCAAGAAATGAGAGAGCAACCAAACTCTCCTCGCCGTTGGCTGCGGATTGTGAACGCCTTGCATGGACTACCCTTTCGCGGACTAATCGGAAAGCCCTCTGCCACCGCGCGCCACCGTCGGCGGTGCCGCTAGGCTCCGTACCAAATGCTATTTGGCCCATCTGAAAGAAAAAGAGTCTCAAGGCATTTATCATTTCTGTGCAGCCGTCGTGAAGCGGCCGGAAACTGAAGGAGAATTTGAGCACGAAAGGCCACAACAAGGCCGTCACCACCGGAGTTACGCCTCCATGACTGGCGGCGATGAGGCTGAGCGCCACCATTGGCAAAGCCATGTTTTACTGGAGCTCAAATGTTATAGAGAAGGAGAGGTTTTGTTTTTATTTGGAACAAGGAGTATAGCTGTATAGGGTTTAATTAATACTAATATTTCTCAGAATGTACAATGACTTTTTTATTTGTTAGAAAATTATTTGTACCTACTTTTTATCAATGTTTTAAAAAGTGTTAGACACTAGGCAGAGAAGGACAGTTAGCCAAAAGATCTTGGGCGGGCTCGAACGGGGTTGGACAAGACCTAATCGAAAAAAAACTTAGGCGGACGAGGAAAATCTGGCGGCGCTTCGGCGGGACTAATGGGAGTTAGACGAGGATTTTAGGAATAATATTTGCTTTTTATATCACTGTTCCTAAAACTCATTTTCTCATTAAATTCATTATTTTGTTTTTAAGACATATCAAAATAACATTTTTATTAAATGATATATATCTAATACAAACCACATGTCATTGGGGTTAGTCATTGATAGTCCAGGAATTTTACCTTAATTATGCCACAAATACTACAATTTAAATACTTTAAGCCTTACACAAAACACGTGGCATGACTTGAGACATGAGATTTGAGAATCCTCAATTATTATTAATGTCAAAACTAATGAGAAAGAATTTGTAGGAATAATCACATGATAAAGCCAAATATATTCAATCAATCCTCCAGGAAAAATAACAAAATATGATTGATGTCCGTTAAGGCAAAGCTGATTATATCGATGTTTGGACAAACAAATTGTGAATGGATTTTTCGTGGAATAAATAAAAGTATTTAGTACCAAGACAAAATTGTATTGGTGGCCCTAACATAATATTGGTGGGGAAATTTCCTTGCAGCTTCATAAAATTGGACTTTTCAGAAGCAATAATGTTACTAACAGGTAAGTGTTTTGTTTTCATTTCATTTTTAATATGTTGATAAAGAAACAATATCACTTGGCTATGAAATAGATGTAATGTTGGGTTTTCTGTTTTCAGAATATGGCTAAGCGTTTGGGTTGAGTCGAGGCCTAAATTAGATTCAGTCTCTACAAGACAAAAAATGGCCCGTATACAAAGTGCTTACGGTTCCGGCGCTCGTCTCTAAGATACAACGACTTTACTATTCCGATTTAGCAGCACTTGCAAAAATTAGAACTACAACGAACAACAAAAGAGTTTGAGACTTTCAGGCTTTAGAACGGGAAAGAATGTCAATATGCGAACGCAAATGACTGTTTATTATCTGATGATTTTCGTGTGTTATTTCATCTGCACGTGTCAGATATATATAGGCAACAAGGTGCCCGTATGGAAAGATCATGTCTTTTGGCTCGAAAAGACATGTTTACACCAAACATGCGCATCTGTTCAACCTTTCGCATCGATGCACGACCAGGCGCACGGTCCGTGCGTGTGCCCGTGCGTGGATGCAAACGAAAATGACAAAGTCTCGACTTGACGCACGACCCGACGCACGGGCAGCGCGTCCGCCCGTGCTCGTATGCGAACAAGTTCGACTTGACGCACGACCCGACGCATGGGCCGTGCATCATCCCGTGCTTGAATGCGAAGCACTTCAGTTGGAAATCCCTTAATTAATTAATTAATGATTAATTTTAAAGGTTTTTGGTCCAAAAAAAGAATAAGGGCCTTGAAGTCAAGCCCACGACCCACGACCCTTGACTCTCGACCCGGGCTAGGCCGGCGGGCAGTAGCAGCGCGCCCGTGTGCTTTGAACCAAACCCACAAACATGTAGGTCCTCACCTCTTTAAAAACTTAGGTGCCCCCAAGGGCCCAAACCCATAAGTCCAACTTGGGATATATCAAGTGAGCAAATTTTGCCTCTTTTTCCTATGTGGGACGGAGCATCTCTCCTTCCCCACATTTTTCATTTTCCATACTATTTTCTAGTTTTAAGTGGCTAAATTCTAGCATTAATTTCTCATTCACCCGAAATTAGTTTTGAGAAATTACAGATGATATTCTCATCTATTCTCATAGTTGAATTTTTACAAATAATTTTTTTTTCACTAATGGAAACCATTTAATTATTTGGTCAAAATCGGCTCAACACCCATTTTATTCAACCAAATTCCAACATGTAATACAGTATATATGAAAAACTTTATGTTCTGCAAGACTGCAACTCCAGGACTCTCGTATGTCTATGCACTACTAGAAAAAGAGGTTTTTGTGATGATAAATATTTCTCACAAAAGACTGAATTTCATCACAAAAGGGTTTTTGTGGCGACAAGTCGTCTCAAATAAGTCGTCATGTAAACCTCGTGACGAAGAGATTGAGAAGATTGAACGGCACCAAGCTTCTCTCGACATGCGCTTGGACAGTAGAGATGCCACTCTCACAGCAGATTTGAGAGGAGTGGTGGTCAGAATAAGGGAATGGTCTCAACAGCAGAGTGCCATGCGTCTCGAGCAGGTTCGCTACTTCAAGGCACTATACAACCGAATGATGATCTGGAGTGCTGACAATGCTGACATGAAGGCAAGGATGCAGACCTATATGGAGAGATTGCATGCCTCCCATACAACTGAGATGGAATTGCTGCGTGAATTTCATCGCAAAGAACTTCTGCGCATAGAGGAGAATATGAATGCCAAGTTCAGCCTTCTTACGATCGAAATGAAACCGGTGGCAATGAGTCCAAAGCCACCCGCTTAGAGTTTCGAACAAAGATATACTCAGCCGACTCAAGCAGACCACCATCACCGACCGGACTTCATGCTTGCTGGGATGTTTCCAGGGGTTCTTCTCTCCTTTGATGATGCCAAAAAGGGGGAAGAGGAATACCAAAAGAGTTTGAAGGAGACAACCGCTGTAGAAAAGACCGATGTAGCTGTTGAGAAGAGAAAAGAGAAGGGAAAAGCTGTTGAGGGGGAAAGGTCAAAGGATATGACCTTAATGCTTGCTGAAACCCCTCAGCAAGGTCATGTCACAACCAACATAATCAGCAAACTTCCTGTAACTCTGCCGCTCTATCACTCTGATGTGCCCATGTCTCATAAGAAAAAGATTATAGAAGCAGAGATGGAGGATTTCAATAAAAGAATGGATGTCTGTGTTGAAGATATGTTAAAACAATTCGGAGGCATTCCGGCAGGAAAAGATACAGATGCCATTCTAGATGATGGACAAGAGCCAAGATCTGTTGAAGAATTCAAAACGCTCGAGTTCGAAGGATACATCAAAAACATGTCCATAGCCCAAGTCTGGGACTTGTCTTCGGGAAAAAGGTCCAAGTCGTGTGCGAAGGCGACAAAGTGAGACTACTAGCTTGATCACTCTGCTGGAAAAAAAAAAAAAAGACTCGGCAATGATACACGCCCGGAGGAGGAGGAAGAAGTGGCGGAGGTAGAGGCTTTATACCACAGACCTCTACCCAAAAACATCGAATACGTAGATCCGGACAAGAAGGGAAGGATCTATTGGGTTGGGTATGATGAAGTAGCCAATCGGGAAGTGGCTAGGAAGAATGTTGAATATACGAAAAGAATTGAAGAAGAGAACAAAAGACAAGATCAGCTGTGGCAAGAAAGACAAGAAAGAAAAAGAAGAGATGAAGCTGCGAAGAGAGCTTACGAGAAGAAGAAAGCAGCTGAAGAAGAAAAGAAGAGAAAGAGAAAGAGGGGACAGAGTCAAGAAGAAGAAAGAAGAGGAAGCGGCGAAGGCGATGAAGTGTTGTTGTCCACCCTTTCATGTATTTTGCTATTGTAAATGCATATGTATGTAACTCTTCTGTACGTTGTTGAATAAGAAATTTGTAATTTCTATATTTTTGCGTAGATATAGAATACTATGTTTGCTCTGATACACATTGTAAATAGCTGTGTAAAGGACAAGAATGCTATGATCAATAAAAAGATTGATTCTACGCATATATTCTTTGTTTCTGCATTATCTGTATGTATCTTTGCTATTTACATACTATTTGTATGTATTTAAGTTTTGGCATCATCAAAAAGGGGGAAATTGTTGGGAAATTTATTGTTCAGATTTTGATGAATGCCTTGTAAAACTTAGACTAGAAAGTTGGCACCTCATTTTCCTTGTAATTTATATTGTAATAGATAGGGTTGTATCGGTGAGTCAAGTCAGCTATGCCGGGATATACAAGAAGTCAATCAAGACTAGGATAAAGACTCATTGTGAAGCAATTGAGTGTGGCAAGGAAGAGATGTCAAGGGCTGTTGAAGGAGTATCGGTGGGACACAGTTGTATGAAGAGTCAATCAAGTCAACTCGAAGCCAAGTCTCAAAGTTGAAGTGACAGATGAGTCATCCATTGATTGGAAAGCGACTCAAAGTCACCTGGGGAATAAAGGATCGATCAGTCAAGACGATCGAAAAGAATCCGTTGTAAGTCAAGGAATTTACTTAAATAAGTAATACTTCCATGCTTCCATGTCTTAAAGTGCTCGATTCGAAGCGTGCAAAAAGAATAAATCAATGGGGCACTGCACCTCGTGTCGATTCTCGAAAAAGTCGAACGTTCATTTAATACGAGGAAATGTCAACATCAAGGATCGCAACAAGACAAGCCAACGAACACAAGTGATTTTCAAAAAATCAGCCTATCTCTTCAACGGGCAGATTTTTGAAAGTTCACTATAAAAGGCTGAGGAATCTCATTGAGAGGGGGTTACCTAAACTGCGAACAATCAAGCAATTATTCAAACTGCAACCCGCAAAACATTCTCAAGTTATTCAAGCAAATCCTCAAGCCTAAATCTCGAAGGAAATCGATCCAACACTAAGCTGTGAAGGAAAGACAACTTCAACTGTTGAAGAGGAAACTTTTGAAGAAGCAAAATGGGTCTACTTTCCAAGGAGGATTGTAGAAAGGTTCAAGGTCGAACCAATCTCAAGTTATTGGAGGGCTTCGTGATCAAATCCAAGAATCTTGAGAAAGTTAGTCAAGTAGCAAAGCAGCCGCCCCGTGAAGAAGAAGTTCGAGTCGGATGAGAAGCATTTGTGTGACCAAGGCATCTCGGATCGAGTCCCAAAGGAGCAAGTCGTTTGTGTGATCAAGACTTGTATCTGGATGATAACCACTTTGTACTCTGATCAATACTTAGTGGATTCCTCCAGAAGTTGGAGAAGAGATGAGTAGAAGAATTACCTCTTCTTCGAACCTCTATAAAAATTATTGTGTCATTTACATTTCAACATTTTATTTCTGCACATAACTTTATTTCTGCTGATAATTTGCTATCCAACTGATAATTAACAAGGTGCTAAAATCAAGTGTTAAAACAAACTTAAATCAAATTAAAGGGTGTTAAGTCTTCCGCTAAAAATCTCATCACATCCAAGTTAAGGTTTAGTCTAAACAGCTGAGTTATTCTATCAACAGCTCCTTCGAGTCTGTTGAGTGGTTAACTCTGCTGATTAACTAACCTAGTTGTCTCCCAAGGACTTAGCTGTGTATTTAACTCTGTAATATTTTTAAAAGGACTAAAATCGAAAAGTTGGTAAGGTTTATTCAACCCCCCTTCTAAACATTACTCACACCCCTTGGGACCTACAATGTACTCTACTGTTTGTCACCGTGTGTTTGTGTGCGGGAGCTGAGGAGTAAATGCAATATGACATTACAAAATAGGGCAAATGGGAGGACAAACAGAGAAATTATCATTTCAGTTCTAGAACTATAAGAATGTAGCAAATTGGTCATTTTTAAACTCCATTTGAAAATTTTACCCCAACACCTCTATAAGTTTTTTATTAAGGTAAAAATGGCTAAATTTACCATACACACCTCTATAGTTAGAGAAATTGCAATTTACCCCAACAAGAAGATATGCAGAGAAGATCTGAGCATTAAATGGGTATTCTTGAATACTGAAGCATTTATTGTGACTACTCTTTGTTTCATACCTATACAAGCACGCGCATATACATATATGTAAGGACAGAGATTCAAATAACAACTCCAACTATATATTATAACAGAAGAAACAAATGGCAGGAATATTAATTTGGTATTATGAATTTAAAACCATTAACTGTAGCATAAAAAAAAGGAGTCTGCGTTTTCCTCAACCATTTGACTACAGATATATTGTGCACTTGCACCAACCATTTTAGCTGGTCAAATTGATCCCCTTCTTTTTGAAGCTCTATATGTGAGTTCCATATCTATTTTTATAAAATCAGAAGTTTCTGCAAAGACTCCCTTAATTTTCTAGTGCTCAGTAAATGATACTATTGATCAAATTGGTTTTTTGAGCAAATCGATCTTCGACATCGTTATGGGCACAATCTACATTTCTATTATGTTAAATGGCTGAATTCGCAAAGAAAATAATCAATTTTCTACCGGTAAGCATCTCTAATAAACTCTTACAAGGTTTATTTTGCTCCAAGAATTATTCTATCAGAGATTACATTTTATTGCATTATATACTGGTAAGCACTTATTATATCCCTCATCTTTTTAATTTTTGTTTTTATGTTTTATGCATCAAGTATGTGACAGATGGAAAGAAAGGCTTATGAAATTGTGATGGTGGATGGAAATGTTTTTTACAAGCAAATAGGGGAATTATTGGACACCACAAAAGAATCAAAGGTTTCTAAGTGCATTTGATAGATCCAATTCACAGTTAAATGATCACACCACCAGTCAGGAAGATTTCATTTTAGCCCCCAGTGAAACCATTATCATCGAAACAGAAAAATTGAGCACCGAAAATTTGAGTAGTCAAGTAGATTGGACAGAAAATTTGGCTCCAAAGGAAATAGTCTTTGTGAGGGAAATAAATAAAGGGAGCTTGAAATGCGCAGGACAGTCAAAGCCCCTATTAGATAGCAAAAAGACGAGTCGAGGATAAAGATGTTGACACAAGATGATGATCATCATCCATTCGATAATGTTAACCATCTAACGGCTCTATCACTGCTTTCAACTGCAGAGATGAGCTCCAAACTTTGTTTAATACTAGTGCGAACATCGTCTATTCTGATGTCTCTGATGAGTGATCAAATTGCAAATGTGACATATTGTGAACTTGTGTGTAAACATCAGTTAAATTCTCATTTGGTTGCAAGCATAATCAGAATGGGTTCCAAATGTAATAATATATCTCAGGTGCTCTCACTTGCAAATTTTTCTCTTCTAACTTCGGACCTAAAACCTAAGTTGTTCTAAAAAAAAAAAAAACCTCAGCTACTATATAAGCTTGCTGATAAGTGAAAGTTTATCAACAATTCTTTGTTGCACCATCAAAATCTGATTGAGTGCATAAATAATTAAGAACACCAAGTAATCTGCAGCAATCCTTTATATAGTATGAATCAAACAATAATTAGCAAAACCCTAAAAATTTGAATCTCCCAACAAAACTAAAGATGATAACCCAAATTGTCAATAAACCAAAACAAAAGCTAAAAAACAAATTTCCCTCTCAACACATACAAACTACATCAGTCAGTAAAAATGGGGATTCGTATTATAATCTCCCAATAGAAGTATCCATCAAACCAAATCACAAGTCTGTCAAAAAAATTTGATGTATACACCCAACAACAAAGCCAAACCATAAAAGTTAAATAAGAATCATATAAACTAGAATACCTCCTTAATGGACTCGAAGAATAAGCTTCATGTCTTGGTTATCTCAAGTACCCAAGAACATACCTGCGGACAACCTTGCGAGAGAGAAAAAATAGAGAAAAAATTACATATTGTAAGAGAGAGAGAGAGAGAGAGAAGAGGAAGAGGAGGGGGAGGACGCTACGACAGCCGACGGTGGCGGTGGAGGCGGCGACGGCGGCTGCAGCGCAAGTGGCTTAGGATGATCGGAGAGAACTGTACATTGGCGCAAAGAGGTGGGAGAAAATATATTAGGGCGCGAAGGTGTAAGGAGAAAAAATAGGCTAATTAATTAGGGTAATATTACAGGCAATGTCGTCACAAATAGTTCAGTACAAATTATTAGTGACAACAAAGAGTTGTCACTAATAATATTTATTACTGGCGACATGGCCGTTGCAAAAGAAATCTCTATTACTTTTGGGATGAAATATTTTAGGGATAACATTGTGGTCGCATTTAATTGATCTTTTGCGACGACATGTTTTCACACATCGTCACTATTAGTATAAGCAACAAATAATTTTGATAATTCATTGCCCAAGTTATTAGCCACAATTTGTTGTCACAAAAACATATTTTTTGTTGCGACTTTTTGTTGTCACTAATACCTCGTCCCAAAGGGCCCTTTTTCTTGTAGTGACGTGTAAGTGTAACGGAAATTAAATATTTTATTATAACTTAAACATGCATATTAAAAAGGGGATTTTTTAAAGTATCCACTATAGATAGTGAAACTTTTTTTCTACCCACAAGTTTTAAAAAAACTATTTTCTACTCTATATTAACAAAATGACCCTCCTTAACTTTAAGAATTTGAAATTTGAATTAAGTAAATGTAAATAACATTATATCGTGTCATTATAATGTGACATATCGTGCCACATTATTTACTAGTATAATGTGGCACATTGTGGCATATCGTGCCACGTTGTATAGTGGCATATCGTGTCACGTTATATACTAGTATAATGTTATCGTGTCACATCATGCCACAGTATATATATACTAGTATAAGGTGTCATGCCGTGCCATTATAACATGGCATATCGTGTCATATTATATACTAGTATAGCGTGGCATGTTGGAACATATTGTGCCATATTATATACCAGTATAATGTGGTGTATCGTGCCACATTATATACCAGTATAACGTGGTATATCGTGTCATGTTATATATAGCATATCGTGCCACGTTATATATTAGTATAATGTTGCATATCATGCCACATTATATACTAGTATAACTATACGTGGCATATCGTATCACGTTATATAATAGTATAACATAACATATCGTGACATAATGTGCCACATTATATTAGTATAACGTGGCATATCATGCCACATTATATACTAGTATAACATACATGGCATATCGTGCCACATTATAAACTAGTATATCGTGGCATATCGTGGCGTATCGTGGTATCATGCCACGTTATATACTAGTACATCGCGTCATATCGTGGCATATCATGGTATCATGCCACATTATATACTAGTATATCGTGGCGTATTGTGGCATATCTTATGACAATATATACTAGTATATAATATGGCATATCGTGACTTATTTGTTGGTAAAAAATGCTTTAAGCATATTTTTTACGTGTCTTTATTTTTTTGTCAATTTCTGTTAGCTACAATTAAATTCATTCATATAACATGACACATTATATATATATATATATATATATGTTACCTTGTTTTCTCCTTGGCCTGGTACATTTTGTGCAGAATAGAGAACCAAAAGTTTTTGTTGCTATTTTGTGTAGATGAAAGGGGGTTTGAGAGAGACAAAATAAAAAAAATGTACTTTATGTGAGAGAGAAATATGACCCACCTACTTTGATGTGAACCGCAACAATAATTGTGCATACGACCCAACAACAAGATGTTGTGAACCCAAGACCTTCACTAGTTCGGTTAATTTCGGTGGAAATCTCGACCCATTGCTTAGAAAAGTAAGAACCTTGGTATGCGTAGACGCCACAAACAAATGCGGAAGTTTGTTTGATAAGTCAGAATTCACCACAAGATGAACAATCTTGAAGCTCTTGGAAAAACCCAAAGGGTTGGAGAGAATAATCTCTAATCAATATTCACTATCAAAGTTGTTATGAAAAATAAACAAGTGTTTGCCTTATATAGGCGACTCAAAACAAACCCTAAACCAACTAGGAAACAACTTAAAAATCGAAAAAGGAAACAAAAACTGGACAGAACTAAAAAACGTGGCTCCCGAACATGGCCGTGTCCCCCGCTGCAATTCGGAACCAAACCCACCCCTGCAACATGGCCGTGTTGCCGAGAACGATCATGCTTGTGAACATGGCGGTTGTGTTGGCCTCTGTTTTGTCCGTTTGAGTCCGAATTAGCTCCTGGGGTCTTCATGAAAGTTGTAGCCCTTTCTCTTAGCTTTCCATAGCATCTTGAAGCAACTCAATATCAATTTTGTAGAGAAAGTTATAGCCAAAATACTAAACCCTACCAGTGTTGAACACTGTTGACGCGCTTGGACGTTTTTGAAGGAATCCTCTTGCTGTTCGACCGTCAATGCTTCCTTTCGAAACATGATTAACTAATATGACTCTAAACTCAATATACTTGACCTCTAACATCAACTTGGCCACTCAAATGACTCAAAACAAGGAAAATAAACACCTAATATATGATAAATAAATACAAGAACTCAAGAACTCAATTACGTAGTCTTCAAGAACTCGAGATAGCTTGCATTTGGTGTTGCCCGGATCCTTCGTGACTGGATTCTCATCGTATTTTTTGCTTTTGCATTCAAGTGTCAAGGATATTTGAGTAAAAGAACCACAAAAGTGGGTACAAATTATAGTTTTTTATCTCACATGTTAGAAAAAAATTTGTCCTATCCATAATGGGTACATTGGACAATTTGCTATATTAAAAATATTGTAACACAAAATTTGTATCTGTAAATGTACAAACACAAAAAATAATACAAATAATATTTTTATTGAGTCAAAAAGAATAAATGTGAGTTACAATCTCTATGAATCCTTCTTCTCTTCAAGAATATAATAAATTGAGACTTTGGAGATGAACTCTTCAGTTTAATATTCTCCAAACTTGAACTTGAATTTGAATAACGTTAATTAGAGGTCTCGAAAGCTTATTCTCGAATCAAACATGAACATTTAATGATATTTGACTTGGATATGAGAACTTATTGATGGAACTGTCTCTTTGATCTTCCTTCAAGATGAATTTGATATTCGATAACGCTAGCTTGAGGGTTTGACCGCTTATTCTCGAATTAAATATTGTCTTTGAGTCGGGTATGCGATGAACTTCTTGAGTTGCGCTTTGAACACCTTAAACTTCCTTGGATTTGGATTTCTTGAGTTGAGAGAAATCCACCTCTTGCTTACACTTATTCTCTAGGATTTGTGTGTGTGTGGATTATAAAGAGGACCTTTATTTATAGGCATAGGATAGGGAGTCTTGCCATAATTGATGGATGAAACAAGGCGATTTTATTAGCCAATCATGATTTGTCTTGCATATATTGCTATAATCAAAATTTGTGATTTGATTTTATCTGACTTGATTTATTTTGTTATTTGTATGATCTTGTCTTGATTGCCAGGATTGAAGATTTTGACACTTGGCAATATTTGGTAGTAAATTTAGGTGTCTACAAATGCCCCTCGCGATTTATTCACAGACACCATGTCTTGGAGTGAATGAATCATGAAAGCATTTCAATTGAGATCAATTTGAAGCACAAAGATAATTTATGCTCATATCGAGGAGCTTTTCACTTGAATTTGGATTTGTAGATAATTATACTCTTATCAAGAAGTTCTTCTTTTGAATTGGATTTGTAGATAGTTTACACTCTTATCAGAGAGTTCTTGAATTGAATTTGGATTTGCAAACAGTTTATACTTGTGTTAAGGAGTCTTCACTTGAAATTGAATTTATAAACAGTTTATACTCGTGTCAAAGAGTCTTCATTTGAATTTGGATTTAAAAATAGGCTATACTCGTCTCAAGGAGTCTTAATATGGATTTGATTTATTGATAGTTTAAGCTCGTATCAAGGAATCATTTGACATTTTTATGCTTGTATCAATAAGCATTATTGATAGTTTATGCTCGTATCATGGAGCATTATTGATAGTTTATGTTTCTATCGGGCTTTATTGATAGTTTATGCTCGTATTAATTTTATACTCGTATCAAGGATCATTATTGATAGTTTATGCTCATATCGAAGAGCTTTATTGATAGTTTATGCTCGTATCAAGGAGCATTATGAAGACTTTGATTTAACATTTTTAGATAGTTGTGCTCATATCTAGGAGCCATGATATACAGTTTTAGCTCTTGTCAAGGAGCTTTTTTGCCGCCTTTTTAAGAGTCAACTTTCTTTGTCCCCATGCTCAGATTCTTTATGTTTATCGTCATCAATATCACCTGGGTATTCTTGTTCATCCACATATAAGCTTATCTCGTTGGCATGTGCACAAGTTGCTAATTGTTCAAAAAAATTGGCTTGATCGCTTGAAGTATGTAACATAGATCACAATTCATTTCTTGGATGCATATCTCAATTGCAGATGTTTCTGGCAGTTTATCTTTGCAGTTGAGGCTTATGTTTCTCCAACGATTGTTGTAGTTGATTACAAACTTTCCATCAAGTGAATTTTCCCCCAAGTTGGTGGACCAATCAAATGTGTGGCCTTTTAAAGATCAGAAGAATTGTTTCATTAAGTGATCTCCATAAGTTCCGGCATCATTGCACGTCTCAATGAAACTAGACACATGCTGCTTTGGATTGCCCTTGCCATCAAATTGTTGGAACTTCGGGGTTGATAACCAACACACATTTTCAAGTTGTCAATTCTCTGAGTGTATGGTTTGGCATAAGTCAAATACGGGTTAGAGCTTTCATTATACTTAACTTTGATAATCCCCATGATGAACTCCTTCAGTTGGTCAATTGGGACCAACCTGTCAGATGAGACTTGCAGCTTCTCAGTTGGAAGCTTCTCATTTTCACATGGTTGCTGCTTCGTGGACATTTCAACATTATCTTGAGCTTTGACTTGTTTGCCCATTACACGACTTGAATCGACTTGGTATACTTTGTCTATCAACTTCATGATTTGGGAGTCTCACTCTGGAACATGTTTTGTGGTCCTTCTATAGCCCTGTCAAGCTTGCGATTTGCTCTTCGAGCGAAGTAGTTTGGGCCACCATGACTATTGTTGCTTCAAAGTTTGAGCTTGTAGAGGATCCGTGCACCATAGTGGAATTCAATAACTTTTTCTCCATGACTCCTATTGAAAATTTGATTGGCAATGTCGAATCACCATGTGTCCTATGTCCCCTCGTGTGTTGGAAAAACAACATTGTGGTTCAATGACTCATCACCATCTTGTCTTGCCTCACTATGCTTGTGTCTTAAAGTTGAAGTTCATAGTTCGACATTGAAAGGTCAACATCTGTGGTCTTTGAGCGGTTGTCCATTTTCGTTGACAATTGAACTTAATTTGAAGAGAAGGGATAAGAGGTAGAGATTATCCCACCAGACGTGCCAATATTTGTAACACAATTTTCGTATCTGTAAATTTACGAACACAAAAAATAATACAAATAATATTTTTATTGAATCAAAAGGAATAAATGTGAGTTACAATCACTATGAATCCTCTGATTCTTCTCTTCAAGAATATAATATTCAAAATTTGAGACTTTGGAGATGAACCCTTCAGTTTGATCTTCTCCAAACTTGAATTTGAATTTGAATAACGTTAATTCGAAGGCTCGAAAGCTTATTTTTTAATCAAACGTGAAATATTCGATGATATTTGACTTGAATATGAGAACTTCTTGGTGGAATTGTCTCTTTGATCTTCCTTCAAGCAGAACTTGATATTCGATAATGTTAGCTCGAGGACTTGACAGCTTAATCCCGAATTAAACGATGTCTTTAAGTTGGATCCGCAATAAACACCTTGAGTTGCGCCTCGAATACTGTAGACTTCCTTGGATTTGGACTTCTTGAGTTGAGAGAATTCGCCTCTTGCATAGATTCAGGGGTGCCTCTGGGGCGGTGCAGGTGGTACCACCATATAGAGCCCCCCTTCGGTAAGGGCCCCGAGTTATATATATATATATATATATATATATATATCTATAAGGGGTGAACTAAATGACAAAATAGTGATATGGTAAGAGTGGTTGAGCCTCTAATTTGAATTCTAATGGTCCTATATTTGGATCTAGACAACGACAAAATTGTATTTTTGGAAAAAAGTTGATTAGGAAAAATTGATTGATGACTTTGCACAAAAAACTGCAAGAAGATTAAATTTTCATAGCTAATTCATTGATTTTTTGTCTTTTCTCTATGGTAAATTATATTGAACGGTTTTTTCTAACTTTTTTTAATAAGATAAAAATGTTAAAGTTGGAGTATGATATTTTTATTATTATATATATTATTTTATATGTCAAATAAATAAAATTAAATTTGTAACATTATTTGTGTTAAATATAATTATTTTATTTAAACACAAGGGGCCCTTTTAATCTTTCGCTTCAGGCCCCTCGAAACCCAAGACCGACTCTGTAGACTCCATCTCTAGGATTTGTGCATGTAATGAATTACGAAGAAAACATTAATTTATAGGTGTAAGATGGGGAGTTTCGCCATAATTGTCGGATGAAATGTGGCGATTTGATTGACCGGTCATGATTTGTCTTGCATATCTTGTTACAATCAAAAGATTGTGATTTATTTTATCTCACTTGATTTATTTACCAAAACATTGGTAAATCACTTCATTATTTGCACGATCTTGTCTTGATTGCCAAGATTGAAGATTTTGACACTTGGCAATATGTGGCAGTAAATTTAGGTGTCTACAAATGTATCATGGTATTCCATGCAAATTAATCAGATGCCATTTCAAATTACCTTTTAAAAGTATTAAAGAGTACCTTTTAGCGAAAACTCATTTTTCACCGATACGTATTCTTCCTTCATATGCCTAGATTGCGCGAACAGGTTCGCCTTAGGTACCCAAGTGTATTCCTTCCAAAGTTGATCCACACGAGAACCTTCAAGTTGTACAAAGCCGCTAGCGAGCCTAATTGATTTTCTGATCTTGTTGTATAGATTGTTTATGATTGACGTAGAAGGAACAGGCCTTGGGATATGCACAAAATGATGGATCTCAAATTTTCATGCAAATATAAGCTAACACTTCTAAATTTTATATCACAAAATTCCGACCAAGAGAAAGAGAGGGTGGCGGAGTGTTGGACGATTTTTCACGAGTAAAAAATTGATCCCAACTCTTATATTTATAGTTGGTATAGTTGCTAATTTATGGTCTAATTGGAATTCTATTCCAATTTGCACACTTATTTTCTTGCCAACAAAGTAATACAAGTTATGGTAGTAGTCTAAACTCTTCCATAAGTAATTTTTCTAGTACAATTAGGAATCTTCTACATTTTTTTAGGAATCTTCTACATTATCCAATGCTTGATCGCCCCTCCCCCCCTACGCGAGCTAATTAAATTGGGCTAACCCGTTTAATTTAATTAAAAGATTCATCAATTAATTCTTCAATTAATTAACCAAGGCCATGTAATTTAATTGATCTACATCAACTAATTCAATCGAGCTCAATTAAATAATCAAATTATTTAATTGACTAAATTAATTCAACTATTAAATTGATTTAGATTCCATATAATCAATTAATTATAGTAATCAATTCTTTCACTTCATCTTTGTTTTCCTAACATGTTATATGTTTAATTAAATAATTTAATCCTCAAAGTGAAATTAATTAATCTTTATCAATTAATTGGATTCAACGTTTTGAATCAATCTAAGATTATAAAAGTTCCATCTCGTATTTTGTGTACGACTCTTTAGGTTCACAACTAAGCTAGCAGTGAGCTTGCAATATTTACAACTTATGAATATCATATACATTCCGATTAATTAATCTAATTAATCAATTACTTGATATTAATTCCTTAATTTCAAGAAATTCACAAATCAAGGGAAGCACCTAGCAAGTGCATCATAATTACCTAGTCTTATGTAAATAACGAGCGAACCTATTCAATATTGTGCATGTACAATCCCTCTGTCATCTAATCTCCCAATTAAGTCAAGGGTATGGTAAAAGTCGAAAATGCTGGTATGGAGAGCTTAAAATGCTGATGCAAAAACGAAGCTGAAAGAACATATTGAGCACATGCATGAAGCACACATTGCCGAGATAAAGTCATGTTGCATGAGCAAAACAAGAGTGATCTACACGTTTGGAAGAAACCATGAATACAAAATTCACCTTCTCACGGCCGAGATGAAGCCGATTTCAGCAGAGTCCAACGCTACTCGATCCGATTTCGTCGCATACTCTGCTGCAACGGACTCGAGACAGAACTCTACCATCGCAGCTCGACTTCCCGCTTGCCAAGATATGTTTCGGTGTCCCTCTCTTTTGATGATGCCAAAAAGGGGGAAGAGGAATACCTTAAAGCACAGAAAAAAAACGAAGCCGAAAAAGAGGATGAATTGTGAAGGGAAAGACAAGTGAGGAAGTTACTAAACAAAAGAAAGGAAAATCGCTAAGGGGAAGGATCGAAAGAAGTGACCTTAATGATTGCACAAACCCCCAACAAAGTCTCACGGTGACATTATCGCAAGAAACTCCTCATGACTCGCCACTCCAACACTCGCTATATCTATGGCCGAAAAGAGAAAAACAATTGAAGCAGGGGATGAAGGAAGTGGAAGGAAGAATGGATGCCCGGGTTATGAACATCTTGAAACAAAGATGGAGGCATTCCAAGAGCGAGACACTTATGCCATCTCGGATGTCGGGATGGAGCCACGATCGTTGATGAATTTAAAACGCTCGAATCGAAGGATACTTTGCAAATATGTCTATGGCTCAAGCTTGGGACTTGTCTTGGGAAAAGGGTCTCACGTTATGTGAAGAAGGCGACAGTGCAGACCACCGTGATCACTCTGCCGGGTCACTCCGCCGGTCACTCAATTTGGAAAGAAGAAGACCCAAGACAAAGACACGCCGAGGAGGTAGAGGAAGAAGCGGTGGTGGAGGAAGAAGCTTGGACTCCAGGCCTCGCCCAAAAACATTGAATACGTAGATCCAGGCAAGAAAGGAGGGATCTCTTGGTGGTCTTGACCAAGTAGCAAATTTGCAAGTGGCTAAAAGTAACGCCGAGTATGCAAAAAGAATATAGAAGAAGAAAACAAGAGACAAACTCGGCTATGGGAGGAAAGACGGGGAAAGATTAAGAAGAGATGAAGCCGAGAAAGGCATATATGAAAAAAGAAAAAAGAAAGCGGTGACGATGAGAAAAAGAGAAGAAGAGAAGAAGATCTTTGAACAAGATGAAAAAGGAGACAAATGAGAAGGAGATGAAGTGTTCTTTGTCCACCCCTTCGTGTATTTTATTATGTAAATACATACAATGTAAGTCTTCTAAAATAAAGCTATAAATTCTTTATTTTCTGTAGACAAATATGTGCTTTGATACACCTTGTAAAAACTTGATTGTGTAAAGAACAAGAATGTTATGATCAATAAAAGAATTGATTCTGCGCATACATTCTATGTCAATACACTATCTCAGTATGTATCTTTGCTATTTGCATTTTTGAATGATTTAAGTTTTGGCATCATCAAAAAGGGGGAAATTGTTAGGAAATTTATTGTTTAGATTTTGATGAATGCCATGTAAAACTTAGAATAAGAAGTTGGCACCCCAATTCTTGTTGTAAAATGCATTGTAATAAATAGAGCCGCCAAGCCGAGTTAAGTCGCCTACGCCCTAACATGCAAGAAGACAATCAAGACTAGAAGGAAGACTTGCGAGACAGTGAGTATGGCAAAGAAGAGTAGACGGAACTCTATTGAAGAAGCGGTGAGATGCGGTGAGTGGAGTATCATCAAGTCAACTCGAGAAAAGCCAAGTCTCAAGTTGAAGTGAAGTGATGAAGAGTCATCCAATGATTGGAAGTTGACTCTAAGTCACCCGGGAAAGCAAAAATGCGGTCAAGTCGAGATAATCGTAAAAGATCCGTTTGTAAATCAAGAGAATTACTTAAACAAGTAATATCTCCATATCACCTTTCTCTGAGTGCTCGGTCCCGAAGCGTGCAAAAGGAATGAACCAATAGGAAGCACTACACCGTGTCGAAACTGCGAAAAGGTGAAAGAACAATTCATACGAGGAAATGGCAATTCCAAGGATCGCAACAAGACAAGCCAACGATCTGCAAGTGACTTTCAAAAATAAGCCTATCTCTTCAACGGGCAAATTTTTGAAAGATCACTATAAAAGGCTGAGGAGTTTAATTGAGAAAAAAAGAGCTTGACCAAGTGATTAAGAGACAAGAACCAAAAACGTTCAAGCAATTATTAGAAAATCTGAAATATTCTCAATCCTCAAGCCTACACTACGAAGAACATCAATCCAACACTCACTGTGAAGGAAAGATAACTTCAATCGGTTGAAGAGGAAAATCGAAAAATCAAGGGGTCTACATTCCACGAAGGATTGTAGGAAGGTTCAGGGTCGAACCAAGTCTTGAGCTTTTGGAGGGCTTCGTGATCAAATCCAAAGAGCTTGAGCAAGTGAGCTGTAGTAGCAAGGCGTTTGCCCGTGAAGAAGCCGAGTCGCACGAGAAGAACCTTGAGTGATCAAGGCATCTCGCATCGAGTCCCAAAGGATCAAGTCAATTTGTGTGATCAAGACTTGTATCTGGATCATTACCACTTTGTATCCGATCAATACCTAGTGGATTCCTCCGGGGAGTTGGAGAAGAGAGGAGTAGAAGAATTACCCCATATTCGAACCTCTATAAAAATTTTATTGTGTCATTTACATTTCAAAGACTTTAATTTCTGCATCTTAATTGCTTATATCTCACGATAAATTTGCTATCCACTTGATAATTTCTAAGTACTAAACCAAGCACTAAATCCTTGCTTAATCAAACTTAAGGGTGTTAAGTCTTCCAATGAAAAACAAACCACAGTTGAGTTAATTTAGACTTAACGGTGAGTTATTCCATCAACAAATTCGATTGAGTCCGTTTGAGAGACTAACTCGGATTAACTAAATTGGTTGTCCACCAAGGACACAACTGTGTAGTATCAACTCGAATATTTAAAAGGACTAAATCGAAAATTTGGTAAGGTTTATTCAACCCCTTCTAAACCTTACACTTACACCCCTTGGGACCTACAAGTGGTATCGAGCGGTTGGTTCATTGAACCCTCCGCACCGGTTCTTGAACTAGATCTCCAAACTTTTCAAAGTCCGCTTTAGTACTTAAACTCTCAAAACTCTTTATATCATTAGAAGTTATTATCATGGAAGCAAATTTGACACGCATCCCTATGTTCACAATTGAAGAATTTGATGATTGGAAAATTCGTATGCAGCTGCTCATCTATCAAAGATTACATGATGAGATGTGGATAGTGATAGAAGATAGGCCACCGCAAATCTTAAAGGTGAACACAATTTGTAAGAAAGAGTGCAATGACTAAAGGAGAAGAGGATGTTGCTCCCTGGACGAGTCATGGTTGAAAAACCAAGAACCGAGTGGACAAATGATGACAGAAAAAGATACAACCTGGACAATGTAGCCAAGGACATCCTTTACAAAACCTTGGACAAAGCCATGTTCAATAAAGTCAAATCATGCAAAACGGCCAAAGAAACGGGGACAAGCTCACATTGATTTGTGAAGGCTCGAAGCAAATCAAAGAAAACAAATTATCGGTGGTCGTACTGAGTAAATTTGAGAACTTCAAAATGATCTCGGAGAAAACCTGGATCAACCGGATGCTCGATTCACGTAAATCACCAACGAGTTATACGCACTTGGAAAGGAATATACACGAAGGAAATGTGTATGAAGATCCTAAAAATTCTTCCGGTGAATGGGAAATGAAGGTCATGGCACCGAGACATTCCATGGACCTATCAAAGACATCCAACCATGAATTATTCTCGGACCTCAAAGCCTACGAGTTTGAGCCGAGAAGAAAAGACAGGAAGAGACAATTTGTACCCAAAACAAATTGCTCTAATTGTTAAAGATGGGAAGAGAGCCGAGGTCAAAGAAGTCATTGATCCGAGAAGAAATAGCCCCGATGGTCAAAAGATTCAACAAGTTCTTCAATAAGAACTACAAGAGAGAAAGGGCGAATCTTCCGGAAGACACTCGGCTCCCTCCAAATCAAGGGAAGATAGGCCAACCAAGAGAACAGATCATCGAAAGTTGAGTATCAAAGGGTCGACAATCCAAGAATGGAAAGAGTCGATCAAAAAGGTGAAATATCTATTGAACGAGACAACCAGGTCACTATGCCATTGATCGCTCATATCCCGTAGTTAACAAATACGAGGAATGAAGAAGAAAGAAAGGTCTTGAGAGAAAGAAGACAAGAAAAAAAAAGGCAATGATGGTCTGAGAGATAAAAACAAACCAAGTCAAGAGAGACAATCGATTTGAGAGCAAATGAAGCCGACTACTCAAGTGACTCGAAGAAGAAGCCCCGATCCGCTTGATGGCCAAAGAACAAGATCAACTCCGACCAAGAAGATGAGGTACACTCTAACTCATCAAACTCGGACTCTAGTGATAGTGATCGTGACACACACACTTCATCACCCACTCGATCTTTATGATTCATTAGGCAAAATGATGAAAGATTTTGAACACATTAAATCCTCACACACACTATTAAATGAGGAAAATAGCCTACTCAAGAGTCAAAACTCAAAGTGACTAAGGAGCCGAGTACTCTAAGTCAAATAGTTGATGAGAATGAAAGTTTAAAGGCCGAGAATGCTAAATTAATAGCAGAAATTGCCGCTATAGAGAAGAGGAGAATGACCTCAAAAATGTTATTACCTCATTCACTAAGGCATCTAAATCATTGGATGATCTTATTATGAGTCAAAGAGAATGTGGAGACAAGACAAGCTTAGGATTTAATTCTCTCGTGCTATGTCAAACCTCAAAAGTAATTTTGGAAAAAGGATCTTCAAGCCATGAAGAGTCCGAAAAATCCAAACTCTAAATGTTGCACACACATTCACTCCAAAGCACTATAACAAGCAAACCGGCCTTGGTTATAAAAGAAAAGGAAAACAACCAGTTGTTGAGTGCTTATTTGAAAGGACAAGCGAGAAGAGATTCACCGAGTTCCTCAAAGCCAAACTCCAAGCAGAAAATACTCGCAAAGAAGAAGCGAGCTACCAAAAACCCTTAAAATCCATAAAAGAAATACATATGATGGGAATGGTAGAAGATATCCAAGCCAAGCTAATTGGAATAATGTAAACTATCAAAGATAGACTTATGGAATATAAGCCCAAATGGCAAAGGCCTAGAACTCAAGCAAAGGCCATTCCAAAAGTATAAGAGCTTTCATCAAACACACATATGCACCTAGACACTACACTCAAAGACACCACAATTACCCAAAGAAGGCGATTGCTAAAAATTATACACAGCATACGAGACAAAAGAGACAATTTGTATGAACCTAGAATCCCCAAGCAATTTGCCAGGATTAACTATGATTATGGCATCGATAGATGGCAACCCCTTAGAGTCAAATCATTTGGCTATAAGTTGGTTGGATCATCTTACAATTCTAACCCCTCGGGACCCGGACAAGTATGGGTACCTAAAACTTAATTTCCTTGATTGCGGGTTCAAGGAGCAGTGAGTGCCAAGGAACCTGGTACATGGATAGTGGTACATTCCGGACACATGACGACAGAAACAAGAAAAATCTGTCAAAATTCAAGGAAGTAAAAGGAGCAAAAGTCATATTTGGAGGAAATGAAGCTCTGGTAAAATAAGAGGCATTGGATCCATCAAGAGGAATGGATTAGAAATCACGGATGTTGCATATGTTGAAGGACTCAACTTCAACTGCTAAGCATCACCAACTCGTGACAAAGGGTTATAACGTTGGATTTAACATGGGTATATGCCAAATCAAGGATATTGAATCAAATGAAGTTGTCTTTGCAAGGATGTAGAGAAGAATATGTATGTCGTGGATTGGTCAATCGCAACACCCAAAGACATGTCTACTAGCAAAGAGCACAATGAATCAAGTTCAGCCGTGGCACAAAAAGTCGAGTCACCTAAATTTCAAAACGATTAACAAGCTTGCAAGAAGTAATCTTGTGGAAGGACTTCGGACTCGATTATACAAAAAGGAGAGTATATGTGACGCATGTCGAAGGGAAAACAAATCAAGTCATCATTCAAAGAAAAGACATGCCCATCTTCAACAAGAGTATTGCAGACGTTACATATGGATCTATTTGGTGGTGGAACCACCATCATAAGTGGAAAGAAATACACCTTGGTGGTAGTAGATGACTACTCAAGATATACATGGACAATATTCATGTGTAAGAAGAAAGAAACTCTACAAAAACTACCCACGGTGATGAAGAGGATTCAAAACGAGAAGAGCCAAACCATTATCAAAATAAGATCAGACGGAGGAACCGAGTTTGTCAATGGAATAATAACTCGATTGTATTGAAAATGGCATTGGTCATGAACTATCGCCAGCTGACAAGGACTCTACAGCAGAATGGAGTTGCGAAAGAAGGAACGGAAGAACACTCAAAGAAGAAGCAAGGACCATGTTAGTGAAGCGGGGTTACCAAAAAGATTTTGGTCAAGCAATCAACACTTACTACACTCAAAACAGATGTATGATAAATGATTAACCCGACAAAGACTCCTATGAGATTTGGTGGAAGAAAACCAAATGTTGCATATTTGAGAATATTTGGATGTAAATGCTTCATCCACAACAATGGCAAAGACAATCTAAAGGCTTTTGATGCTAAAGTGATGAAGGTATCTTCTTAGGATACTCGGTGAAAGCAAAGCCTACAAAGAGTACTCAACAAAAGGACTATGGTTGCAGAAGAAACCATTCATGTGGTATTCGATGAGCCAAATGTAAATGGAGAAGACATTGAAGAGTCGGTGATAAGTTTGAATCATCCAACCATACTGAGAAGAGTCCCTATCTTTGGAAGTCAATTTGGAATTATCAACTCGAAGAAGATGAGATAGTTTGAATCTCAAAAAAAAGTGGAAAATTTGCGGCTAAGTGATCACGAGAGAGCGACCCACAAAGAACACGGTACCGCAAGACAATCGAATCCGCCTAACTTACTCCAACCTTTGATGTAAGATGGCCGAGAGACCATCCACCGAACTTGTCATTGGAGACATAAGAGAAGGTGTAAAAACAAGATCGAACTCAACAAGAAGCTATGTTCACATGCTTCATCTTGCAAATAGAGCCCAAAGATGTGTTACAAGCATTGGACGACGCACATTGGATTCAAGCTATGCAAGAAAGAGCTGAATCGTTTGAAAGAAATAAAGTATGGGAATTAGTGCAAAGACCCATACATCAAAATGTTATCGGCACCAAATGGGTGTTGAAATAAGATGAACGAGGAAGGTTCGTGG
Organism: Rehmannia glutinosa; assembly: GCA_016081115.2. Taxonomy (NCBI): domain Eukaryota; kingdom Viridiplantae; phylum Streptophyta; class Magnoliopsida; order Lamiales; family Orobanchaceae; genus Rehmannia; species Rehmannia glutinosa. Next base: position 445,139 of record JABTTQ020000690.1, read on the forward strand.
TAAGAAACAAAGCAAGATTAGTAGCCAAAGGATATTGCCAAGAAGAAGGAATAGATTTTGATGAAACATTTGCTCTGTAGCAAGATCTGGAAGCTATAAGAATGTTTCTTGCCTATCGACTCACAAGAATTTCTTTGTATATCGGATGGATGTAAAAGTGCATTTCTAAATGGTTTATTGGAAGAAGAAGTGTATGTTGAACAACCTCCAGGATTTGAGCGGAAGACTCTTGGAGATAAAGTATACAAACTCAAGAAAGCTCTATATGGATTGAAACAGGCACCTTGAGCATGGTATGATACCTTGTCACAATTCCTAAGCGAAAATGGATTCATAAAAGGAAAAGTAGATAGAACACTTTTGAGAATTCAAGACAAAAAGAGAGTATCTTGCTTGTTCAAATATATGTGGATGACATCATTTTTGGATCTACAAACAAAGAGTGTGTGAAAAATTTTCAAACCTCATGCAAAGTAAATTTGAAATGAGCATGATGGGGGAAGTCGACATTCTTCCTTGGACTCCAAGTGAAACAATTTGAAAGATGGAACCTTCATAAGTCAAACAAAATACACCGGAGATTTAATGAAGAAGTTTGGTATGGAGGAGAAGTCTTGTGAAAATACCAATGAATACATCGACCAAAATGGACATGGATGCGGATGGCAAGCTTGTAGATCAAACAAGATCTGAGCACTTATGGATCATTGCTCTATCTCACGCCAGCGGGCGGACATCACCTTTCTTTGAGGTGTATGTGCAAGATTTCAATCTGCTCCAAAAGATAGTCATATGACAAAGAAACTAAGAGAATATTGAGATACTTGAAAGGAAGCGAAGAAGTTGGCTTATGGTATCAAAGGAAGGTGGATTCAAGCTAATCGGCTATTCAGACTCGACTATGCAGGATGCGAGTTAGTGAGAAAAAGCACTTGAGGCACATGTCAAATCTTTAGGAAACAGTGATTTCTGGTTTAGCAAGAAGCAAAATTCAATAGCCACCTCTACTGATTGAAGCGAGAATACATAGTTGCGGCATTTTGTTGTGCCCAAGTCTATGGATGAGACAAGAAATGAGAGACTATGAAGTTGAGGAAAAAGAAATTCCAATCATGTGTGATAACACAAGTGCAATTGCCATTACTCAAAATCTGTCCGCACTCAAGAACAAAGCATATCGATGTTAGATATCACTTCATAAGAGATCATGTTGAAAAGAAGGACATCATCTTGGAATATATCTCAAGCGATAAACAATTGGCCGACATCTTCACAAAACCATTATGTGAGTCAAGATTTGAAGAACTCAAACATGAGTTGGGGTTAATTGGTGGTGACACTCGGAAGAATCAAAGAAAAGAAATGGAACACAAAAAGAAAAAGAGTGAACTCACAAATCGGCCATTTAAGTAAATTAGTCAGTCGGAAAGACAAGTATACCAAGTCACATTTGAGTCACTAAGAGAAGCTGTGAGAAGAAGAGTTAAATCGGCTAAAGGATAATTTCGAGTCACTTATGAGCAAAGTGACAAAAACGATCGTTTTGACTAAGCGGGAATGTTTTTAAGGAATACGTCAAAGCATAATGATGATGTGTACGGACATAAAGCCGCACACCAAAGCTTATGATTGGATATAAATCTTTCCGCATTAAATATGAGACATTAAATGCTAAATAGGCGTGCAAAATCTAAGCCGTTGATTTCGATCACATTTCAAAAACCACCGCACGCCCTTTCATAAACCATACTTAAACCATTTCCGTCCCGTTTCTCTCACACTACCAAAACTGTTCATTTTCCTTCTCTCAAAAGCAAAGGCAAAAATTCTCTCGAAACCCTATCTATCCGCAAATCAATCTCTAAGTTTTTCTTTGATAAAATCTGAAAAATGGCACCAACCTATGATTTTACCAAGTTAGGGAAGCAAATCCACACCGGGTCTCTTTGTGGATTTCGACGGCATGGTGAAACAGGGTCGACGACACCCTAGTGAAGAAAATTCTTGAGAAATTAGAAACGACCGGTGAAACCATTTCGAGCGTTAGAATATCCGATGACCTATGTGGAGGAGGTCGCACAATTCTACGTGAATCCGAGATTCACGATGAAGGAATAAAGTCATCTGTTCATGGAAAGCGGTGACTATCTCGCAAGGATTTGGTGAACACTGCTCACTACCAAGTTGAAGGAGCCTCGAAATTAACGAAGGCGATGTAAACTTGGGCGATGCTTGGAAAGAAATAGCCAAGCCCGACTTTCTTTTGATAAAATAGTGTACACAAGCAAACAAGAGACTCTTTGAAAGAGGATTATCACAATTTGTTGGACATAGTTGCCAAATGTATTGACATCAAATTTGGCGGCTTTGACCAACTATCAAAAGCAAAGCCGATTGTAATGGCTGCAATTATCGCAGATAAGAAAATAAACTGGGCCGAGTTTGTCTACAGCAGACTCGCGAACGTAGGAACAAATCCTTCAAGGAAGATGGCACATTTGGAGGATCCCTAGGATATGGCCTAGTGATTGGCCGGTGATGGAGGTGAAAGGAGTCCCTCTTAGACATGGGAAGGCATTCCATGTTAACAAGAGGATGTTGAGCAAACCTCTCAGGCGCACTGAAGAGAGCCTACGCCAAGAGAGGCGACACGAGTGAGGGGAATCGGTGACCACTGAAGATACAGATGTTCCCTCTCCACCCAAGAAGAAAGTTGCCCTGCGGCCCAAGCAAAGAACACATTGCCCTGCGTGCAAAGAAAGTCAAACTTGCTCCTGCCCCTGCAGCGAGAGTCACTGCCCCTGCGGCCGTGTCTCTGCCCCAACAATGAATGGGTCGAGAAGGACACTCAAATACCTGCTCCGATCGTCAAAAAGAGAGAGAACCGACAAGCAAGACGACCGGCTCCTCGAAAAAGACACCAAGACGGCCCCCCGCCAAGACTCGAGAGGAAATCGTCTCGAACCGGAAATCCCTCGGTACAAACTAGGAGACGAAGAAGAATCATCAAGCACTCCGAGCTTGAGAAACCGGGCCGAGTCGACCACTCGGGAGCAGAATCGAGATCTTTGGAGAAGTAGAGTCTCGGATGTAATTGATGAAACAACCAAGTCTCACAAGGCGTCGTGAGAGAGGCAACCTGAAGACACTTGTTGTAGCCCCTGGTGAAACAAGAAAGAAGGCTGGTAGAGCCGATAGTGATGTAATGATCCTATCTCCACCTTACCCGGACATCCAAAATCGTCTGCGTGAGTGGAGGAAATGGAAATTGAGTAAATCAAGGGAACAGTTCCAACGGCCCGAGTTTATAGAAGAAGAAGGAGCTGTTAAATTTCCTTGGACTAACCGGCTGTAATCCCAAGATGGATGAAGACAGCGCACTGGATATACGCAGATATTCAAGGACAAGGAGAAGGAAAGACAGGAGAGGAAGGCGAGGCACGTGAGAAGGCCAAAGATCCGCCCTATCTCGGCACCCTAAGAACACACACATCCTCTCCTTGATGTCTTCTCTGACGGTGATGAGGATCCAGGAGAATCTTTGCTGCCCACGGAAGAGTTGCAAATGTAGCAAGCATTGCACGAATCCGAATCCTTCACGATCAAAGATTGATGGAGGGACCAGGAGAGTCCTCGAACACAGGTTGAAATTGATCCAATGGGAGTGGTTCAAACAAATCGCCGGCTGTTGTTGCCGCCACCACCTCCCAAACTCACTCGGAAGAAAGCGATAAGGGGCGTGGCGATGAAAGCGGGATAGTGGGGACCCCGGATCGAGCCAACCCCTATTGAAGGTGTCTTACCACCGCCCCAACGGCTGAACATTCAATAGCAACAACCGGGAGTTTGGAGACGAGTGACCCCATTCCAAGTCACTCACTGGTGGTGCGCACCGGTGAAACTCCCTCCAGCTGCAGCAAGGTCGGAGAATCTGCAGATGACTCCACAATGAATCAAGGAGGCGAAGTGGAGAAAGTACAACCACCAAACGAACAGCAAGTTGCCATCAACGAAGCTCGGCGATTGAGACTGTCTCGGTGAGGTGTCAAGCACTCGAAGGCTAATGACGCTGCTGATGCGTCGAGGCACTGAAGAACAGCCCGGGAGTTAACACTGCAGGCGATAAAAGTGCAATCCATGGGGTTGAGACTCCAATGGATGCCACCACGAAAGACCCTAAGACGGTGACACTGTCGAAAGGGAGGTCAGGCCTCATTGCGATTGAGGCTGCAGGAGGTAATGAAGGCCCACGGGAGGTTGAGACTTCCCGGGGTAAAGAAGCTGAAGTAGAGAACATCCCTCCTGCTATCATCGACCCATCCGAAAAGGAGATAAGCGCGCTTCATGATTCCCAGGATAATCCTGATGTAACCTTTCTGGGATCAGAAGGCGAAGAAGAAGCTGAGTCATCCCCAGTGACAGATCCAAAAGACTCAGCTGCGGATGTTCCAAGCACGAGCAAGTCTGATCCCAAGACTACTCATCAAACCTTTAATTTTGATGATGAGCCACCAATGGAAATCTCATCATCGTCCGATGACGCTTACGATAAGGCCGAGGACCAGTCTACTAATTGGAGAAATCGGTGAGACCAACGAAGGCTGTTGAGACAATTGAGGCTCAGCAAGTCCGGGTCCACTTCACAACAAACCCAGTGAACCAAAGTCCGCTGCGCGGGCTCCTCAAGGCTGCGGCGGTCGATTCCAAAAAGAACTTCACGTGCACCGCTCATCATCGAACAAATCCCAGTCGGCGGTGATGAATCCTTTATAGAATCTTTTCCTTTTTCCCTGGAGTACCCGACCTCCATGAAGAGTCGAGAATTAAACAAGACGCTACCTACCACGCAGACCAGCTCGTTTTCCATCGAGGCACCATTGTTCCGGTGATTATGATTTTTTGTTTGCATGGCCATCACCGCAACGGAGGAATCATTGAAGTCCGCGAAAGTGTTCAAGGCATTATTCGGCGAGATTGAGCGGATGGAAGGCATCGAGGCCCATGCGATCGACAACAGAGATGCCAATCTTCTGGCGATTTAAGAGGCATTGATCGGGATCGGGGAATGGTGGCAACAACGAAAAACAATGCGTGTGGAACAAGTTAGATCTTCAGGACATTGTTCAACAAGTCGCCTTTGGTATGGAGAGTGAAAATCTTTGATGCAAAAAAACGTTTGAAAAGAACATATTGAGCACATGCATGAAGCACACATTGCCGAGATAAAGGCATTGCGTGAGCAAAACAAGAGTGATCTGACGTTTGGAAGAAACCATGAATACAAAATTCAGCCTTCTCACGGCCGAGATGAAGTGATTTCAGCAGAGTCCAACGCTACTCGATCCGAATTTCGTCTTTGCATACTCTGCAGCAGACTCGAGACAGAACTCTACCATCAGCAGCTCGACTTCACGCTTGCAAGATATGTTTCAGTGTCCTCTCTTTTGATGATGCCAAAAAGGGGAAGAGGAATACCTTAAAGCACAGAAAAAAATCGAAGCCGAAAAAAAAGAGGATGCAAGCTGTGAAGGGAAAGACAGTGAGGAAGTTACTGAAACAAAAGAAAGGAAAATCGCTAAGGGGAAGGATCGAAAGATGTGACCTTAATGATTGCACAAACCCCCAACGAGGTCTGTCACGGTGACATTATCGGCAGCAAACTCCTGTGACTCTGCCACTCCAACACTCTGCTATATCTATGGTGAAAAGAGAAAAACAATTGAAGCGAGGGATGAAGGAAGTGGAAGGAAGAATGGATGCCGGGTTATGAACATCTTGAAATAGCATGGAGGCATTCCGGTGAGACAGAGACACTTATGCCATCTCGGATGTCGGGGCGGAGCCACGATTAGTTGATGAATTTAAAACGCTCGAATCGAAGGATACTTTGCAAATATGTCTATGGCTCAAGCTTGGGACTTATCTTGGGAAAATGGTCTCACGTTATGTGAAGAAAGTGACAGGCTGAGACCCACCGATCCGATCGCTCTTTGGTCACTCTGGTCACTCAATTTGGAAAGAAGAAGACCAGTACATACACGCCCTGCAGGTAGAGGAAGAAAGCGATGTGGTGGAGGAAGAAGCGGACTCCAGGCCTCGCCCAAAAACATTGAATACGTAGATCCGGCAAGAAAGGAGGGATCTCTTTGGGGTGGTCTTGACCAAGTAGCAAATTTGCAAGTGGCTAAAAGTATTTGAGTATGCAAAAGAATAGAAGAAGAAAACAAGAGACAAACTCGGCTATGGGAGGAAAGACAGGAAAGATTAAGAAGAGATGAAGGCGCGAGGAAAGGCATATGAAAAGAAAAAGAAGCGGTGGCTTGCAATGATGATGAGAAAAAGAGAAGAAGAGAGAAGAAGATCTTGAACAAGATGAAAGAAGGAGAGGCAATGAAGGAGATGAAGTGTTCTTTGTCCACCCCTTCGTGTATTTTATTATGTAAATACATACAATGTAAGTCTTCTAAAATAAAGCTATAAATTCTTTATTTTGTGTAGACAAATATGTGCTTTGATACACCTTGTTGTGATTGTGTAAAAGAACAAGAATGTTATGATCAATAAAAGAATTGATTTACAGCATACATTCTATGTCAATACACTATCCAGTATGTATCTTTGCTATTTGCATTTTTGAATGGTTTAAGTTTTGGCATCATCAAAAAGGGAAATTGTTAGGAAATTTATTGTTTAGATTTTGATGAATGCCATGTAAAACTTAGAATAGGAAGTTGTCACCCCAATTCTTGTTGTAAAATGCATTGTAATAAATAGAGTGGCCAAGCCGAGTTAAGTCGCCTACGCCTAACATGCAAGAAGACAGCGAAGACTAGAGGAAGACTCATTGCGAGACAACCGAGTATGGCAAAGAAGAGTAGACGGAACTCTATTTGAAGAAGCGGTGAGATGCGGTGAGTGGAGTATCGGTCAAGTCAACTCGAGAAAAGCCAAGTCTCAAGTTGAAGTGACAGAAGAGTCATCCAATGATTGGAAGGCGACTCTAAGTCACTGGGAAAGCAAAAATGCGGTCAAGTCGAGATAATCGAAAAGATCCGTTGCACGTAAATCAAGAGAATTACTTAAACAAGTAATATCTCCATATCACCTTTCTCGGAGTGCTCGGTCGAGGAAGCGTGCAAAAGGAATGAACCAATGGGAAGTACTACACGTATCGACGTAACTACGAAAAGGTGAAAGAACAATTCATACGAGGAAATGGCAATTCCAAGGATCGCAACAAGACAAAGCCAACGGCGCAAGTGACTTTCAAAAATAAGCCTATCTCTTCAACGGGCAAATTTTTGAAAGATCACTATAAAAGGCTGAGGAGTTTAATTGAGAAAAAAAAGAGCTTGACCAAGTGATTAAGACAAGAACCAAAAACGTTCAAGCAATTATTAGAAAATCGAAATATTCTCAATCCTCAAGCCTACACTACGAAGAACATCAATCCAACACTCTGTGAAGGAAAGATAACTTCAATCGGTTGAAGAGGAAAAATCTTGAAAAATCAAGGGGTCTACATTCCACGAAGGATTGTAGGAAGGTTGTGGTCGAACCAAGTCTTGAGCTTTTGGAGGGCTTCGTGATCAAATCAAAGAGCTTGAGCAAGTGAGTTTGTAGTAGCAAAGCGATTTGCCCTGTGAAGAAGCCGAGTCGTAAATGCGAGAAGCGGTGAGTGATCAAGGCATCTCAGATCGAGTCCCAAAGGATCAAGTCGGTGTGTGATTAAGACTTGTATCCGGATCATTATTACCACTTTGTATATCTTGATCAATACCAGTGGATTCCTCCGGGAGTTGGAGAAGAGAGGAGTAGAAGAATTACCCCATCTTGAACCTCTATAAAAATTTTATTGTGTCATTTATATTTGAAGACTTTAATTTCTCGCATCTTAATTGCTTATATCTGCTGATAAATTTGCTATCCATTTGATAATTTCTAAGTACTAAACCAAGCACTAAATCCTTGCTTAATCAAACTTTAGGGTGTTAAGTCTTCCAATGAAAACAAACCACGATTGAGTTAATTTAGACTTAATGGTGAGTTATTCCATCAATTTCGATTGAGTGCATTTGAGAGACTAACTCTCTTGATTAACTAAATTGGTCATCCACCGAGGACACAAATGTAGTATCAACTCGAATATTTAAAAGGACTAAATCGAAAATTTGGTAAGGTTTATTCAACCCCCCTTCTAAACCTTACACTTACACCCCTTGGGACCTACACCAATATTAAAGCCTTTATGATTATCAAGCATTCGGAAAATACATCAAAGCTATAAAACTTACCTATGTCTCATTTGCATGTGACATTGTCAATGTATCACTTGCCCTCCTAGTCAAATTAAAATATAATGTATGGACAAAAGTACCCTTAATAAAGATGAATTTACACAATTCTTAGTAAAATTTGAATATTTTGTACCCTATTTGATTTACATTCTTATTAATTTCAAAAAGTGATTTTTTCCATTGTACATTAACAAGTTTAAACTTTAAAAAACTAATGCAATGTACAATAAATACATAAAAAAAATTAAAATGAAAGATTAATGGAAAAAATAAAGTATTAACTATTTAATTTAAATAAACTTTCAATTATTATAGAGCATGTAAATAAATATATTTCCTTAAACCTTAATTAGTTATATATTTTAAACTTCTTCATTTATTTTTTGTTTATTCTATGATTCGTAGTCCAAAACATAGCATTCATAAATTGTCATCTTTAATGAATAATCAATATTATTAATGAAACGGAGTCAAAACACACCCAATTAGTTTATTAAAATATTTTAAACTCTAAATCTTGTTGTTTGAGCAAAGATTGTTCAAATTTAAATATTACTAAAAAATAAATATGTATTATTTCTTCTCTCGTACTAAACTATTAAATATATATCATTATATTAGAAGTATAAATTATCAATAATTTTAAAAAATATTTATACATATTCAATGTACATAAATATATTTATTCGACTATTTGAAAGAGTTTAAAAAAATTGAAATTTACTTTTGCATTGAACTCAAATAATCAAAATAATTTATATGTTAAATATTTTATGTTTGTTATACTCATCTACTATTAAAATTTTTAATTTTTGAACTAGTTAAGTTACCAATTTATTTTCTATAAAATTTTTTTTTAAATAAAGAACATAAAATCAAAATCGATGTAAGCGCAATTTTGTCCATACATTAAATTCGAGGAAGGGGGGCAAGTGCTACATTGTTCAGGGGGTGAATGAGATATAGGACCAAATTAAGTGAGTGTTATTGTATTTTGTCCTAAAATGTAATATGGTCGGCAATGGGAAAAACGAGTATGAACTTTTTTAAAGGAAAAAATTAATAATATACCCTCCAAGCTATAGGAGTTCTATTTCACTTAAACCTTTTTTTTTTTTTTTTTTGCAACTGCCTCCTGAACTAAGTTTTTTGATAATACCTCGTGAGGATGGAATAGTAAGGGGAAAATCGTATTTTATCTCAAACCAGCTGGATGTTGTTCTACTTTGTCATCTTGACTTTTTTTATGATTTTCATTTTGCCATCTCAATTCAAAAAAATAAAACATAAAAATGTATGTATATGTATTATCTATTTTCTAATTTTTATCCACAAAAAACTAATTTAACTAGCTAGGATTTACTTCAGTAAAATATATTGTCATTGAAACTATTTTTATAATTTATTTTTATTTACTTAATTAATTTATAATTAATATACAAAATTAAATTGATAATAATTTAATTTAACATTAATGAAGTGAATTATGGAAAATAAATTATAGGAGAAAAAACAATATACTCTCCATTGCGTCCCATCCGATGTGGATCAACAAACTAGAATCCACGACTGATAAGAGCATCAAAAAATCGAGACAACAACCAAAGGGGTTCTAGTCGACCAGTTCTGTGACCCTCAAGAACACAGGACTGGCCCCCGCAACCAGTCTAACTAAAAGGAAAAGTTGAATATGGAATAGCCCAAGTTGGTTAACCAACTGAACTAATACACCATAAGAGCTTCTACATTTAACATATCCGACCTCGCGACTAGTTGGACGAATCAGTTCAGTATGTCGGCCTTGCATAACTTAATAAAGAAGATTTCCACATCCTCAGGGAGGCTAGTTAGACAAAGGACATCATGCAACATGCCACTTCCCCCTAGGGATGTCAATGGGTCGGGTCGCTTGGACCCGAGACCCGACCCACTAAGAAAATACAATACATATACCCGTCCGACCCGCCTCATCTTAGACCATACCCGCCCGACCCATATATGTGTCTAGCAAGTAAGACCTGTTAGACCCATTAGACCCGCCAATTTTATATATTTGGCCAAAAATTGTAAGATTTTTACTCAAAATAGCGGACTCAAAACTTATGACATTTATATAATTTTGTATATATATATTATATGAATTATGAAATAAGCACCAACATATATTAAATCAAGAGTTATTGAACAACAATATATTCACCTAAAATAAATAAAATAAAATAAAAATATTATATGGGTCGGGTCTATGCAGTTACTCGATCCATAACCGCTCGGGTCTAATAACCAATACCCATTATTAGCCCCATACCCGCCTCAAATAAGGCGGGTTTGATTCGGGTCCGGGCCTTACCCGGACCCATTGCCCCATCACTACCTAGTCCTTGACACCCTGCAATCTAGATAATCAATAAGCATACATATCAGAAATCATTACTCCTATATCTACCAAATTTACAATGCGAGAAAGAGAGAATGAATCTTCCCATATAAAGACCCTTATTTATGAATGTAAGAGGGTCCAAGTTCGAGTCTCCAATAACTTTGGAAAAAAAACATTTCTAGCGTTAAATTTTCGAGCTAAATAAAAAAAGAACATTAAGTCTGACCTGCCGGTTGCCCCAAGTCGACAGACCTGCGTAGTTTACTGTTTTTACTGATGCCATCCCCACTTTTAACGATTGTTAATCTACAAGACCCACATTTTTAGTTGACATGTTGGAAATACAAACCCGCACGTCAACACCATTCGAACTATAGGGTTCTAAGTTCTAACACTTTTTTCATCCACACTTTATTCTTTTGCAAATTGCCTCCTAAACTAAGTGGGGGTTTTCACGATACCTCTGGAGGGTGGAATAGTGAGGGAAAAATCGTTTTTTACATCAAACCTGTTGGATGTTGTTGTACTTTACCATTTGAATGTTTTGCGATTTTCACTTTGCCAATTCCAAATAAATACATAGCAACCATATATTTATTTTAAAGTTGAGGTGTGGCAAATAAAAATCGGACAAAATTCAGGTAAAAAGGTGAAAATTGCAAAACGTTCATACAACAAAGTGAACAACATCTAATTAATTTGAGTTGGAAAACAATTTTGCCCTAACTAATTCATTATTCATATAAAATCGTATGGTTTAGGAGGCAACATAAAAAAATAGTTAAAAAAGTGTTAGAACCCTATGTGGGCCCGTATGAATTACCTCACGTGTAACGCCCACGAAAGGTAAGCGAACTGCGTTTTTCCCACGACGAATCATCGGTTCCCCTCAGTCTCACTCCTCATAAACAAGAAAATTGATGGAAAATCCATAGACTTTTTACTTGACTTTTTGCTTCTCTTTTTCGCTAAAACCCTAAACCCTTCTTCAATTCAATCAGCAGCCACTGAGCAAATGAATGAAAAAATGGAGAACCCAATAACAGAGAACTCTACGCTTTACTTCACATATCGCCGGAAGCATCTGATGAAGAAATTAGAAGGGCTTATCGCCAATGGGCACAAGTTTATCATCCTGATAAATACCAATCTCCCCAAGTACAATTTTTTAATCTTGATCTTTTTTAATAGTTTCTCTCGCGAATTTCGATTTCTTTGTTATGCTTCAGTGATTCTGTTGTATGAAACTTATGTTTTTGATTGAGTCTGTTTTTTTTTTTTTTTTGGTTCTCCTAATTTTCAACTGTTTTGTTATATAGTTCACTAGTTTTGATGTCTGAAATGTATGTTTTTATTGTGGGTTTTGTTTTTCTCCCACATTTTATTATTTCAGTTACAACTTAATAATTTAAATGTGAACTATATGTTGTGTTTGGTATTTTTTCCTTTCATTTTCGTGTTTTGTCCTTTTTTTTGTGAGGGTTGAGGGTATGAATCAGTATCCTATTTTTATTATATTAATTAATGCTGCATCTACTTGAGGTTGATATATAGATGATCTTTATAATTAAGCACTATGGTGGAGTTTATTGATGTTTGTCACGAACTTAAATTAAGTTGTTTTGCTGGCTGTAGTTTTGAAATATTCCACTTTAGCGTCAAGGCCAGATTAAGACCGTTGGATCGCCATTTGGTTCAGATTATCGTTATTATTAAGTTTTGTTTTAGTAAGGCAATTATAGTTCGTAAATGCTCAAGGAGCAAAAATATCACGGGGCCAAGGCCCAAGAAGGGGTGCGCCCATTATCGAGCTGAGGTGATAAATGCATGTTTCCAAAATATGTTACTAATAAAAATAGTATGAATCAAAAAGACGAATTTGGTTAATTTTAGCATTTCCTTACAAGAACCTTTAATTAGTCGCATCATTAATTTACAATGCAATTGCTTTATTTCAGCAAATTAATAGCATATTTCAGAAACATTTAGCAATTGTAAATCAGTTTCATTAAATCCACTAGTTTCAGAGCTTAATCGATAGTCGTTAAGATTAACCTGACATATATGCTTGGTGTCATCCTTGGAGAAAGTAGAAAAAGTTAAAATAATTATTTTGTTCGTTATAAAGTATTGATGGAAATCGTGTGATCATTTGCCTTAGTCCATGTGATGATAATCTTCTTCCGTTGGTAGAACATTTTCTTCTTCTGTTGGACATGTTTCTACAATTTCAGCTCTCTAATTTGATAGTCGTGTTATAATTTTGTACGAGAACCCACACATTCCAAGCATAAGAAACCATAAGTTCATATTCTGAAACTTTTCGTTTGATTCAATATGCGAATGTACAAAGCATTGGGAAAAAAGTTTAGGATATCAAGCTCCTCTCTTGTATGTCAATTGATTTATGGATCTTTCTCATCATAGAATTGTCATGATTTCAGGAGCTTGGAATTCTAATTTTTTTAAATTGGGAAAAGTCGCCCCCAACCCCCCACCCCCACCCCCACCCCCACACGCACGCGCGTGGAGTTTTAACCTTTATACATCAGCGATGGAAGGCAATAAATTTTTGAAACTAAGCAGAGGCACTTTGATGATAGTTGTTGCACTTTTAACTGTATCCATGTTAGAGTATTAAATGTGTTTTAGTTATTCAGAGGCGAGGAAGCTTGTAACTTCAGATCTTGTGTTTCTATGAGTTCTGGGAGATGCACAAAGTCTCCTAGTTCCATGCCTCACCATGTTTAGGCACACATCTATGTCCTTATTGATCATGTCCTAAACCACCTGAAGGAATTCACGATGTCCAGGAATGCTGATCTCGTCTTGTTCACTGATTACCACACCAGACACAGAACATTATTTCTTGATTTGTTATACCAAGTTTAACCTTTCAATAAATAGTAAAATGGAGAGTTGCTCAATGTTTCACAGACTCTTCTTTCATTTATTTACACTTTGCATTATGAGGGCTGTTTAAGGCATTTTTGCATTGTTGAGTTGTTCAACACATAATATCCTGTTTAACTTTGTTCAGATGAAGGAAATTGCAACAGAGAACTTTCAACGAGTATGTGAAGCTTATGAGATTTTAACAGATGAAAATAAAAGGATAATATATGATATCTACGGTATGGAGGGACTAACTTCTGGTCTGGAGCTTGGACCTAAACTGAACAAAGTTGAAGAGATCAAGGAAGAACTTGAGAGAATGCGGCGTCAGAGAGAGCAAGAAAAGGTCTCAGCACATATCCGACCTTCTGGTTCAATTTTGGCAACTTTGTCATGGCCTGATTTTCTAGATGGCGATGGCATTATGAGAGGGTATGACCGTCCTTCACTAAGTCCTTTCAGACTCTCAATTTGATTTAACATGATGTTTTGTGATGGATACCAATACCATGCATGAAAGGTTGAATATACAGATAACAAGGTACTTCATGCAATGGCACAAGATTTTCACCATATAAATGTCTGTGCCTCCATGACTGACGAAAACACTCTGTAAATTGCTCATATGAGTGAGTGGTTGATTTCGCTGAGTGCTTAGTCTGCTAAAGATTTGGATGTGCTAGTCTCACTTTTGCTGCCTTTTCCTGTTTTCCAAAACTTGTAGTCTTAGCTTATTTTGTTTCTATATCCAAAATCTTGAGAAGTTACAGCATTTTCTGTCCATTTATTTATCGAATTTTGAATATTCATGAAATCTGTCTCATGTTTGACATTATGTTGGTTGTGGGTGACAACATGAGAGTGGCTTTACATGGCAAGCAGAGTAATTACAACAATTTTCCCCTTGCTCCCACCTTTTTGCTAATGTTCATGCTAAATGTCAGGATGGCTATGGCCAGTGAAGTTCAATCTCAAATATCAAAGCGCACTTCTCTTGCTATTGGTGGGAATTTGGCCGTTAATGCAAATTCTGGTGGCGGTGCAGCAACTGCAATCCTTAGGCATCATATATCTCCAGTTTCTTCTGTAGAATTCATGGGCTCTATTGGTTTGCAGTCATTAATAGGAATGCAAACCTCTCGGTAGGATCTTGGTCTTTGTCAAAATTTATTTTTTCTCCAATCAACTTTGACGCCTTACAGTTGTTTTTGTATTCTGCTTTCAGCCAATTGTCGGTTCACTCTACTGCAATAATGGGCATTACCATGTCTTTGAGAGATGGCTCGATTAATCTTTCAAACACCTGGAGCCGTCAACTTTCAGAGACAACAAATGGAAATGTAAGCTTTTTCCTGCATGAAATTTGTTCTTTCCTGCTTATGTGATGACCAATATGTCGTAGCTTCTACATTTGTAAGCTTTCTTGAACATGTTAGTAAGCAGATGCAAGATAATAGATTGTAGGGTTAATAACAAAAACTACCGAAACAAATGCCCCCTTGACATTTGTTTCTCACATTGCATCCTCAATGCATCCTCAAGAGGGGAGTATTTGTTAGGTAAATACAAACTTGAAGGGGGTATTTGTAATTTTGAAAGATAACTGGGATTTTTTATAATTAGGCTAAACTTCAGGGTAGTTGCTGTAATTATCCCTAGATTGTATAGTTAGAGTCCTCATTGTTTTTTCTATAGTTTTTGTGGGCCAACTCCATACGAGATGGATTAACGATTTGAGTCAAGTATGTATAATGTCTCTTTCTCTCTGTCTTTTAATGAATTTCTGCTGTTTTTTACCTCACAGATACAACTTTCTTTAGGTCCAGAATCCTCTATAGGTGTTGGCTGGAGAAAGAAAGAGCAAAAAATGTCTGCTTCAGGAGAGATTAAGGTAGCTTTCTTTTGGTAATGCATATCTCTTTGTCCATAGAAAAGTTGCTACTTATTTGTGTTCACCTCCTACAGTTTTTAAGTTTTGGCATCCACCTCTTGGACTGTAAATCCTTAGCAAAAACCTTCCGTCTAGCATTACTCGGTCAACAACCACTATACCCCTATCGCTGTGTTAGGCATAGCATTCTAAACACTAGTTGGTTGTTATTTCTCATAACTCTTAATTTTTCCAAAGAAAGATGAGGTAAACCAAATTTAAAATTTTAAGTAGGGTATAAATTGATTTTTATACATAAGAAATAATAATCATGAATTTCATATAATTATAATTGATTCATAGTTTTCATATGCATACTTTTTCAAATGATTTGAGAGACCAGTGTTTAATTTCGAAGGCTATATTTTATGTTCCAATATTATAAATACTGAAAATCAAAATGAGTTATTTTTAAAAACATTATTTTTCATAGATATAGTAATATTATTTTTCATAGCTAAATAATATTATGTATTTTATATATTATTGAATTTCATAATTTAAAATTTTTCCTCACGTCTTTTTTTCTAGGGAAATGCATTTTAACCCGTCACTCTATGTTTCTGAACAATATAATTATTTACACATATAAAAGTTAATTTATACTCTTTTCTTTATAGATATGGTTCAAACATGACTTAAAGAAATAAAATTAGTATGCATTCATTCTCATATTAATATTAGTATATTCTACTTTGTTGTTGAAGAAGCTAAAATCTGATTTTGTCTAATAAAATTTGGTTTCTGGAGACTACATGAAATCAATGCATACTCTTTATATTATTGAAGATGGCTTTAAATTGAAATTTTGTGGTCTCTCATTTCTTTTTTAAGACTATATACTTTATCATACTTCGTGTTCAAATTTGTTCCCAGTTTTTATATATGCATTTTAAAAACGATTAGTTATTTTTTCAAAATGATGGATTATATTTCCTGTAAATTAGGTTTGGGGCTTTTTGGTCCTTTAGTGCAAGTTCCATTTGGAATCTTTGACAAAAAGTACTAGATGGAAGGTCTTTGCTAAAGATCAAAACCTCAGGGCAGGTGGATGCCAAAAGCCAAAATCTTACTGGAGGTGGATGCAAATAACCCGAAAAGTTCTGATTTTCTAGGAATATGTGTTTAGAACGACATGATTTCAACTGCTTACGGATATGGGCATTTGTTTCTATCTGTGATTGATAAAATTGTTTTGTCACGAGGGAACCCACTGACCATTTACTTGAGTTTCTGTAATCTTTTATCTGAAAGGCAAGTCACTTCGTTCTCATGAAATTGCTTGCTGATTAAGTTGTTTTATCATTTGGGTGCATTGTGCTTCAAAACTATTTATGATCCTGGATCCTGCCCCTGCGTATATTTGTTTGAGTCCTATCTTGTATAGCATCATTATCAAAGTCAGCAGATATGTGTTCCATTCTAATTGTGGTACCATCTCATTGTCCCTGCTCTCCCTATTGTAGATCGGCACCAGCTCATTTGGCGCAACTGCTCACTACACTCATTGCTTTTCCTCTAAATCACATGGACGCATTGCTGGCACCGTTGGAAGGTGTGTCTTTTGTAATCTGTCTCCATCTTTTCCAGACAAATTGTGCATTTGTTGTGTTGCATGTATTGAGCAACATGCACTAAAGTGTATGCATCATTGCTTGTGTCAATAAATGCATTTAATCACCTCACTTATATGTGTAAGAATTAATTATTTTTGGATTAATTGACCACTCTACATGGATAATATATTTGCAGTCTTTCAGGATTAATGCTATGGCGTGGAATCCAAATCCTTCATATTTTTAGTTAGTTACTACATATTTTCAGAATGAAAGGCGGCTTTGTTTTTATGTAATAAAAGGATGATATACAATATGATTATTAGTTAGCTAGTCCCTGCTGCTGAGTATTGTTAGTAGTTACATATTTTAAAGATGAAAGGCGTCTTTCATTGTTATGTAATACGAGGATGCTGTATCAGATGGTTATTAGACAGCCTGTCCCTAATATTAATATTGCAATACTCAAAAAGTGGCAAGTGTTCAATTGTTTACACTGTTGTAGATCAGACTGGTGACATGCTTTATATTCTTCTCAGTGGTGCACTTGCACTTGAAATTGGGGTGGAAGAAAGATATCTAAATTCAGCACCGTTCGGATGTTATATTCCATTGGAATTCAGGTACGCATACCAAATATAGCGTACAAAAACTTCAGTGAAGATTGTATTGTTCTTTTATTCTAAATGTTGTCCGTAGTAGTCAGTTTCTAAAAAAAGTGTGACCAACTCTATGGAGATTTGACCCGAAAGATATCAGAAAAGTATGCAGGAACTTTGGTCACTAAAATTTTCTTTATCCTTGTAATATGAGGGCCTTCAAATTGTCACCAGTTTCTAAAATTACTGTTTGATCAACTCTAGGAAATTTCGACTTGAAAGATGTTAGAAAAGCATGCAGGAGTGCTTGGCGACTGAAATGTTGTTATATCCTTGTATAGTTGTGTTGACATCCTTAAAATTGCATTCTATTTTTCAATTTTTCGTTTCTGGCCCTGTGTCAATTTGAATTGTTTTGAGCAACTTTTGTGTTCTCACTCACCCTTAACTTCGTCATTTATAGGGACTGATTTGGAAATTTGAATTGCATCGTGGAGGGCAAAAGTTGGTTGTTCCTGTAAGTGCATTCTCAAACACGTTGTATGGGTCCTAATAATGACTCGAATTACTATCTTGTTATCGAATTTGTTTCACTGTTGAGATAAACTTCTTGCAATCGATCTTGGTTCAGGATCCATTTCTGTTGGTTGCTGACTAAGTTTGTCTGCTCCCTCACTTTATATTAGTCTGTTAGACATGTTCAATCCTTTCTAGCAAAGGACTAACGAAATCAGTAATGACAGCACAAAGAGAGGAATTCAAGGTACTGAAAAAAAAAAATTAAAGAAGCACGCACTATTTTTATCTTAGCCAAAAAGGAATTTCTTGTTAGACCTATTGAAGAAAGAAATCGACATACGACAAAACTATATGGACCCTAATACTGAGCAGAAATGTTGGATTTCTGTTATATTTTGATCTCAGAGTGTGAGGCAAAAACAGATTAGTAGGGATGTTGTAGTTGAGTAATATGGGGAATAAATAATCCAAACACCATCAGAGCCGAGATTTCTTATAAAAATCATGGATACCAAAATGAAGAACTTTCTTTTGATATGACTCAAATCTGAAACTTTTACTTAATTACAAATTTGACTAAAACTATACTAGTTTTTCAAGTCCTTTTTCCTAGACATTTATCCTTATTAATTTTGTCTCCTTTTTGCTAGACAACATTAATTCATCTAGAACAACTGCAATGACTCAACTTTCCAATACAACCACTTGACCACCTCTTTCACTACAATCGACTGCAATAACTTATGTACCACTGCCACAAAACTCTGGACATCTTAGAATGTTCTGCATTAATATATCCTCCTTGAGCAAAACTTGACCTCGAATGTAATTCCTTCACCTCCAATTAGACTTATAAGTCTGAAACATTAAATGCTCGTTCGATGACCAAGTATTGAGGCAGGTCGATTTCATTGGTGTGTATTGCCAATCCTCCTTATATGGCCCAATATTGTTCTTTCTGCACTAAGCCCCAGTCTGATTACTTTCCTTTTGCAAATAAACCATCACCATCCCTCCATCAAGTTTTGACTGCGCTGCTGTTTATCTGCATCATTCTTGTAGTTCGTCATTGAAGCAAGTACTACTTCAACTCATCCTCATAGAAGGCATAAACATTCCTTTCCAATGATGTAGTGTGTTATAATCAAATTGCCACGGCCTTCGCACTAATAAATGAAATGCCTCCATATTTACCACGCACATATAACTTTGTCGAGTAAGATTTTTCAATAGAAAAATAGGAACATGACATTGATTTGTCACCTTTTGCCTCCTTTCTTGAACCGTGCGGTAGGGCTTTGAGTGTGATTGAACTTTAAGATTCAGTTTTCTCACCATTTCCTGAGAAACCTTGAACAGCTTCTTCCATCAACTTTGCAACGTCGCTTATGTGTAGTCAACTTGGTTCAGAAAATGTTGTGCTTCCAATCTCCTTCCCCTGCTTAGGAGTTAACATGGCACGTAAAACTTCCAAATTATGAAGGTTTTGGTTCTCCACAAGTGGCTTCATTTTGGTCAAGTTTCAACAAGCTTTCTTTGCCTCCGTTGGTCTTCATAAGTGACACCATCTTCATCAAATTCCAAAAAGCTTTCTTCTTCTAGATTGGTAGATTCTCCATTTTCTCCATCAACCATCAAGTTGCTATTAGTTTTTTGCAATCTGATGATTTGTGACCCTCTCTACCGCATTGTTAGCAAATTACATTGTGGCCAACAATTTGAGATGAATTGCTATTTTCCCCACGATATTTCCTCTAGCATCTGTCTTCTACATTGAACACAACCTTGTGAATTATCGGCCTAACCAATCTTTGTGTAGTACGTGGGGCATTTGATGACTTTGGTCCACTGCTTCATTGATTTTGATCAACATTAATGGTACTGCTCTTTCCCTAGTGTAACTTGATAGTGTTTAGACTTTTTTTGTTGGCTTTCCACCTCAATACAAGTTGAACAGCACTAGGTGATGTCCGGCAAGGTTGCAGCTTCACAAATTTCCTAATATTCATTCGCAAGCCCATCAAATAGCAATGAACACCTGCGCTTCAGTCTCTACAAGCTGGAGTTGTGTTTTCATTCTGTAGAAATCATTTGTGTAATCACAAAAAGTGCATGTTCCCCGCTTAAAAAGAATACTTTCATAATTTAATGGAAGAAATTGGCTTCAAGTCATCCTTTGTATCTCGGGCAAGCTATGAACCTTGTCTTTTCGTGATTGAACTCTTGATATTTGAACTTGTTGCCACCAAGAATCATAGCCCTTCAACTTGATAGCCACCAACTTCACCTTATTTTCTTTTATTCTACTTCAAGAGGATGGGTAACACCCAACAGACCAGCCAACCCCAATCCAGAGCACAAATGGTTTATTTGTTCTTGCAGATTTTGAAATTCTTTACTAGTGATCATCCTGCTGCTGCTGCTGCTGCTCCATTGTCGCCTTGTCCAGCCATTACTGTGGAGTAACTACAGGTCTTGGCAGGGTCCGAATACCACTTGTAGCAAATCCAGATTAGTAGGGATGATGTAGTTGAATAATTTGGGACATAGTATCCTCCAAAGGCTGTCGAAACCATGACTTCTTATGGTGAAATCAATGTCAAGACAAAATAGAAAACGTTGATGGATAAGACTCAAATTTGAAAATTTTACTTGACTGACTAGAAAATTGACACTTTGTAATTTATGCTAGTTTTAAGTCCTGTTTCCTAGACATAATTACTATTTGTTTGACTTTTGTTTCCCTAGACAACCATTAATTCTTCTACACCAACTGCAGTGACTCAATTTCCCAATGCAACTGCTTGACTACCTCATTGAGTACAATTGACTGCAGTAACTGATGTACCACAAAAGTTCCGGAGATTTCAGTAAATTTTGCATCAGAGTGTAATGGGCTTTTATTCCTTCTATCAGATCAATATATCTAATTTCACTTACATTCCTACTTGAACTGTGAACATGCATTATATAATAATTCTCTAAGAAGCATGTGAAGAACAATGTGAGCTAAAATTCTGTTTTATTCTTCAGAATCCTTTCTATATAGTATATATTGATACACTTATATTTTGCTATTACATGCAGATATTGTTGTCTCATAATCTGAATCCAGTTTTTGCAACCGGAGCATTCATTATTCCAGTATCGCTTTATTTTACACTCAAGGTTTGGTTTCCAATATGTGAAATGATTTATCAGTGGAGACTGGACTTAAACTATAACTTTTGCGCATTTCCCTCTATTTATTAAGTTATATTGGCTATTGAATGCAATGTTCAAACTAGATCCTTGTTTAAACATGCTAGATCTCTGTGCAAATGGTTTAGTTGATATTCCCATGTTTGAATTCGTGTTTGCAATATTCAAGTATATGTTGTAACTGGCATGCGGACGATAACGACACTTCGGTGTTCTTCCACTTTTCACATCTGCTAATTTTAGAAAATGTACCCTGTACTAATTATTACATAATCCTAACTAAAATATGGCTTTAGAAACGTATTTTATTTAATAAGAAGCTCATTACAGCGTGCTGTCTTTGCCATTATGTCATGCCTTCTGCAATTGGATTTTTTTAATCAAGAGACATAAGAATTAGCACAAGAACTTTGGACTTGTGCATGATCCATATTGAGAAAGATCATCTGGCTAAGTTGATGTCTCTGTTGTGAAGATGCTTTTATCTTGCTCTTGCACACTGATGCTCTGACCTTGGAGTATTATGACGATCATTAGTTGATACTAGCTGCTTCTTTAATTTGCTTTTCCTTTTGTTTTGGTGTAAGTTAATAGTGATTGACTTGTTCATGAGTTGTTAACTCTTTTTTTACTGGTTAAACAATAAAGCTAGTTTTTTTTATTGCTTGTCCATCCATTTTCTGTACTTTCAGAACTTCGTTTTCAAACCTTATTATCTTAGACGGGAAAAGCAAAAGTCTTTGGAGAACATTGAAAAGACCCAAAGCCAGGTACTTTAATTTTAGTGTTATTTTCCATTTGTTGATATCTATGGTGCTTTAGCGTAACTGCCCTCTGATTTTTATGTTCTATTAAATTGTTTGGTTTCTCCTTAGAATGCAAAGAGTAAATTTTAAATTTTGTAGCAGTATGCTGGCTTTTCCTGTATTGAAATTGTTATGCAAAAGGTTGTTTGCATGATCTTCCATGGGTGGGTGTGTTATTCCTACAAAAATTCTCTTTTATCTTTCTAATCTTGTTAAGATCGTGCAGTTAATTATTAGTTATTATCAATATGAAGTCATATTTTCCTTCTTGCAGACATTCTCTTTTGATTTATCAGTTTTCATGCTATATCTAGATACTTACTGTGAGGAAATTAGGAATTATAAAGTGAAACTATTTTATCGTCATTATTCCATAAGAATGTGTTACTGTTGTACATCATTTTTCAAAAATTTACCTTTTTCAGATTTTTTATATGCTACCGTATAGTGCTCTGTTGGTATCAGCAGTCAGCTTTATACTCGACTTCCTTTCTCAAACGTGCATAAAGGAGTGTGCAGATGATAACAAAATGGATTACCAATAACAGTGTCCACAGACACACCCTTCTCCAACCCCCATCCTTAAAAAAATGAAAATAACAACAACAAACTAAGCCTTAATCCCACTATGTGGGGCATCCTTAAAAAAATGGAAAAATAACAAAAAAATCTGCACTTTTTTAGTTGAAAACTTCATTGGATTGACCATGAACTAACACATAGGGGTGGCCAAATGGAACTGAAACCGGGTTACAAACCGGAACCGGAACCGGAACCGGAACCGTGTAAGCCTGTTCTGGTTCCTGTTCCTTAGTCTCAAAAACCGTGGAACCGGCTGTTTTAACCGTTGGTTAGAACCGTACGTTGAACCGTCGGTTTCGAGGTTAAGAGGGTGTTTTGCTAAGCTTATTTAAAATATCTTATAAGCTCCTACATCTGATAAGCTGTTTTAGGAGCTTTTAAGATGTTAGATCTTATTTTAAAAATAAGATGTCAGAGTGTTTGGATAAAATAAGATAGTTGAGCTTATAAGCTGTTGTTATATCTTATAAAATTATTAAGTATATTTTTGTCTTTTGAATGTTTAAAATAAGGAGCTTATAAGCTCTTTTAAAAAAAGTTGGGGTGGAAAAAAGAGCTTATAAGCTCTTTTGGAAAAAGATTAACAAACACATTTTAAGAGCTTCTAAGCTCTTAAACACCCTATAAGCTGTTTTTAATAGCTTATAAGCTAAGCCAAACCCCTCTAAAACCAATGTTTTTTATTTTTATTTGGTAAAATATGCTAGAAGAAATGCTAAATATTTATTATAACGTTTTATATTCGTAACCACATGAGACATTTTAAACCAAATGTTGTAAGCGAACTACGTGAACTTTGATTCCTCTATCCTCTAATAGTATATACAGACAATTTAATATTATTATTAATATTAAGTACAAAACTCAATTGAATATTGAGTCCAATCCTTTTTCTTTCTTTTCCCATTTTTTGGTAACTGAAATTGATAAACCATTTTAAAAAAAATCAAAGTATCTAAAGATAAACAAACAACCGGAACCGGAACCGGAACCGTGGAGTAACCGAGTTTGGAACCCCGTGGCCACCCCTACTAACACATGTTAAAAACATATAAAAAAATAAAATTGTTGGAGTCTTAAATTGACTTTTTGAGACAACACAAGGTAAGCAGTTAAGCTGATTAAAGGTCACCCAGGAAATGAATGGCGTGAAGTCTGAATATTACTGGAGGATATGCAGGTATCGTTTTATTGAACCACCAAGTTGCATTTTCCTTGGCCAATTTCATTGAAATAGAAATCATGACTTTAAGTTATGGTCACACGTGGAGATACTTAAACTGATTGTTTTGCACCACAGATCCTTGATGAAATTTGGAAGAAACTTCATCTTTTGTTATTATCTTACTACAACCATTTAGGGCAACCACTTTTTCCTTGGTCAAAATTGTCAAATGATCTTAATTTTTTTCCCCTTTCGTCTTCGGTATCTGATGCATGACTGCTTGCAAATTGTCTTGGTTGCTTTTTCAGTTTTATTTGTGTGGTCAAATTTCATAGCGCTTCCTGGATTCTGTTTACTAGAGTTTAAAGATCATATAAGTTTGGTACACCATAACGTTGGAAGACTGAATTTGGTATTGTATTTTTGTCGCTAGTGGACTTGGACGGTGTATTTGTGGTAATTTTTTGCACTGTAGCACGTGACAGAACCTGGTGTAATTTTATGATGCCTCGGATGATAGATTTATATAACTTGGTGGAGCATCTTAAAAATTTAATGCTATTGAAGCAGTCATGTTTTTATGCTATTTTGTTGCTTCTCTTTTGATGAGAATTCATATATCTGTCAAATAATTCCTCTTTTAGACCTAAAGAAAAGGCGCCTGCATCTTCCTTCCACTCAAAATCCCCAATGTTTGGAAACTTCTATGTTTTTTTCTCAGGTTCGAGAGGCAAGGGCTGCAGCTAAAAAAGCTCAACAGCTATTAGAGAATGTTGCCAATAGGAAAAGAAATAAGCAACTAGAAACGGGTGGATTGGTTATTCTTAAGGCAGTTTACGGAAATCGCAAAGCTCTGTTGAACAGAAAAAATTCTGAAGAAACAGAAGATGAAGTGGCATCACAGATCATGGATGTCACAGTACCTCTAAATTTTCTTGTTAATGATTCTGGGCAACTCAAGGTTTGTTTCTTATAAATATATTTTTGAGCATATTTTGCATTTCAATGATCACAAATGAAAAATAATGAAGAAGAAGAAGAAGAAAGAAGAAAGCTTCGCTTATTTTCTTTTTCCTAATTGTTTCCATGATCGTTGGGATCTATTTCTTATTATGTGAAATGATTTCTACTTTGTAAACCAACTAGACAGCCCTCTCACTTGTCATATGTGCTCTTTAGTTCAGGACTGAGGGCTATGTTTTGAACATATATAGTAATTTTTTTTTGGGTACATGTTTGTGCAGCTACATGAAGGTGTGAAAAAATCTGGAATAATGGGCTTTTGTGATCCTTGTCCTGGAGAAACTAAGCAGTTGCATGTGGAGTATAGCTATGGTGGCGCCAGATATGAGGTAGGCCAGTTTACTTAGTCATTTAATATTGGGATTATTACAAAAACAATCCTAAGGTTTGGGCTAATTACAAAAAAAACCCAGTGTTCTTTGAAAATTACAAAAATCCCTTGAGGTTTGATTCCGTGTTATTTTTCCCGGTGATTTTCGAAAACATTTCAAAAAAACCCATGGCATTTACAAAAATATTATAGTTACCCCCCTTAAATTTAAGACAAAAAGAAACCTGAAGGGGTTTTTTGTAATTTTGAAACATGTCTAGGTTTTTTTATACTTAACCAAACCTCAGGGGTGTTTTTGTAATTATCCCTTTAATATTTAATAATCTAGCAGTACTAATTGATGGTTGATATATTACTCTACTAATTCAATAGGTTTCGGTTGATGATTATGAGGAGTTGCTAATACCCCAAGAGAGGCACAAAGTCTAAGTGCTGGTGAAGATGCCGAATACAACTTACTGATTATATGTTGAGAAACTTAGCACAGTTAGAAGAAACTTAAACAAATATTGAATACAGGAATGATAAATATTGACCCTTCCCTTGTCGCCTATTCAGTCTTCTTTCCTCAAGATTTTGTTTGGTAAGATAAGTGATATATACCTTTTTATTCTCATTCTATTTTGTTCCAGATAGAAACAATAAATTGGTACAATTTGTTTTTTGGCAGTTATTTATATCATTCTTTTTCTTTACGCGTTACCTATTGCTTGTGTTTAACACAAGCACGAGGATGAGGTAGATCAATCACTCGTCAACATTCATAAATCATAATATACTTGCATGACATTTATGATTGAAATGGTGTTACAACTGGATTTTTAATCTCATGTCCCACTAAACAAGTAAACAATCCTGTGTTTAATAAGATTAGGATGTGTTTTGGGTAAAGAGTGATTTCTGATTGGCAGCTGATGCATTTTTGTTCATCATCTAAGTTGGATTCTGTTGAATTATTTTCGCCCGAGTAAACTTGACAATCTTTTAGCAGGGAGGGCTTTTTTGTTTTTCAATTTGTTGCGGACGATGGAAGAAACTAAATAGATATAATTACAAGAATTGGTGCAAAATTAACCTTTCTTCTCAACTGATATAGAATTTTGTTCCCCCAATAACATAATTATACCAGTATAAATCATTGTGGAGCCCAGGAGTTTGGGTCACTTGGGTGAGAAATGATTGAATTAGGGATGTTGAATAGGCTATTCTATATAATCATTGAGGGGTTCAAGTTTATATAGATGATTCAACCAGAATCCAAAAATCCAATATAAACCTACAAGTCTACTTTAAGGATGAAGAGAAAATGGTTGTAAAATTTCCTCAAAAGTGAAAAATTTGTACAATGCGTGATTGATTGTGGAAGAAATAAAAAAAAATCCCATTTATTTTCAAAATTATCTCATGTTTCTCTCACACTTCCCAATACTCAATTATAATATTTATTTATCATCCATATAATCATATAAAGAATTCCGACAATTTCTTTAATTTATTACTATTATTTTCTCTTAATCTTGATAATAAAAGATATAAAATGAGATACATATTACTTATTTTTGGTTTAATTTTTGTTTTTATTCAATTTTCTTTCATTATAATTTGACAGAAATCGAATGAATAAAATATTATCTAGAAAATTGGTGATAGATAAAGATCTATGTAATAAACTTACAATGATATACTGTGTGTATGTGTTTGAGTTTATTAGTATTCTTGTTAGTTGAAAGATTTCATTAGACTTGTAATCGGAAAAAAAACTCTCTATTGACTAAACTTATAAGTGTCTTTTTTGGATTAAAAAAGATTTCAATTAACTGTTGTATAAAAGCCACAAAACTTGCATTCAGATTTGATTGTCATCCATAATATTTCTATGTTGTGTCCATATTTTAATACCCATTGTGGGAGCAACTTTTAATTGTAAAAGACAAAGTTGGGTTTGATATCTCAAACCCGACTCAATAGAAAGTACTACACTTTAACAAATGGATATGTGAGTTGCACGCCTCAATTTCGTTGGACGGTTGGAGCCTTGGGATGTGCAGAAAATGGATGCCAACCACAAAATATTGAATTTTCTTTGTTTGAACAATTTGACCGTTTGGAAAGTTTAGTTTGGAATAGAGAAAAGTGATCTACAACGGCTATAAAAGAAAACTGAAGGTGGCTTTAACGGATAAAAAATCAGAACGGTCTCTGAACCAACTTTTATCTCATATATATAAATATAACTCTTACCTCCTCAGATTTTTCAATCATTTATTTACATAATATTGTTCTAGTAAAATTATAATCTTCATCTTCTTGTATTTTTTTATTATCTTATTTTCAAATATTTATTCGGCATGGATGATAAATTTAGTGGATCTTCCAATAAGTATTCCAATTCCTCAAATACACAAGAAATTCCAGTTTTTCCCATACAATTTTCTCAAAACTTTCCTGTTCGTCCGAACATTGCTCCAAACGCTCATTTTTATATGTTTCCTCCTGACTATTATGCAACCATGGGCGGTCAATTTATGATTCCACCTCCGCAAGTATTTACTCATTCGGGCATTCCATCAAGCGAATCAAAATATACGAGTGCGGAAGGGTCCAGAACCGATAGAGAACCCACGACACCAAGTTCAATGATCGGCTCTCAGTTTCCACCACATTCAACACAATTTGGTTTAGAAAATATTAACCTTGAGGGGGGGTGAAGATACTGACAAAGAATCGACTGTCGCTCGTAACACACAGAGGGTGGCATGGAGTACGGAGGAAGAGATAAAGTTTGCAGGGGCTCGGGGTACTACTAGCAATGACTCAAGAGTCGGGAATGGACAAAAGGATAAAAGTTTCTGGGAACATATCACCCAATACTATAATGAGAATCACCCTGCTGGGGGGCCTATGAGAGAATCAACAGCGATAAAAGCACATTACTATTATGTTATGCCCGACGTAAATCTTTTTACAGGATGGTACAATAATTTCTACAACAATCAAAAAAGTGGTCAAAGTGACGATGATGTATTAGCTGCTACACATGAGAAGTGGAAAAGAGAACATAAGAATAAGACTTTCAAGTTTGAGCATGTTTGGAGGGTTATGAAATAGTGCGAGAAATGGACTCCACAACCGATTGGCCACCACACAGATAAGAAAGCGAGAACATCTAAATCAGGGGCTCATACTTCTTCAACCAACCTGGACACAGGGGGTGAACATGAAATCCGATCTCGTCCAATAGGGCAACAAAAGGCGAAGAGAAAAAATAAACAAAAAGTCACTGAAGAAGAAAACCAACGCGAAGACATAAATGGGAAATAGGAACAAATGCAACAATATCAAGCAGAAAAGCTAGCACTGCAAAAAGTCGAGATCAAACAGAAATAACCCGAGCTACGACATAGGGATTATGAAATTCCTATGAAGGATACTGATGGCATGACGGAAAAACAACTTTATTGGCATACGAAAATGGTTGAAGAGATTACAGAAAGACGTGACCTAAAGTAGATGTTTTTAAATTGATCTGTATGTTTTTCAATTTAAGTTGATATGTCTTTTTTTTAATTTGAATTGTTCTTTGCGGTTGTTGTATTATATAATTTATGTAATTGAATATTCAGTCATTAATGTTATTTATATCGTTTGAAACCAGTGTTGTAAAAATCGGCCTAGGCGGCCGACTAGGCGCTAGGCGCCCCTAGACCGACTCGATTTTCTCCAAATCGGCTGAAAAAATCGGTCATGCCAAAAATCGGTCTAGGCGCCCGCCTAGGCGGGCTAGGCGGCCAAAAATTGGGTCTAGGCGGGCATCTAGGCGGTCTAAGCGGAATAAATCGGCCAATAATCGGTCAAAATACAAAAAAATGAAAAAAAAAAGAAAACATGATGTTTGTAGGCGGTCTAGGTGTCCGACTGCCGCCCGACTAGCGCCTAGCGATTTCTGCAACCTTGTTTGAAACTAAACTAGTCATCGCAAATTAGCCATTACAAACTAGCCGTTACAAACTAACCATTACAAACTAGCCGTTGTAAACTAGCCGTTACAAAGTAGTATATATATAATTATATATATATATATATTGGTCTCTATATATAGAAGTTTCATACTCTCCATTCTGCTAACATTGGTCTCTAAAAAATCTTAATACTTTCATTTGTTACAATATGTCTCAAGATCCCAATCAATCTCGTGAATCTACCATCCGCACATACTGGAGAAATGAGATGTGGGAAAGTGCGAAAGATGAGGTTGATCGAATGATGATTTTAATGCTTGAGCAAGAAGAGCAGAAACTTCAATCACCTCAAAGTTCTTCTGTCAGAACAAATCAGAGAAGATATCCAACATTTCACAGTGGCATATTCTGATGACGGTTTCGGATGCGAAGAGAGTTATTCTTCCACATAGTCGATGCCTTGAAAAATTATTCAGAATATTTTCAATGGAGGCGAGATGCAACTGGAAGAAAAGGATTATCGCCACTTCAGAAATGCACATCGACCATTTGTCAGTTGGCATATGGAGCCCCGGCTGACTCTATCGATGAGTACATACGAATGGGTGAAAGAACTGCCATTGATTGCTTGGTTAACTTCTGTCGATGTGTGATTGATGTATTTGGGGCCAGATACCTAAGAAGGCCCAATGATGCTGACACCCAACGCTTGCTTCAAATGCACAAGCAGAAGACGGTTTCCCTAGGATGTTGGGTAGTCTTTATTGTATGCATTGGGGGTGGAGAAGTTGCCCTGTAGCTTGGAAAGGCCAGTTTACTCGAGGTGATTACGGCGTCCCGACAATAATTCTTGAAGTTGTTGTGTAACGACCCAATTTTATGAAATTAAAGTATTCTAAACTATTATTAAGAAAACACGAATTTATAAATTAAAGTGATGCCAATAATTATCAAAAAGTTGATTTAGAATTTTTAATTCTTAAGAAAAAAAATATAACGATAACAATAATAATAAATAATAATAATATTATTATTATAATTCTTCCAAATTAAATATCCAAAAATTATTCCAAGTACAAACTGGAAAAAAATAATTAAAAACATAAATCCAAAATTTAGTCCGATCATAATTATATAAAATATAAATATATCATAATTTATTCCACCATCCACAACATCATATCTTCAGCCAGATTTCTCAACCTGAAAGTCATGATAATAATAATAGGGGTGAGCTTCATCTCGCTCAGTAGGGATATATCTGTCAATATTTAATTTAACATGAAAAACATTCACATAATTACAACTAGTAAATTCATTAATTTCCTCTTTTCCTCCTCGATCGCCGATTCGCATATAGCAATACGGGTTCACCCCGAAGATACGTTTGATCTCAGACCCTTTTCATGGCCCCTAGCTTATATGAGTTTATTTCCTCTTGACATATATCGCAATCAATGAAGTATAATCATGGAACATTAAATAAAGACAAATAATATAAAAATCCCTACCTTAATAATTGGAGATATTCGATGTAGAAAATGAACAGTAAAAGTCCTAGTCATTGACTCCTTCGTTTTCCACATTAAATAAAATTATATAATTAATATGTGATTTTAATAAATCGAACTAATTAATGAAATAATTTGTAAAAATTTGAAAGAAAGCTTATGAATATATATATATATATATATATATATATATAGGGGAGGGTTATATAAGACCCCCCTATTATATGAGTACATAGGACCAAATCCAGGTAACAGATCTACATATTTCAATGGTTATTATTAAATCTGATTAATGTTAATAAAATATATGATAAAGTCAAAAATAGAGGCAAATTAGTCCACATGAAAATAGGGGGTTGGCTAAATCTAGTAAATCCCATGAAAATAGGATGAGTTACCATCAAATTTGCAATCACAATCCACCGAATCTGTTGCAGAAATCGTCCCAATCATCATTCTAATTTTTTATTTATACTGTCCATTTTTTGAATCCAATTAAAGTTTGATTCGCATTTTTTTAAAACAAGCATTCGTTTCATCATTCCAATGATGAACTAATGCTAGCTTGTATGTATTCAAATTTTTTATTACATCCTCATTTCTTCTAACCCAGTACTTTACTTAGATATGACTATACATTTGCTTACATGTGAATAATTATATGTTTATGCATATTCCAAAATGATGCTTAATTATTATTTTTTTGTTTGAATTAGTTGGGATTGCACATGTGCCGCAACAACGGATTGAAATAATCTCGGATTCATCTGCGAACTGGATACCGAAATGTGACGAAAATATGACTCCAAAAGAAGGGATGAATACAAAAACATGAACATAATTGCTAACAGTATAAAGCACCATGAAAATAATTGCTTACAAAACAATTGACTTTTGCTTACAAAGCAATTGAATCCTGCTTACAAATCATTTGAATTCTGCTAACAATATAAAATACCATGAAAATAATTGCTTACAAAGAAATTGAATTCTGCTTACAAAGTAATTGAATTATGCTTACAAAAGCAAATAAATTCTGCTTACAATATCTAAAAATAATGAAAATAAATACAACATTAATCAGAAAACCTAGGATATTCGGATTCTTTAGCACCCTTACTACCATCTACCACTTTTTCCCCTTATCATTTCCCACCTCCTTATTACTTGTCTCTGCACGATCGTCAATAGCTGCGGCCTTCCTTTTCTTACTCTCTTTTGCCATTTCCAACAGAAAATCTAACACAAAAAAAGAGACACAAGTCATTTAATAAAAATATTTATTAATAGACAAAACATTTATAAGCATAAAACTAAATAAAACATAAGCATACTATAACACATGCATAAGCATGATAGAAAACATGCATAAGCGTAATTGTCAACACCAATAAATAGTTGAAAAACATCAATAGGCAATCCCCCCAGACTTAGAAAAAACATGGCGATACTAATTACCTCTTGTTTGAAAGCATAATATAAAACACGCATAAGCATAATATACAACATAAACAAAATTATCAGCAAGAATATGCAGTTTAAAACCTCAATAAAACAATCTCTCAGACTAAAAATTTACATCGACTAAGAACTGGTAATTTTACCACTTATGAACAGAATTTATCCAACCCTATCAATGTCCTACAGAAAAACGCAACAATACACCATAACAAATTTCACCCATGACTTATCATGAGATTAACAATGAAAAACCCAAAATCAAAAATATCCCACCGAAAATACTTAAACAATTGCAATAACATCCCGGAAAAAAACTAAAAACTAAAAAAAAGACAAATCTAACAAACACGATGCAAAAGATAAAAAACTATAAAGAAGAATAAAATATGAATCGACACCACCAGAAAACATACCTTCTTATGTTGAAATAGTGCGACTCACCGTCTAGCCAATTACCATGTCTGGTCTTCTTCAATTTACAACTTTCGTACCAAATGATTTCAGGATGCTCTCTGTATGCTTTCGAGAATTAAGCCGTGTTACAGAGAATTTCTGTGTTGCAGATGGATATTAGAAGCAAAAGATACGATAAATCTACCACTAAATCGATAAAGAAGGAACCTTCAGTATATGGTAAGTCAAAGGTCGGTTGAAACAAATAAAAGGAATGAGAGATTTTCGGCCATAATGCCTTTTGAGTTATCCATGGATGACTTAAAATTACTTAACTAACCTTATTATATAATAAATCAATTAAAAAAACTGGAAAAACGAATTAATCTGGACCATTTTAAAAAATAAGCAGACGTTCAGGATTTGTCCTCATGTACTCACCTTAAATGGCTGGACTCATAGGATCCAAATCCTATATATATATATATATATATGAAATTTGAATAAAAAAATAAAAAACTATTATTACCTTATAATTCTTAGAAATATGGTGTGAAATTTGTGTATGAAGTTATACATATTTATACTAACTAATATTAACCCCTAAATCTAAAATTAGCCCCTACAATAACTAACCTCTAATATAACCCCTACTTTGTCCCCTAAAATAACTCATATACTAACCTCTAATCAAATTATTAATTAAATATGGGTTATCACATTCTCCTCTCCTTAAATACAATTTCGTCCTCGAAATTCAATATCTTACCTGGAATTGAAAAAAACTTGGGCACTTGACACAAATCTCTTCTTCACGCTCCCAAGTAGCTTCATTTCTGCCATGACGTCTCCATTGTACTTTGATCAGAGCAACATCTTTATTTCTCAAATGGTGAATCTTGCGTTCCAAAATAGCTTGTGGTGTTTCCTCATAAGTTAAGTCATTGTTGATTGTCAGATCATTACAATTCACGATGTGACTTGGATCGTGAATGTACTTTCTTAGCATAGAGACGTGAAAAATATTGTGCACACTTGATAGACTCGGTGGTAATGCTAGCTGATAAGCTAAATCTCCAACTCGTGTAAGGATTTCAAATGGTCCGATATATCTCGGTTTCAACTTTCCATTTTCGCCAAATCGAATAACACCTTTAATAGGAGCTACTTTCAGAAATACTTTTTCTCCTTCATCAAATTGTATATGTTTTCTCCGTCTATCAACATACGACTTTTATCTATCTTGAGCCATCTTGATTCGATCTTGTATCATAACTATCTTCTCAACAGTTTGCCAAATGAATACAGGCCCCAAAATTTTTCTTTCATCAACTTCGTTTAAATACATAGATCATCTATACTTTTTCTCATACAAGGCGTTGCACATAGCCACCTTAATAGTCTCAAATACAACTAATGGAAGAATCATTTCCTAATTATTTCCATGTGAGAAATACACACGCTCTCAGTAAGTCCTCTAATATTTTAATAGTTCTTTCTGACTGCCATCAGTCTGCGGATGACAAGTTGTACTAACTTTCAGTTTTGTTCCCAAAGTATTCTATAGATTCCTCCAAAATCTTTTATTGTTGGCACTTTGTGTAGTTTTAAAATCTCTTTGTTGTATCTTTTAGTATAATGATCCATACTAAATGTCATTCTCACTGGTAAAAAATGTGTTGTCTTCATCTAACGTCTTACTATGATCCAATATCCTTCTTCGTACTCTCTCAAATCATGATGTATTTTGTACCATATGGATAGGTTGTGTACGGCATTTTACATGCCTCCTAACAATTCCCTTCATAAGAATCTCATTCTTATTAACATACACCATTGCTTCCTATGTCAAAACATTGGTCACCTGTTACCTTAAATTCCTTAATGTCCTCAATTTGTGCGCATTCATTCATCTTGCTCAAGACTTTATCACGTGGTTGAATTTCCTTAATCTTATGTCGCAAAGTGATCGAATTACCAATGATGCTAAAATTGCCTTTGTACCGTCTAGTGGCCTAACGACTTCAATTTCCATTTTGGAAAGCTTTATCATCTGCTCTTTCTCTGTGAGAAAACAAATCATTCACCCTTGGTCCTATGGTTAAAGCTTAGTTAGCATAAACCTTATGTTCAATACGACCAAACTCTTAAATAAGAAAACCTTACATGCTCAAAACGTAATTTACAGAACCTACGTTCAAATCTCATTAGGGAAAATCCATCTCAAATCCAATTTTTTTTTTCTGTATTCAATACCTTAACCCTTAGTACAAAATGTTTTCATCAAATAATTAACTTTATTGGTTGTCAACTCACAACTACAACAACCAAACCTTGTTGAGAAAACCTTATATTTCAATATGTCCAAATACTCATAACCATAATTAGGAAGACAAAAAAAAATCATTCACTCAAATACACGGAAGAACCCTATATTCAAATAACTCAAATCCTTCAAGGAAAAATCTTACATTCAATGACTCAAATCTTATATGGTAGAATCTTGTGTTCAATATCTCAAACCTCATAGGAAAAAGGATATATTCAATAACTCAAACCTTATAGAGTAAAACCTTATACTCAAAACATTAATTAATAAAAATACTACAAACAGTATTTAAACTATAACTGGGTAAACCTTATCACATTAATTGGGGAATAAGCCCATAACAGAGTAATCAACCAACTCAGTGATAACAATCTAATTTACACCAACACATAAATCATTATAAGCTTAATCGACAAGCCTAGTAATTAAACATGAAAATCAATAGCAATAGCTTATCGCAAATTCTATACGAGGCTAATTATATCACTTGTCTGTTTAACTTGGATTGCAACAAAATCTTTTCTAGGCCTCCATCAAAACAAACCTAGACTTGAGCTTTGTATCGCATGGTTAGTAAAAACTTAATCAATACACAGTAGGACTAAAATCGAGGATTATCCGTTTGCATCTATCGACTTAAAGTTACCGGATTTTCGTAATCGGAATCAAGACGTGCAATCCTAAAAAGATCAAAATCTTATTAATATATATAATAATTCTCGACAACCATGATTCATGCTTAAATATAAAAGTCACCTACCAAAAGTTAACATAATAATAATAATTAGAGACTAACTTAAGACTAATGTCGATTAGCTTTATCATCTTCTACTACGTATAACTTATCTCACTTTGTTCATCTCCACCAATAATAATGGGTTTATTAATCAATTTATGAAGTTCAGGACACTAAGTTTCCTAATACTCGAATCTTCCTCAAGTTTCGCTTCTTTTTTTTTTTTTTCTCCTCAAGTATCATCAAAATATTGGCATGAGCACCAAGACGGTAGCACCATCACCTCAAAGTTCTTTGGTAACTTCTATAAACCTCAATAGCACATTCGTTAACATAAGGTCTCAATAATCATCTTCCTAATAATCCAAATCAAATGAGTATTGGTCATCTAGGTTCATGTAATTAAGCCCATACGATTTTATCATAAAATTTATTTAATATAAAATATCGTAATAGATGTACTTGTCATGTATTTTTTTAATACAATAATGCTTTTATTTTAAAAAGAATGATGACAAGAATTGATAAAATGTACTTCTAAAACCTGATAATATAAAATGATACTTCATAAATAAATAGAATAACATGACATAATAAATTGCATACCTTGAGAAACTGGGCGAGATATGATGAAGGTGGATGTTATTAGACTATTTTCTTTTAAAATTTGAAAAGAAACTTTTGTTTTTCCAAGTCTACAGAACCGTCTCTGATACCACTTGTAACGACCCAATTTTATGAAATTAAAGTATTCTAAACTATTATTGAGAAAACACGAATTTATAAATTAAAGTGATGCCAATAATTATCAAAAAGTTGATTTAGAATTTTTAATTCTTAAGAAAAAAATATAACGATAATAATAATAATAATTATTATTATTATTATTATTATTATTATAATTCTTCCAAATTAAATATTCTAAAATTATTCCAAGTACAACTGGAAAAAAATAATTAAAAACATAAATCCAAAATTTAGTCCGATCATAATTATATAAAATATAAATATATCATGATTTATTCCACCATCCACAACATCATATCTTTAGCCAGATTCCTCAACCTGAAAGTCATGATAATAACAAGGATGAGCTTCATCTCGCCCAGTAGGGATATATCTGTCAATATTTAATTTAACATGAAAAACATTCACATAATTACAACAGTAAATTCATTAATTTCCTCTTTTTCCTCTGACTGGCCAGTTACTACATATAGCATTGCGGGTTCACCCCGAAGATACGTTTGATCCCGAACCCTTTTCATGGCCCCTAGCTTATATGAATTTATTTCTTCTTGACATATATCGCAATTAATGAAGTATAATCATGGAACATTAAATAAAGATAAATAATATAAAAATCCCTACCTTAATAATTGCAGATATTCGATGTTGAAAATGAACAGTAAAAGTCCTAGTCATCGACTCCTTCGTTTTCCACATTAAATAAATTATATAATTAATATGCGATTTTAATAAATCGAACTAATTAATGAAATACTTTGTAAAAAAATTGAAAGAAAGCTTATGAATATATATATATATATATATATATATATATGAAATTTGAATAAAAAAATATAAAACTATTATTACCTTATTATTCTTAGAAATATCGTGTGAAATTTGTGTATGAAGTTATACATATTTATACTAACTAATATTAACCCCTAAATCTAAAATTAGCCCCTACAATAACTAATCTCTAATATAACCCCTACCTTGTCACCTAAAATAACTCATATACTAACCTCTAATCAAATTATTAATTAAATATGGGTTATCACATGTTGCATCAGCAGACTGGATATGACATTTTTTTTGGTATTACCGGGTCGCATAATGATATCAATGTACTTAATGAGTCACCTTTATTCAATGTCGTCCTTACTGGAAATGCACCAAATGTTAATTTTACGGTAAACGACACATCATATACAAAAGGATACTATCTGACGGATGGGATTTATCTTGAATGGGCTACCTTTGTCAAGAGCTTTCCATGCCCCCAGGATCGCAAGAGAAAAAGATTCAAGCAAAAACAAGAGTCTGCAAGAAAATATGTAGAACGAGCATTTGGGATGCTTCAAGCTCGTTGGGCAATTGTCAGAGGTCCTACACGATCTTTTTATAAGGAAAACTTAAGAGATATCATGTATACATGCATTATTTTGAATAATATGATTATTGAGGACAAGGAGATGCGGACATGGATTGGTCGGATGAAGAAACTCCTCCCAATAGAAATAGTCATGGGCCCCACACAAGAATTTGGGACTACCTGCAGGAACACGCCGAGCTACGTGATAAAGAGGTACATCACCAACTTCGAGCCGACTTGGTTGAGCATATTTGGGCACGTTACGAAAGCGATTAGTGAAACATTTATTTAGTATTAATTGTGAACTATTTAAAGATCTTTTGTTTTTATTTTCTGAATGGATGATTGTAGTGCTTCATTTACAAATGGTACAACCCCTTCTTTTTAACTTCAAATTTATTTAATAATTTTTGTTCACAAAGTCGTTACTTTCGGGAAAAAATAGATATTGAATGATTTTTTTTATTAAAGTCACAAAACCTATACTATTAGATTAAAATGTATTAATAAGTTAATTAATATTTATTACAAAATTGTAGTAAATGTATTTTTATTTATTTTTATTAAGTGAAAATTAAATATAAAAGTATTAACAAAAAAATAGATAAATGAAAAATTAATAATGACGTGTGAATTGATGGTGGGACCCTTATAAAGTTGATTTTTTGGGTTTATGATTGTGGAGATAGGTTTATAAGTGTATTGAATTTTTTGCTTTTGATGTGGCAGTGATGTGTCAGTATCAAGTTGCTTTTTGGGTTCAACCATTGCAACCACCCTAAGATAGGTAAAGTGGAAGTGTATTTGCAAGATCCATAATTTTCAGTCAAGTTGAAAAGTGCAGTAGACACATATTTTCATTCGAGCAAATCAAAGAAATATGTTTGGCCTAAGACAACAAAATATTTAATGAAGACCACAAAAAAGTGGCCACACCTGCAAGTCTGGGTCTCTAGGACATGTCGAAAAGCTGGAACTCTAAAAAGTAGCATAAAAGGTTAACATCAAGCTGCAAGAAATGACATGTCAACCATTGATCCTGACAAAGTAAAAGTCTTCCTTTTAAGTCCCATAAAAAGAAAAAAAATACACTAATAAACTTGCAGTTAAGGTACAAAAAGAAGTGATAGAACTGTTCCCCATGAGTTTTCCTAACCATGAACAAGGAATGAAAGCCCACAAGAGAGATTGAATATCCCAACTTTCCAACATCATACTAGCAACCCTCTAAGTACATGTAAAGAGAATGGCAACCACTTGACACACGAAAGTTCAACACATTCGTGAACTCAACAAGTATTATAACTCACTATCATTGAAGGCGGAAAATACCCAACTCTATAGAAAAAGAATTCCAAAAGACCTCAAAGAAAGTCCCAAACATTAAGTAGGAAAAAAACAGATGCACAAAGGAAAGATCATCCTTCACATGGCAAGCCACCACCCTCAAGAAAAGATAGTAGAAGGAACTACGAAACATAAGAAATGGAAGCACACAAGCACCTTAGTAGGGGAGCCTAAAAGGAGAGAAGACGAAAAAACATCACAGATAAGACAAGAGCCCACCGCTGAAGCATGCGCGACCCTCAAATGCACAGGTGTGCGCGGCACGCTCAGTCGCCTAACCTCGACTAGCGGCAGTTCGCAGATGTTATTGTTCAATTCCTGATCAGGCTCTAACTATTCCCAACCTAATTCTCTTACGACTTAATCCCTTCTCCATTTGGCTCATTGGTTGTATGTATAGCTGTCAAATGGGCCGGGCTGGGATAACCTGGTGCTAGCCATTAGAGCAAAGGAAAAATCGGGTCGGGTCAGGTAGGGCTAAAATTTCATCGAGCCACCATTTTGGAGGCCCATGCCCAACCTAACCCATAAAAATACACATGAAAAATTGGGTCGATCGCTTTGGGATTTTGGGCCTAATAGACTCGATTATTTAGGGGTTTACAATATTACAGCCCCGTCTGACCCTCTCACCGAGCCGATCGGGCCGGCCCACCGAGTCAAACTAGTTTTGACAGCTCTAGTTGTATGTCATTCAATTGTGTTAAGTTAATAGACAAATCACGCGTACCAATAAAACAATCTACTAATGAGCCATAAGAGCTCAGAAGAAGTTTCCAAGATATTATCTCCCAGAGACTAAGTACCAAAGAGAGTAGAATAAGTCTCCTAGAGACTATATACGATACATAGTAGAAAAAGTCTTTGAGAGAATACATGCTAAGGAAAAGTAGAGGAATACTCCCTCTTCCTAAGAACTAAGAGAACCCAATGAAGACCTCCCTCCTACCAAGGACTAAGGTGGTAAACCATGACTCCTACCAAATATTAAGAGAAGTAAAAAGAGTATATATCCCCTCGAGAGAACCAAGTCTCTTTAGGACTAACTCCTTACAAGGAGCTTAATTCCCGCACTGCTCCTACCTTCTCTACAACTCGTAAGTTGGGAGGCTTATGATATGGCAAAATCATCTTTTCATTATTTAAATTTATTTTATAGTTTATTCCAAATTAATTATTTATATATCCATAATTATTATTTATTGGTCTAAATATTATCAGTTGGTCCATGAGACTCAAATCATTATTCCAAAGTCCAAACCCATGAGGCTCAAATGACCTATGAGGCTAGTCTACTAAATAAGGCCACGGGGCCAAAACGTCCCAAATATAATGAACTCTTCTCCATTAGTTGTAAATTGTAAGTAAGGCGACTTAGTTCATTTATTACTTTCTGCTTTGGATTATTATCTAATCATTGCTGATTTAAGTATCGAAGGAGCTTTCCCTGGATAACTTCGGGCCTTCTAACTATTGTTCGTGTTCACAAGAAATACCTCAGATATTCGAGTCAGATTATTAGACGTTGTACATTATGATAGTGATCTGCACTTTTTGATAACATCAATTTTAAACTATCTAGTCTTTTAATTAGAATGCAATTGACAGTTTGATAATAAATAAATAAAATTTAATTTAATATTTAAAAATAAACGAATGCCCTATAACCCAAAAACTGTATTTTGAATTACAACGTAGTAACATAAGTAATTACTTCATTTCTTTTCCCTTAATAAAAATAGAATTACTTCATTTCTTTTTCTTTTTTTGAACAAAATTACTTCATTTCGTTTATGATCATCGCGAAATGACATAATCGAAGCAGCTGCCAAGAGTGTGGGAATGGCGGCAGCTCTATCATCATCGTCCTGTATCTTTTGCCAAATCGCCCGCTCTTCAACCTCAACCACCCTCCTTCACCAGGTCATCTCTTTTTCCCCTCCCTCCTTTAATTTGATGCATATACATATTCCTAAAATGTAACTATTTGTTATTTATTGATGCTGGATGCAGGATAATAAAGTCGTTGCTTTTCAAGATATCAACCCATCTGCGTTCAGGTTTTCAAAATTCTTTACCCTTGGTTTTGTTCGCTTCATTTTCTTTGATGTAATGTTATGCCAATTTTTTGTGCAAAAGGTGTTTGAGTAAATGCTTCACTGTTGATTCATTATACTGAGGTGTTTGTTGCGAATTGGTAGATAAAACTGTTGATGATATTGGATGTCGGAGGATACAACATGAAATGGTTTTTGGTACTATGGTAAACAAAATTGGTTTAATGTCATAGCAAGAATTTATGAGGCCCCATTAGCTTTGCCTCTTTTGAAATGGAAGGAGATAGAAGCCCTCTGTTGTAATTTCAAGACAATATGGATTTTTCTGTAGCAGTGAACTTTGTTGAATAAATTAGCCAAACCTGGTTGAGTTCTTATGATTTGTCGTAACATCTGTTGGGTTATAGGTCCGTTATTTGTTTCATGAGTCTAAGTTATTATGATCAACATATGTGGTAGTAACTAGTACTTGTAGCAACTTTTGATATATTTTTTTTTGAAATGGGGCTCAAGGTAGCTAACTTTGGAATCAGAAAATGCTTCAGAAAGCATTTTTAAACGGGATTTTGTTAGGCGTAATTTCCAGATTGTCAATTGTAAACATTAGAGTTACTTCTGAGGGCTGTTATTGTTTATTCAAATTGTTAAATCATATTGCGGTTCTAATGTTGTTTAAATAGGTAAAGACAAAAGCGAGTCGAGTATGAGCAAAAGAACATGCTTCAGATCACAATGAAGTAATTAAAAGTGGTTTTAACCGGTGCAAGATTTTTCTACATTTTATTCCCAAATTGTTGTTTTGGTTGATTTATTTGGAAAAAAAATTACAACAATTTGTACAATGGCAATAATGAAAGGGCTGTTTTTCTCTTTTACTTGGTGTACGCACAACGATCTTGGCCTTATTATTTAGTTGGGGTGCGGCTATACGGTATTCTCAGTGTATACACCATCCATTGTTCACAAGCAATTTGTTGCTCGTGCTTTTGGTTATTTTATTAAAAAATAAAATTACCACAACTTGTGAACTCAGTCTAAGTCATCGAACTAAAAATTCAGTATGTACGAAAAAGATCAGGAAATTTGTTTCATGTAGTTTCAATTTCGTCGCATTATTTGCTTGTTAATTTCTGTTTCTGTTTTGTGTTCCAAAGTGGTTATAATAATGATTAATTCTGTATATTTTCATTATTAAATGTTTTACATGTATAATTTAGAATAAAATGATGCTTAGTGAAGTAATGATGTAAAATCCATGAGAAGAAACATAGAAGGAGAAAAGGCATACTTAAAAGGAATTTTTGATTCATGCCAAATGTAAATTTAGAAATGTCTAAACATGAGATTGAAGTCAAATGTTTAAGCACCATACAATTACTTAAGAAATATTTTCAGACTGTAGGACTGTTCCAAAAGTTTTGATGGACAGCCTTTGAGTTTCAGGGTATTTATTAGTTGTCCCTTTTGTGTCGAACTCCTCTTTTAGCAACATAAATTGATTAGGTTACTGATTATGCATGAACCAGCAATGGTTATCATAAGTGCTTCCTACAAACTTACATTTGTCTTTTCCGTGAGAAATATTTCGTTATTTTTTGCATGACAGCATATGAGCATGCAATTTCCAGTGTAGTTCTCTTCAGATCATTTAATGCATTTTGTATGACCCTTTATGCGCATAGTTTTTGTAAGCACCCTCCATTTTCACAAACTCATTGGTTGAAAATTAGGCATTATTTGGTGATTCCAATTGAGCACATACCAACAGTCAATGACCTTCAGAGGAGATCTGAAGATTTTTTATTAGGTAACAAGATTATTATTATTTTTTTTTGAAGAGACAAGATTATTATTATTGTTATTATTATTATTATTATTATTATTATTATTGTTGTGCTTCTTGTTGGGGAATCATGCTATTTCTTTGGGAATCTTATTTCACAAGTTTGATCTCATCTTCTTCTCGTTGTAGTCAGTCACATGTTAAATGTTGGTCAAGGCCTACTACACAGAGATGCACCTCATGCCAAGCATTATCGGTATGGTTTTCTAACGCTCGGATGGATTTTCATTCTTTCATCACTGAATAGTTCATTGTCTATATGGAGCACTAGGTTACATCGTTTGAGCAAAAAACATTTTTGACATTAATGCAACTGGCCAGCTAAACACAGATGGAACGGTTAGATAATTTATCACCTCTATCTACCCAAATAGTCCTATTTGATCCTTTCCCTATTGACTGACTGATCTCATTTATACCGGTTGAGACATCTGCTAAGAAGTGGGATAAATATGCACTGCGCGGGTGTTTGTTCCTAAATCGAACTCTTTCACCCACCCATAAGCAAGGAAAGTTGTTTTTGCTTCCGATGGTGTAACTTTGTGGTTTATATTTTTGACAAATTACTTTTCCCTTGCTTGTTTCCTTACTAAAATCTCAAATCGAAGCATAATGCGAGTTAATTATGGTGCTAACATCTAAATATATTAATTGTTACATTTTAATACAAAACATTCTTTGTTATCTGATTTAGTGAAACCTTCCATAGACCTGGCAAATGATTTTTGGCACTGATTCACTTTGGAAAAGTTCAATCCATGAACTACTGATGTGGCAGGCATGGGAAGCAGATATGCTTTATTGCACGAGTGCTCGTATTTTTGAAAGGGATAATTACAAAAACTACCCTTGAGGTTTAGTCTAATTTTGAAAAACTCCACCTATCTTTCAAATTTACGTATATTCCTAGGTGTTGCAAACACCCCATTGAGGTTTGTATTTACCTAACAAATACCCCCCTCATGAGTGTGCAATTTGTAAAGTAGAAACAAATGTCAAGGGGTATTTGTAATTTTGAAAGCTAACTGTATTGTTTTGTTATTAGGCTAAACCCTTAGGGTAGTTTTTGTTATTATCCCTTTTCAAAAACAGGCGTGGTACCTGTTTCTGAGCAATTAATTGGCGTTTTGGTTGGAATTAGATCTTCCATTTCTTGTGCGATACTCTTTTAACGATCTTTCACTTTAAACTGCAATGTGACATCAGTTCACAATTCTCCATTAATCAGATTTGGCTTCCACCAGCCTCCATTTAACAG
This sequence comes from Rehmannia glutinosa, assembly GCA_016081115.2. Taxonomy (NCBI): domain Eukaryota; kingdom Viridiplantae; phylum Streptophyta; class Magnoliopsida; order Lamiales; family Orobanchaceae; genus Rehmannia; species Rehmannia glutinosa. The sequence continues at coordinate 489,421 of JABTTQ020000690.1, forward strand.
TGTCGATCACCTGCATCTTCATTGTTTCGCACTTCCATTTATTCCCAGGTGAGCACTTTTACATATGATAACTGTTAGAGCCTGGATACCCGTCATATGTTCTCTTTTAAATTTTTTCTTTTTTTCTTTTAGGAAGTTATCTATATTGTCTGATTGTAAAATCTTAAAACAGATGGAAAGCTATAAAATACATGTCATTAGGGCCATTTGGTGGATTTATCGAAGCAGAGAAGTTGTTGGAGAGGATAAAGCCATTATCATCCCTCTAAATCATTGATTTTATGCACTTAAATTGCTTTAATTTGCCAGTTCGTTCCAGGAGATTGTTCACTGCTTCCAAGTATAGTGGTTTCCCCTGTAATCCTTTATAGTCATTATGGAAGTACATGTATTCAAGTTACAAGTATCTTGATATTGGAAATGAATAATGGCTGCCGTATAGTTAGCCTCACCATACCAATATTATGCATATTCAATTCGGGGGTGCAACTTCTCTGGTTTAATTATGTTATATGAATATAGCGACTTATTTAGAGGATCTCTTTTCTAAACCGGAAACAGAACTATTTCTTGTACACTGTTGCTTAAACTGTCACGTTGTTGATAATTTGTGTGTAATTTTCTCTTGTACTTCTGGCTACTTGTACCTGTGGGTTAGTCAATTGGTTGAAAAGGATATAGTCTCTTTTGATTCTCATTTTTCCTGTCAATTTGTTTTTGAAATGAAAGAAACCAAAAGTTCTCCTTTTGATCTCATTTGTTTTAGAGATAAAAGAAAGCAAATCGTTATGCACCCTCCTGTTGGTCCCAAGTGGTGATCTAGAAAGAGGGGCTGAATTTCAAAAATTCTTGTTAAAAATGTTTCTGTTAAGTCACCACTGAAATCGTTCCGAGTTTCTTAATAGTTGAGCTGCAAGCTTAGCCACTTAACAGCTTGTTGTCACAAACTGTTGACTGTATAAGTACATTACACTAGATCATTTTGTGTGCTCGGTCCTCGGATGTAACTACCACAGAAAATGGATGAATAGAAGTTTCCATTTCCCCCATAAAAAGGAATTTGTTGCACACTTGTAGATATTTAAAACATATATATAAATTATACATGTAGGATAGGGCAGTGAGATATATCTAAAAAAGATTTTAGTAATGAATTCCTATGATGTATCTAATATATTTAAAAGAAAGATTTCTAGATATATCTTCAATACATTTTTGTAATATATGTGCAATTTTACTATTTATTAATTTGTGATAAGTTGGAACCCATACAATACTGATTAAATTATCGAGCATTAATTTATTGAGATTTAGTGTATGTTAGTAGTTTTTTGGAAAATTAAATCGAGCCTAAATGGAAAATTTCCTCTGGTTTTGGTCATATATCCAAAACCAACTTAAACATGCCAATAATGCCATGGTTGCAATATGACCGTGTTAGAATAGTGTCCAACCAAGAGGTATTGTCTACTTTGGGCTAGTTTCATGATTGTGTCCTAAAAAAGGCATCTCTTGGGGTAAAAGGGTTTGGCCTTGCTTAGTAGCCATATTGTCTGCTTTGGGATAGTCTCACGGTTTTGTCCTGAAAAAAGACGTCTATTGGAGTAAGGGGTTTGACCCTTGCTTATTAGCTACAGTCCATCCACGTATTCAATCGATGTGTGATGTATCCTCCCCACATGTGAGTGATTATTTGTGCGGGGAACCGTAGGTGAAAGGGAATTGACCTTTGCTTATTAGAAATAGTCACTTGCTTGCTCAATTGATGTGGAATGCATCCATCTCCAACAAAAGTCCAACAAATGGGTGGTCTGTTCGTGCAGGGAGCCTTTGAGAAAAGGGATTTGGCCCTTGCTTATTAGTCATAGTCCAATCACATGCTCAATCAATATATGATGTATCCTACCTAATAGGTTGTTTGAGTTGGAGTTGATTGGGACAACTTGATATTTTCTTCAACACTACAGTTCTCAACTTGTCTTTTATTAACAAGACTTTTAAAGGTTTTGCACCTATATTATATAGTAAATTATTTTTTATTTTCATTTAAAATTATTTATAAGTATAACTAGTCATAATAAGGTTGTGGTTATTTCATGTATCGAACAATTTAACTAAGGCAAAAACTTATATGAGACCGTCTCACGGGTCTTAATCTGTGAGACGGAGCCCCATGTCCAAACCCATCTATATTTTCGGTGGCATTTTAGATATTATGAGGAAATTAGAGGTAGGTCTGAAATAAGGGTAAAAGTTACAATTGCAAAAGAAACACACGTTTCTGCGTTGTCTGTTCCGTCTCTCTCTCTCTCTCTCAAAAAGAACCTCATAAGTGCGGTTCCTTCATACACATTCAATTTCGAATTTAAAATAGTTATGGAGGTTCACAACATTCTGATAATAGGGTCTCAAAATCAACCAAAAAATGAAGGAGGCACTACGACTTTCATCAGAACTTGTTTCAATGGCCTCAATGCTTTAACAGGTCAATAAATAAAACTCAATCTCATCTTCAGTTTTTTCATTTAATTAATTTAGTAGTGGTTTTAGAATTTTGCTAGTTATTTTGCAATTAATTTGTTTGTTTGTTTTTTAGGCATAGGAATTGATATTAGGAGAAGATTTGAAAGTTTATATTGTTGTTGCTCCTCCGCAGCCGCTTACAACTTGGAATCCTCCATCGCCGCCGCTTGAAGCATGCTGAATTTGGTTTAACAGTGTGGTAAGAAACGGGATTTCGCTTTTGTTTAAATTCTCCGGTGAATTATATTTCTAACAATTGATTGTATTCAGTTTAGGTGTCATAGTTAGTAATATATACTCTTCTTACAAGGTTATGGTACCAACTGTTCTGTTGAAAGTCCATCCAAGGCCCCTAGTTTTGGTTATTTCATGGTACTCTACACATTTAAAGTGATTCTGGTGAAGGTGTTTTCAGTCAATTTTTTTTGTTGAATGATTTTTTGTATTTTACTTCAATGGATTCTTGTGATGGCCTCAGAGGGCTAGAGTGATCCAAATTTTTGTATTGTGTAGTTCTTGTGTTTTTCCTCTATATTTCATATTGATGACATATTTCTAAACTTGACTTGTGGTGAGGAAAACTGAGGTTATGTTTGTTATCATCTCATACTTTGTGTAAATATGATAAATCTGCTTGTGTACACACTATGAATTGATACACACTATGAATTGCACCTTTTTCATGATTTTTATACTTCCTCTTCATGGCCTGAGGAGATATCACCTTCACAAACTCCCAACTAGTACTCAAATTGTGCATCATGAGGCACACACATCTGTTTCGATTGGCATTCTCTTTGGAGAATTGTTGTGCAGGTATCGGTATCGCGGTGTTTGATGATAAAGGCGATTTTTGTCGATCAGACGACGACTCGAGTTTTCTATTTTTACTTTATAGAGGCTCAACATTCTGAAACTCATTTCATTTTCTTCTCTGGGCATGACAATTTTCAGAATTTGTAGATGTATATATTAGTGTTAGTTAAGTGATATGTTATGCCATAACCTGGATCAATGACTAACATGAATTGCTATTCTTGAATCTTGATCAGGGCTAGTTGTTCATTTCTTGGCTATGGAGCAATGGAGGAGCCCGGACTGTTTTGAGTTCACAGTGATGGCAAAATACTCTACATCAATAATTTCTGAGGAAGTCATGCTCTCTAAACTTGTTCAATTCACTTCATATATTTTTGTTTTCCATCAGACATAGCAATAATAAAACTTATGTGTTTGATGAGAAGAAGAAGTAATAGCAAATTGAACAATTCAATTTGTTGAATAGTTGGCGATATATGTGGATGTGTTTAATGAGGAATTGAGTTTTTTACTTTATGTTGCCATACATGCAACAAAAAGTTAGGTAGAAGGTTAGTTTGGATGTTGATTATTTGACGAAATATGTATTTGTTTATGAGTTGTGGCCTATTTGAAATGAGTTATTTACTATTTTCCTATACAATATTTCTTTTAAATTGAGAAGCATTACTTTTCATTCGAAAAATATCACTTGTTAATAGAAAAGTATGACTTTTTATTTCACGTAAAAAAACTCTTTCAATAGAAAAGTATTACAAGTGTCATCTCAAGATTAGAAAAAAATACACCACTAGATAATACTTAAAAGGCCGAGAAGTATCACTTTTTTTTTTTTTTTGAGGGGCGAGAAGTATCACTTTAATATAAAAGTATTACTTTACATTTCATGTGTAATAAGTTCTCTTCAATAAAAAAAAAAAAATATTATACAAGTATCATTTTCTACTAGAAAAGTATCATTTTTAAATATAAAAGTATTACTTTTTATTTCTTGTAAAATAATCTCTTTTTAATAGAAAAAATATTAGTAGTATCATCTAGAATTGAAAGAAATACACCACTAGATATCATGATGGTTGTTTGGAATCAATTTATTCAATTTCTCTTTTAACTACTAGAATATTTTCTTTTAATAGAAAAGTATTATTTTACATCCGAGAAGTATCACTTTTTATTAGAAAAGTTATACTTTCTATTTCTTATAAAATAATTTATTTTTAATAGAAAAGTGTTACAAGTATCTTTTTTTAGTAGAAAAGTATCACCTTTTAATAGAAAAGTATTACTTTTTATTTCTTGGATAATAATTTATTCTAATAGATAACTATTACATGTATCATAACAAGATTAGAAAAAATACACCGCTAGATATCATGATGGTTGCTTAGAATCAATTTACTCGATTTTTTGTCACTACTCGATTATTTGCTTTTCAGTTGAAAAGTATTACTTTTCATCCAAAAAGTATCACTTTTTAATAGAAAAATATCACTTTCTATCTCTTGTTGAATAATTTCATATTAATAGAAAATTATAACAAGTATCACCTTTCAGTAGAAGAGTATCACTTTTTAATAGAAAAAAATTACTTTCTATTTCTTTTAGAATAATTTCTTTAATAAAAAAGTATTACAAGTATTTTCGAATAGAAAGAAATATACCACTGGATAGAGATCGTGATGGCCGCTTAAAGTCAATATACTCGATTTTTTTACACTATTCGAATATTTACTTTCAGATGAAAAGTATTACTTTTCATCCAAAAAGTATCACTTTTAAATAGAAAAGTATCACATTCTATCTCTTGTTGAATAATTTCTTTTTAATAGAAAAGTATAACAAGTGTCACATTTGAGTAGAAGAGTATCACTTTTTAATAGAAAAGTATCACTTTCTATCTCTTGTTGAATAGTTTCTTTTTAATAGAAAAGTATAACAAATATCACCTTTCAGTAGAAGAGTATCACTTTTTAATAGAGAAGTATCACTTTGTATTTGTTGTAGAATAATTTCTTAAAAGTATCACAAGTACCACATTTCTGTAGAAAAGTATCACTTTTTAATAGAAAAATATTACTTTCTATTTCTTTTAGAATAATTTCTTTAATAAAAAAGTATTACAAGTATTTTCGAATAGAAAGAAATATACCACTGGATAGAGATCGTGATGGCCGCTTAAAGTCAATATACTCGATTTTTTTACACTATTCGAATATTTACTTTCAGATGAAAAGTATTACTTTTCAGCCAAAAAGTATCACTTTTAAATAGAAAAGTATCACATTCTATCTCTTGTTGAATAATTTCTTTTTAATAGAAAAGTATAACAAGTGTCACATTTGAGTAGAAGAGTATCACTTTTTAATAGAGAAGTATCACTTTTTTATTTCGTGTAGAATAATTTCTTAAAAGTATTATAAGTACCACTTTTAGGTAGAAGAGTATCACTTTTTAATTAAAAAATATTACTTTCTATTTCTTTTAGAATAATTTCTTTAATAAAAAAAGTATTACAAGTATCATTGGATAGATAGTAGATTGGGGGGTCGAACATAATTGTTCTCTTTCCAGGAGGATCGGTTGTACGTCAATGAGACCCGTCGAACATCGCTGGCGATGCGTGCACATCCCGCGGTTTACCTTGGCGGCAATGAGGAGCGGAGTTTGTTGTCCTCGGGCATAGTCGGGCGTAAGCAGGAAAGCCGAGTTATCAAAAAAAAAAAAAAAAAAAACCACTATATAAATATCATGATGACTGCTTGGAATCAATTACTAAAGTATTACTTTTCATCCAAAAAGTATCACTTTTTAATAGAAAAGTATTATTTTCTATTTCATGTAAAAGAAATTATTTTTAATAGAAAATATTACAAGATTAAATTTGTTAGAAAGCCATGATTTTGGTCCCTTTTTTGGCTATTAAAACTCAGATACTCACAACCAACAATCACCAACTTTCAAGAAACAAAGCCAAGGCAAACTACAGAAAATCGATCCACTAAATGGTCTTACAAAAAAGCTAATTCTATTCAATAATACGGAGGTGCAGCGGCGGTGGTAAGACTAGGGAGATGTGGGGAGAGAGAGCGATGTTGTACAGATAGGCTTTTTTCTCTTTCTTTTATTTTTTATTTTTTAGAGTTTGGATTTGGATAGGGTATAAGATCCGTCTCATCCGTGAGACGCTCTCACAAGAGACTTACTTGCTCTTGATACTTTTACATGACTTTTTGTATTTATTTTTGTGCATGTGATGATATTCTTTTTGATCAAATGAATATTGCAAAAATTGTGATCTATATAGGCCAACCTCTCATATTTTTGTTTCAGTATCTTAGATTTTAAGAGTGATACTTTTAAGATCAATAATAATACTTTTAAAGGAAAAACTAATACTTTTACCGTTTTTTGTGTTTAACATGTGCTTATATCCTTGTTGATCAAATTATGATCACAAAGATTGTGATCTACATAAGCTAATCTCTTATATTTTGATTTAATATCTTAGTTTTTATAAGTGATACTTTTAAAGTAAAAAGTCATACTTTTATAGAAAATATTGATACTTTATACAAAAACTGATTTTTTTAAATGACTACCTTTTTTCATGTGCTGATATTCTTGTTGATCAAGATTGTAATTTATACAGGGTTTTGTTTCAATATTTTAGTTTTTAAAAGTGATAATTTAAAGTGAAAATTGATACTTTTAAAATAAAAATCGATACTTTTATAGAAAAAACTGATACCTTTAAATGGTTGTCGATTTGTGTTAAGCATGTGTTGATATCCTTGTTGATCAAATAAAGATCACAAATATTATGATTTATATATGCCAACTTCTCGTATTTTTGTTTCAATGTATTAGTTTTTATAAACGATACTTTTAAGGTAAAAAATAATACATTTAAAGACAAAACTGATACTTTTATAATTTTTAAATTGTTGACTGTTTCTTGTGTTTGCATGTGTTGATGGCCTTATTGATCAAATGAAAACCACAAAGATTGTGATCTACAGAGGTCAACCTCTTGTATTTTTATTTCAATATATTAGTTTTATAAATGATATTTTTAAGGTAAAAACAATACTTTTAAAAACAAAACCGATACTTTTATAGAACAACTAATACTTTTACATTACTGGGTGGTCAACCTCTTGTATTTTTATTTCAATATCTTAGTTATTATAAGTGATACTTTTAAGGAAACAAATGATACCTTTAAAGAAAAAATAGATACTTCTACAGAAATGCCTGGCTTTTTTTTCTTTCAAAAGTTTTGATATCTTTGTTGATCAAATGAAGATCACAGAACTTTTGATTTACATAGGTCAACCTCTTGTATTTTTGGTTCATCATCTTAATTTTTAAAAGTGATACTTTCAAGATAAAAGTTGATACTTTTAAAGAAAAAAAATGATACTTTGCATATTTCAAAGAGCACATTAGCTTCTAACAGACATATCATCAAAATTTAGTCAAAAAATTGATGGGAACCCAGGGCTTCTAATTAAAGTATTATTTTTTTTGCTCAAAAGTATTAGACATTTAGGTAATATATTACACGTTCAACTGAAAAGTATTATAGTTTTAATTGAAAAGTATTACATGTTAAACTGAAAGTATTACATTTTTAAGTAAAAAATATTACATGTTAATTGAAGGGTATTATACATTTAAGTGAAAAGTATTACATGTTGAATCGAAAAGTATTACAATTTTAGTTCAACATTTGATACTTTTATAAGTTTATTTAACTGAAAAGTATTCGTGCTTGGAGTACTTCTTTTAAAAAATATAATCTTCATCAGATTTTAGGTCTAGAAACAAGAACCATTAAGTTCAATCAATAAATTAATATTTTTCCAGCATAAAAAGTGAGATATTAATCAACGATTTGAAAAGAGGGATTGAATTAATGACCTTTTTTGCAGATATAAAGTATCCTAATTTTGGGTTCTAATTGACCATAACAATTTTGTAAGAACTCATGCGTCTCAATGTCTCATCCAATTCAAGTATCTTTCTTCATTATTTTTCAATCTTGCTGAAGTTGTTGGAATGCGAGATGGAATTTGCAACAAACAAATTCATGCCTATGGTCCTTTATTGGGCTGAACGCAAATTTTAATTGGAAATCAGAGAAAAAAAGCAGAAATCAGGGAGCGAGTGAGAGATACCATTGAGAGAGAGAGAGCATGGAGAAGAGTCTCGTTGTTAGTTGTATGTATATGTTTATGTGTTTGTTTGCAATTCTCTCTCTGTTGGGTGGGCTCACGGATTGTAGTTGAATAATTGGGGGAATGGGAGAAATTGAATGAGGGAGAAGGGTGAGAGAGAGAAAAGGCAGATTTGTTAGATTTCTTTTTTATTCGGTTGGGTGAGGATCCGGGCTTGGGTAAGGGGATCCGTCTCATGGGCTTAGATCCGTGAGACCGTCTCACAAGAGACCCACTCTTTAACTAATCGTTTCTCTTTAAAAAAAATAAAAATAAAGAAGGGTATTCCTTAAATCATTGTAACACCTTGTTTGGTACCATGCAAACATGCATTACTTGCCTCTTCCTCATCGTTTTCCTTGTAGCCTTCCAAAGAATCAAAAAATGAAGTAGGACTAATTAGTTAAAGAAAAAGAAATCAAAGAATGGAAGTGAAAGTCTCAAGTGGATGCGTTTCTTGAAGCATGGAAGCTGCCTGGAAACAGTCGACAACGTCAGCTAAGCGTCCTTCATCCCTGTGAACTCCGCCTAAATGATACCACGCCATATAATTGGTCGGTTCGATCCTTAATGCATCTGACAAAAGAGTTCTACCCACAGGTAGCATCTTGGATCCCAACTTACACAACAGAGCCCCAATCAATATTTGGCAAGGCACATACTTGGGCTCCAATAGAAAAGCATTGATATATGCAGCCAAAGCTTCATTGATGCGGCCTTGTCTTTCATGCATCATACTTGGTACAGCATGACACAGAAAAATAAGAAACTTCGTTTAGAATTAAGCCATCACCTTTCATCGCGCTTCTATCGAGATTTTTATGTCTAATCCTTTCCACCCGCAATCCCACCCAAAAGTTTCTTCTATGGGTATACCAATAATCAAATAACCAAGAACAACTTTTTTTTTTTTTTTTTTTAAATCAACCAAGAACAGCTTTTTTAAGACTAAACTTTCAAGAAAGTGGCAGGATTAATTCACATAATACTAGTGACAATATAATTGAAGACCTTTTATGATGTAAAGTGTTGGAGTTCTTACCTTCTGTGTGCAGAGTTTCCGCTGAACACTCTTTCAGAACTCTAGCTTTTCCTAAACATATCTCTGCATCCTTCCAATGAGAAAGGCTAGAGTATAAATTTGCTAATCCATGCCAAACTTCAAATTCATTTACTTTATCACGCTCCACCTATTACAGACAAGAAGCAATTCAACAAAACAAAATAAGTGAGATATTTGAATAAAAAGATTAATTATAACGAATAGCCTCCAACCATTATCGGTTCTCCTTTCCTTTACTTGAATTTCCAAGAATTATAGATCCCGATAAAGAATCATTTCATAAATAGATTTCTCAATAGTAAGATGAATGCAAATTATTTGTCATCAGTGCCAAAATTATTAGAAAACATAAAAGAAAACACCTTAATGTTTGAATTTCGAAAGCAGAAAATCCAGATCAAAATTAATGGCTGAATGAATATTCAAGTATCCAAATTTCAACCTGAGGTGAACTGCCAAGAGGTCCATAAGATTTTCTTTGGGCCTGGACCAATGCAAGAAGATAACGATAAGTCTCAATGGCATCCATGTGTAGCGACTGTGAATGCCTGGCTTAGCTTTCATCCTGAGCAGTGGTCCTTGATCCCACTTTGATGTTTCATCTAAAGCTGCATCAGTAACCACTTCAGCCTCAGAAAAGCGTTGCTGAGCGGATAAAACTAAAGCAAGCAGTCTCCAACCTCTTAGCATGGATCCTCCTGTTGCATCTATATACCGCTTGGCACATCGCAAAGCCGCATCCAAATTTCGGTGCTCAGCATAGAGAACTCCTAATTCGAATAGCAGATCTGAATTTTCAGGCTCTAATGCAAATGCACTGTCTAATGATTTCAGAGCCTCTGACTAAAGACGAGATCGTTCAAAATCTGAACTAGAAACTTTTGCTTGCTTTCCTAAGCAAAGGCCCAACATACGGAGGGAAACACCTTTTAAATGTACATTCGACCCATCTGCATTAGCAATTGCCCTTTGTGCATATTTCACTCCATCAGCAGCAAGAAACACATCCTCACTGCATATTTTGGCAGCCAGCAGTAATGACAGAATATCATTGGGCTGTTCATGCGGGTTCAGAGATTTCCTCAGCAGATCTAAAGCAGATCTATTCTGTCCAGCTCCATGTAAGGAAAGTGCCAAAGCTTTCCGTCGGTCAATACGATGTATCACTCCGGGCATGACCTCTTCGAGTTGCTTTGCTAAAACAGATGTTTCCCCGCATAGAGATATAGCAAAATTAAGGTGCTCCAGCACCGATGGGTCCCATTTGGCCTTACCAAGGTAAGACTTTCTCATAAGAATCATCAACAGCAATATGGCCTCTACCAAACTGTTTCTTGGTACATAGGAACCATCAATTTGTGCAGATAAACTGGGTGGGCCAAACTCTACCCCGCTATACAACAAGAAAACTGCAAATGCTTTTTGAATCCTTGCACAGCAGTCATTGTCAAGACTCCATTGACTTAATAGGGCTCTGCGGTATGCAGACATTGCTTCAGAATAGCAACCAGCTTTTTTCCATAACTCTGGGAGGAGCTCAACAGCATGACTAACGGTTTCTTGCAGCTTATCTTCTACCAACACATCAGGTATACCATCGGAGAATATCTTTTCAACTGCATCAAGCACACTTCTACACTCCTGAGCAGCCTCTGGAAATATCCAGCAAACGTTTGCAAGTAATCAGGTAGTTATTGCGATAAATAGGATTCATGGCCAACTTTTTAAAGATAAAGTAATGGAGGAATGAGAATGATTAATTGTTCATTGTGCTCGGAAATCTTCAAAAAATGTTGCAATTGTATTTTACCAGTCAGTTTCCCCAGTTTCTGAAGAGACTTGGCTTTCAAATATATGGCCTCAAGCACAAGATTAGTAGCATGCTGTGAGACAGCGAATGTTGAGTCACTGCGAGGCCGACCCTTTTTGGGAGGCTGTTTATCACCTAATGAATCTTGCATGCGTTGTATGGCTGCTTGAAGATCAATGCCATCAAACACCCGCAAAGCACCTTCAATATTTCCTCGTTGATATTCCAACTTTCCAAGAAGAGCTCTTGCTTCCTGGAATAAACTGACAAAATGTCATTTTGACTTATACATTTCAATCCAATCATGAGAAAAATAGAAAAGTTGGGTCAAGAAGATTTGCAAAGAGTGTTCATATAATGACATGGAGATGAGATAACACCATTCATCCTACAAATTTAACCTTAAAAGCCACAAATCAAAATACCAGAACAAAGATAAAATAGATATGTATTAGTTCACAGACCAGTCAAGATGCCCATTAGACATCAAGCTATTTTCATGCAATAAAGAACATGGAAAAAGGAAAAAGGGAAAAGGTCAGTTGTTTGAAGATTGGAACTTCAAAGTAACACATTCATAAAACATTAATTTAAGAAGAAAACCCGTTCGTCCATAACCATATGCTCCTGTCGATTTTTTTTCCGGGAGAGTATACATGTAATGCTACCTTTTCCTAAAACACTTTGCAATTTCAAAAGTAGCCACATTTAACAACTGATGAGCACCTTACGTCTTACTCAAAGGGTAAAAGACGGATATGAATCCAACTATTTAAACCCCCGCCTAAAACTTCATAACTGTTCAAATGGAAAAGAGAATGCATGCATAGAGGGAATTATAATTTGATCAATTTCATACCAGATATAATGATGATCTAATGTACTATAATATGTATATACATGCATGTACATATATATATATATATATATATATATATATATTAGTAACTTAAACAGATCTTAATTCCCTCTTTTAGTGGGATACCTCACATGTCTGTTCACATACAATGACTTGATTCAGTGGCATAGAGTGTGGGCTGTGCTTTAAGTTTCAAACTGAGGACCAGTTGTCATTCCTCTTAAACAAGCAATTTGGTCTTTCTTTAAAATGAATATTTGACTAATGTAAGTAGTCCACTTTAAACAAAATTGTGTGGTTTAACTTGTTCCTCGGGAACGAAGCCACCCTCACATCCAGGTCTGTTTGCCCATCCCACCACATCAAAGTATCAATTTCATGGTTATATACTCACTACACTTATCAGATAACCACCAAACAGGAATTCAAATGCCAAAATGTTAGCATAAACTCACCAATAATGAATAAAATGACCAATAACATCAAGGCTCGTTTACTTCGTTTGATGGGATGATGAATGATTGATTAAATATATGATGAGACTTTGGATAAAGATTATACTACTGATTTTATGTGTCTTCATATGAATTATTTGAATCATATATCAGTTAAAATTCTTATCAAACGTGTACTTTGATTGATAACTCAATGGATTATTATGTTTTGTCTAATGTATCCTCAAACAAAAATTCTCATAAATAAGCTTTGATTTTAAATTATAGTATATGGTATAAAATAATATGTCCTACGGTGAATATATATTCGAAATTTTTTAATCGTTATGCATGATATAATAATTTTTGAAACCAAAATGGTTTAGGCTGCCTACTATAACAAAACTGGATATCATTATGGAATGTCCAAGGCAAAGCTTCTCCATATCAGGGGTAGATAGATCAGTTATAAGTATCAAAAAATAAAAAAGTAAAGGAAAGCAACCTTTTCAACTTCCAGAAGACAGGAGTAAAGTAGGCAAGCATTAGTGTGACAGAAATAATCAACTGCAATAAAGAGGATAACAAAAGCAAGACTTCGTCTTTTAGCAATTTCATCTTTGGAAGAATCAAATGTCAAATTTTACTTGCATTAAAAACAATCCATAGAGAAGCAGCATTCTCGTGTAATCTATTTCACCATTTAAGTTACATTTATTGGAGCTAGGAGGTAACCTAGTATAAAATTTGTTAAAAACAAAGAAGGGCCAAAAAGAAAAGCAGTTTATGATCACTTTATTACAGAAGGGCAAGAACCAATTATCCATATAGCTTAGAAGGCTTAGAGCAATGAAGAATGTCAAAGAATTGTATATCCTGCAATATAACTACAATTAAGTTGTGGTACCAGTTTCAAATATTCTCATAATTATGCAAACTATTAATGACTGGACTACAATTCTACAAAGCTAAACCTTTATCACTACTAAAGCTTTACTCTTGTATTAAAAAATAGTACTGAAGTTTTTTATAACATGAAAACATTAATTGTTTAATCCAGAGCGGCATGTATTTCATAAACAATTAAGGAAAACAAAATGGGGCTTGTGTTTTAGGAACCAACCTCAAAATTGAGTGATAAACCATCCCTTAATGCAGATTCAGCCTCTTGAATATTTCCCTCATCGAGCTTTGCCTCGACTACAGTTGTTTGCATGCTAACCCCATTTGCAGAGACTTGGCGAACCGATGGATCGCACTCAAATTGGGCCAAGTCTGGTGACTCACTTTCTGACATCTATAATCCACCCTATCTTCACTGGAATATACGAGAAAAGCAATGTCCCATCATTTTCATCCACTGCAGTATTTCAATATCGATAAATGTCAACAATTAATTCAATTCAATTTCCAAATGTTGAAATAAAGAGAAAAACATATGAAAGCTGAAATGCATATATAACCACAAAAATGCATCTCTAAAGAACAGCAATCTGCACGATTTTACAAATAATTATGCAGAATTAGAAGCCCGAATTATTGAGAATCTACGTAGAATAAATTTCATTTTAACCTCAGATTAAGTTGAAATTAAAGCATTATATATCAAAGCAAACGATCCACGCCTTAATTCAGAAATTATAACGCAGAGAAACACACAAAATTTCACGCACTGACGAAATTAATTTAGACAAGCGGAAAACACATTTACCTTTCAGAATCGGATGAATACAAGGTGTATAATTATGATGGAAACAGTTCGATCGAATTGCTGACTAAACAGGGAGCAGGGGAACTGGGAAGGGAAGGAAGGAGAGGGAGAAAGTAATATTAGTAAGGCCATCTGCTTTCATTTTGAAAATTTTCATTTTAGTAGATAATAGTGGTAAAAAAAATTTAGAAGAAAAAAATAAATTTTAAGTGTGTGATTGGGTGTAAGATAAACAAGTAATGATGAAAGTCGATTTAATTTAAAAATAATAAAATAATAATTGGTTGTTAGAAAAATTCTCCAGCGGAATGAAAATGGAATTTCGCTCACATCCAATCGCGACCTAACAAATTAACTAGTATTTCACCTGTATCGGTTACATTGTTACAACTTTAATAAGAAAATATAATTTTAATTTATTTTTTTGAAAATAAATAATTTAATTTTTTAAAAAAATACAATATTTAGAATTTCAATAAATAGTTAAAATATAAAAACAAAGAAATAGAGATTAAAGAATAGAACAGTAAATCATATGGGCATGCTAAAAAATTATTAGAGAATTTAAAAATATATTTATACATTAATGTTACTATCACTATAACTATCACAAATAAAATTTTAAGACTCTTGTGATTTATCTTCTTTTTTTTTTTTAAGGGAAAAGTAAATTCATTAAATTACTGGAAAATGTCCAACACCGATTGAAACAAAAAGGAGGGTGGGGAAGACCACGAGTGCTCGGTACAAAAGTCAGATTTACCAAATTGAGCTAACTCGTGGGCCACCAAATTATCAGTCTTAGGAATCAATATAAACAAGGAGATGCAAACGTCTTTCAGGACAAGATAATATCCAGAATGACTGGGTCGGATTCCGTGGTGGGCGAGTTAGTATCTTTGGCAACTTCAATTACCACCGCTGAGTCTCCAAGAAACGAGATGTTCGCAGCACCGAAAGTACGAGCCATCGATATAGCTTCCCGCAGAGCGAGGGCTTCTGCGGTTTGAGGTTGTGTGATACCCGAGAATTTTTTAGCGTATCCAAGCATAAAAGAGTCGTCTTCAGCTCTCACAAAAACACCAATTCCTGCACAGTTCCTCGCAATAGAAATAGCGCCATCAAAAAATATGTGAATGCCCGACGGTGGAGGAGTTAGCAGCGAACATGTTTCGTGGAGCGGGGAGCCATGTTCAGGGAGATGATTGGCGGCGCGAAATGAAGCTAAGGAATGGCTAGCGGCTAGGACAATAGAGAGGATTTGGGGGGACTGGTTTTCGAAGATGGATTTGTTTCGGCTTCCCAAATATTGTTGCACAACACCAGAAAGAAATCAGCAACGTGAGATGGGCATCCGAGAATGACATCGCGGGCCCACAGTTCCGCACGAGGTTGCTGGAAAGTAGTGACGATATCTTTCAGGCCTGAAGTGTACCAGATTTGGGAGGACAACGGGCAGTTGAAGAAAAGGTGGCTTGAAGATTGGTCGGGCGAGGAGCAAAAAAGGCATGAGGGGGGGACAGAGATGTTATGTTTAGCTAGGTTTTGGGGGTCAGGAAGAGAGTTCGTGAGAAGGCGCCAGGAGAAATGAAGTATGCGACCCGGGATTTTTGATTTCCACAGTTTTTTCCACACAGGCGAAGGGCTGAGCTGGAAGAGCCTATGGGATGGAATTCCGGGAATGAGCTAGGAACTCGAAGATAGTGTGATAGGCCGATTTGATGGAGAATTTCTGGTTTTTGCTAAGGGACCAATACCAACTGTCAGGGCGTTGAGAGTGGCTAAGGGGGATCGAGATTATGAGGTTGGCTATGGTGGCTGGGAAGGTTTCAAAAATGACAGATTGGTTCCACCAATTGGTAGAGGGGTTGATGAGGAGGTTTACGGTGGAAGAGGGTGTGAAGGGGTGCGGGATCGGGAGGGGTGGTGAGTGTGGGGGGTTTTGGAAGCCAATCATCTCCCCAAATTTTAGTGTTGGTGCCGCTATGAATACGCTTCAAACAACCCAATTTAAGAACACGTCGACTGTCCAGTATGCGTTGCGCCATGCCCATGATGGTCTATAACCCAAATTCGCTTCCATAAATGAGTTGTTATTAAAATATTTTGCCCTGTAAATCCAAGCCAGAAGTGAGGAGGGGGCCGTGAGCAAAGGTCAATCTTGCTTGGAGAGTAAGGCTAGATTGAGCGCACGTAGGGATCGGAATCCCAACCCTCCAACCGCTTTGGTTCGAGCCAACTTTTCCCAGGCCTGCCAATGAATTTTCTTGTGATCTTTCGAGCTGCCCCACCAGAAGTTAGAAATCATAGATTGTAGATATGCGATCACTACTTTCAAAAATTTAAAACAGCTCATGGTGTATGAAGGAATCGCCTGAAGAACCACCTTTATAAGGATCTCCTTACCCGCTTTTGAAAAATTATGTCTTGACCATCCCTTTATACAATTCCAAACTCAATCCCGGATGTGCCCAAATATCTGCTTCTTGTTTCTCCCCACAATGCTATGAAGTCCAAGGAATTTCCGTGTGAGTCCACCCGTTGAAATCCCAGAATACCCAGTATTTCCGCCTCTATGTTGGGATAAACATCTTTCAAAAACATGATGCCTGATTTATCCAAGTTCACAAGCTGGCCCGATACTCGCTCATAGAGATTAATAGCAAACCAGAAGTATCTAGCTTCCTCCCTCGTTGCATGTCCCAATAGTAAGGTATCATCGGCAAAGAATAAGTGTGATATACGATTGACTGACTGCAATTCCATGAATTTTTCTGCATCATTGTAAGTCATGCAAAATACAAGAAAATACTTCCGAGCAGATAATGAATACATACGGGAGAGGGGATCGCCTTGCCGGATACCTTGTTGGGGCGTGAGCTTCCCAAACTCGGTACCGTCAAGGAGAAAAGAGAACGATGTGGTGGAAATGCAAGACATGACCATATTAACAAAATGGGTGGGGAAACCAAGGGCTAGCATGATCGATTTGAGGAAAGGCCATTCGATTCTGTCAAATGCTTTACTCATATCCAACTTAATGGACATGAGTCCTTTAGAAGAATTGGCCTTGGTGCGCATGTGATGGTGAATTTCGTGTGCAATGAGGACATTGTCGGTGATGAGCCTACCAAGGACAAAAACGGATTGTGATTGAGAGATAATATCAGGGAGAGTGATGTGCAGTCGGTTTGCTAGGACTTTGGAAGCCAATTTATAGATAACATTGCACAGGCTTATATGACGAAATTGGGTTAGCGTCGGGATTTTTGGTTTTCGGGATGAGGACGATGTGGGTGAAATTAATGTTGTGGTCTATTTTTTGGTGGTTGAGTAAGTTAAGAATATAAGACAACATCTTTTTTAATCACATGCCAGTATTTTTTGAAGATGATAGGACTCATACCGTCAGGTCTGGGAGATTTGAGGGAGTGCATGTGCTTGAGCGCCTTGACGATCTCTACTTCTGTATAGGGTTCCGTGAGCAATTGGGCCATCGCCATGGATAATCGGGGAGAGACTCGCTCCAGAGCCATAGAAATGTCTTCCTGGGATATGCTAGAGGTGGTAAAGATAGCACCAAAATGGTCAAGAATAATTTTTTCGATATCTTCCGGAGTGTCGAGGAGACGGCCTGTAGGATCCTTAAGGGCATATATGTGATTAATCTCCTTTCGTTTGTTTGCATAGCTATGGAAAAAATGAGTATTACGATCACCCTCCTTGTACCAATGCAATTTGGCCCGTTGCCTCCATTTAAGATCAACTTGGTCAAGTGACAAATTCAATTTTAGCTGAAGAGATTGGAGCCATTGGTGAACGTCAGCCGTGATGGTGCCAGCCCTGAGAGAAGCTATTTCTTTCTTGAGATCATCCACTTGTTTAGTGAAAGTGGTTTGATAGTGCTTTCCGCAGTTAAGAAGACCAATAGAGCAGTGGTCGATTTTTTCCAGAAAGGGTGTCGAAAGGAGTGTCCCATGCATCCTTAATAATCTTCTCACACTCATCTGTTTTAATCCATAGGGATTCGAAGCGAAAGATTCATTTTCGGCATTTGTGAAGGTTTAAGGGGGCGGACGCCAATTTGGATGTGAAGGAGGGAGTGGTCCGAGAAATAAGCCGAGCAATGATTAACTTTGCTCCATGGGAATAGGTTCCGCCAAACGCCGTTATTCACCGCCCTATCCAGTCTAGCTCTTTGAGTGTGCGGGGTGATAATTAGGTGTTGCCAGGTGAATTTGGGACCTTCATAACCCATATCTGTAAGGTTCCTCGATGTGAGGGTGTCGCGAAAAACACGAATTGGCCAATCTGCTCGGATATGAGTGCCTTGAAATTCATGCTGCGCTAAAACTTCGTTGAAATCACCACATAAGAGCCAAGGGTTGGAAGGAGAGTCATTGAGATATTTCATGCATTCCCAGCCTTGCCTTCGGAGATTAATATTGGGTTCGCCATAGACCCCAGTGAGTCTGAATTTTTGGTTCAAGAGTTCTATATCAATATCTATGAATCTATCGAAGTACCCGCAAAGAGAAACGGAGACATATTTTTTCCAAAGCATAGCCAAACCACCAGATAGACCATTAGCGTCAACGGAAAAGCCAAATATATTAAGAGCTTGTTTTAGTCGATCAATCGCAGGCTTCTTGCATTTCGTTTCACACAATAAGACTATGTGAGGGGACTCAGTGCGGATAAAATCCCGCAACTCGCAAATTGTTTCGGGGTTCCCAAGCCCCCGACAATTCCAACTTAGGATACTCATTGGGATCAGGGTGACTGGTCCTTGCCAGTCTCCACCGTTGAATCAACAGGTGTGGAGCGAACGGAACTAAATCGGCCTTTTTTGCCAGCTGTCTCAGTTGGTAATTTCGAGATGGCTTCAATCGATTAGAAACTTGGGGGAAATTTACGTTTGGTAGCGGGTTTGGTAAAGGAAGGAGGGTTAGGGTTAGTGTTAAGCTTATGTTTGACGTGGATGAACTTGCGGGCTAATTTCTGTGCCAAGGTATCCAGGTGCATCGGAACAGGTACCAAGAATGGGCTAGTGGGGGTTAAGGGGGATTATTTTGAGTGGAGAGATTGGGAATTGGAGGAGAGTGGTTGAGAGTTGTGGTGTGAGTGATGAGGGGCAGATGCAGAGCATTTTGAGTGGTGGAATTTGTTAGAGGCGGATAATCGAAGAGGACGGGATGGCGTGGAGGGTTCTTTGTAGCTGTGAGTGGATAAGGTTGGGGAATGAGGGGTAGCAGATGTGAAATGGGCTTGGGCTTTTGAGGTGGGTGGAGGTGGCACATGGGATAAAGAAGTGTTGGGGTTTGAGTCATGTGGTTTATAGGGTATTATGGCTAGGGTAGGATTATGAGGTGGGGACGGGTTAGGCAAGTGCAGATTATGGTTTTCTTTGTGGTTGTCCTGGTTGGGGGTAGGGTCAGTGGTAGGATTTTGGGAGTTTGGGGAATCTAGATGTGGGGTCGAAGGTGGGTTGTCAGAGGGAGGGGTTCTTTGTTGTCGATGGATGGAGAAGGGGTTAGAAGATGTGGTGGCACGAAGCCATGCACCATATGAGGGAGGAGTTGTCAGTAGGTGGGTGAAGGATTTTAATTTTGCAATCACGATCCTTGTGGCCGATAATGCCACAATAATAACAAAAATTCGGAAGACGTTCGTATTTGACAGCAAGTACGTAGTTTACCCCATGCAGCATAGTCTGAATAATTCTGCGGAGCGGCTTGGTGATGTCAAGATTAACTCGGATTCGGAGAAATCGACCAATAGACGACCCTTCAACGTCGGTATCCACATTTATGAATGTGCCATTTAGGTTTTCAGCTTTGGATGCAAATAATCTTTTCATTAACCCCAAGGGTACGTCATGCAATTGGACCCAAAATGGGAATGTGGTGACTCCCAGTTTGGATCCGATATGCGCCACATAACCTCTGCTTTATCGACTTGGTTGCGGAATTTAAAAAAGACTGAGTTGTTTCCAATTGGCTTGGAACTTAGATTGTGTCGCGGATTCCATAGCCTTCGGAACATAGATGATATGGAGTCACAACTGATAGTCCACTGAGTTAAAACCCTCCCCGCTAGGGTTAAAGAATCATCGTCAAAGTCCGAAGTGAGGGCATCACCCGAGATTTGGATGGTTTCTTCATTCAGATTAAGCTTGGAATATAGGGATGAAATGTCGTCTCCCATTGGCAGAGAAATCCAAGACCTTGAGGAATCTCGTCCCGATAAACCCGGATCTGGAAAATGTCGCGAAACCTTAACCGAAACGAAGACCTGCAAGACGAAAAATCACAGAGAATTAGGAGAAGAAAGGACAGAGAACGAAGAGACAGATTGAGGGAAAGAAAACGGGAGTTAAACGAAGCAAGAGCTCTCATGAACAACGTCCATGGTGGTTGTTGGAGGGGGAGAGAGACGGGAGCACTAAGGAAAACCCTAGGACATTTTGATGTATAAAAGTTGGACTAATCTTTTCTTATGATTTATATTTTGACACATAACATACAATTAACAGTGATTGAAAAATAGTCTTTTTTAGAAGTCATACATTAGACAAAAAGACTGACCCTGGTTTTTGTTGATAGACATTATATAAGACATAATCAACGGGAAAAATGACATTCATCATTGGAGTTTGATTAAAATTCTTGGACCAGAAGAAATCAGTAATAGAGGTGGCAAAATCCAGTCCATCGGGCCTGGGCTAGCCCGATTTTTTTGGGTCGACCCGAAATTTTCTACATAGATCATATGCATGGGTTGGGCTGGGCCTAGCAATTTTGTGGCCCGACCAAAATCGGGTCGGCCTGACCCGACCCAAAATTTCGGAAAAGCCCGAGGGGCTCGGGTCGGGCCAGCCCGGCCCAGCCCATTGCCAGCTCTAATCAGTAGCATTGTTGGAATAAGAATCTTATGTATTGTATCAAGACAATTCACAATTAAAAACGAAATCATAACGACATTTATTAAAATATGTATCATTGGCAGTTATATAGTTATAGATTGCATTTTTTTAATAATATTAAATTATTGAAATTATTATAAAGTTCAATATAAATATAAAGAAATGAAATTAAAAAAAAAATATAATAACCATGTGGCAGATATTATATTTAAAAACTAAAAAATATTGTAAGTATGTCTTTGCAATTTACAAATAGAATAATCTATCCTTGTATACGATATTTATCGTTCATTTGGTGTTTTGATTAAAATAATTTTTTTAATTGAATTTTATCAACTTAAATACGATTATATAATTATGAATTAATAAACAAAACTCAAATAACAACTTTTCATGGGTCGAGTGTACTTGTTCGCCAATAAGCACTCGCACACATGCACTAGCATCCCTATATTATAAATGTTGTTTTTCAACTGAATAAGAAATCGTTAAACAAATTAAAATTTTCTAAAGAATATTTTTATGATGCTAGACTTAGTGTAATAATTAATTTGTATTGAGAATAAATTTAAACTTCCAGGAATTTTCGATTGGAAATAAAAACTATTGAATTACTACGATTTTTTCTAAGTTTTATTATGCACATAGACTTAAAAGGTTATTTTTCTATAAATTGTCAGATGTGTAAATTTGTTATAAGTAAATGAAAATTTAAGATTTCTATGCTTTATAATTTGCTTCCTTTGTTGCTATTGAATTTGAGTGGAGTATGCTTATAGGCTGATTTTCTCCTACGAAATAAATGTATGTATATGTATATATATATATATATATATATATATATATGTCCATGATTTTCAAAAAGTTCTTCTCTGTCAAATGTTTTGTTGGAATTATAAGTATGTATGGAATTTTTATTTAATCGTTTCATGTGATTGCTTCTCCTGTAGATATTGTTCTTTTGAAAATTAAATAGCTCACTATAGCGGGTTGTCTTTCTTATGTTTGAAAAAAAATACTCGACAAAATGGATGTATATGTATATTTTATAGTTAATAATTTCAGGGCATTATAAAAATGAATTACATGACCTGATCGTGTAGAAATTTATAAATGCTTAATTTAAAAAAAAATATTTAATGTGAACTATTTGTTTTCTTTCAAGTTATTTAAGTCATTAGTTTCATTTCAAGTTCATTAGTAATTAATAGGATTAGACGATGGTTAAATTTTGTCCATGAAATATATTTATTTTATTTTTGAAATGACCGTGTTCTTTTCCATTGTTAAAAATTAGGTGCATGCTTGTTTATTTTATAATAGAAATTATAGGCGTTACAGGATAATCCCCTTTTATATCTAATCGAAATAGAAAGGGGGATGAGGATATAAATAACGTCCATGACCAATCCTCAATTCCAGAGAATCAGAAAACAGTGGATTTTTTTTTGCCATTCCCATCAAACCAAGATGTTTTTACCCATATTTTTCAAACACGTAATTTTTTAGCAATTTTGGGGTGTGAAAAATCCAATTTGCCCTTGAGTCAATTTAACTGCACAAGGACACACATTCTTGTGACTTGGCATCGAGTTACTTGACTCGACATCGAGTTACTGTAACTTGACACTGTATTGTAACTCGATGTCGAGTCACAATGGCTGGACATTCAGTTCTCATTTATTATAACCCAGTTATTTTATTTTTCTCCAAAAAAACTTTCAATTCACTTCCGCCCTACCCCCGCCCCGTGACCCGTGGCGGTACGGGTCTGGGTATCACCTCCGTCCCGTGGGTACCCGCCCCGCCGCCCCGTGCTATTTTTTTATTTATTTTTATATATTTTACATGTATATTGTATGAAATAATATAGTTTTATGTATTTAATATTATATTTAACACATACAATGACGAATTTTATAAAAAAATATGTATTTATAATACAAAATATAATATTAAAAAAAATTATTAATAATATAAAATATAAGATACAAATATAAAAAAAATAAAAAAATCAACATGGGGCGATCCGCTTTGCCCCGTAAACCGTGGAGGGTCGCCCCGCTCCGCCCCATAGAGGGGACGGGGTGGGCCTTGGTAATGAGATACCCGCGCCACCCCATTGCTATCACTAGAATTCACACAACTTTTTCGTTTTAAATCCATTTTGCATGTATAATATATCAAATTAATTATTTTTTCGGTATCTATAATTCAACACTCATATTGCGTATTTATTCTACTTTTTCGGGAAGGGAATCATGTGGCTGGTAAACTATCAAAGGTGGATACCTACTTCTCATGGCATCGCAGTCCTCCGGAGACGATTTGCACAGAGCTTCAAGCGAATTCTTTAGGCAGAGTTTTTAACTGCATGTTGTAATCTTGTTGCTTTTTGGAGTACTCTTTTTCCTATCAAAGATTTTTCCCTTGTAGGTTTTACTTTGATAGGTTTTAATGAGACTCCACTTTTCCAGCTAGCAGCTTGACTTGTAAGCAGTTTCAATTTTTTATTTTTTAATAATATTTTGCATTTATCCAAAAAAAAAAAAGAAACTAAAAATAATCATATATTAAATTGATTATTAAAATTTTATTTTTAAAATTAATTTTTCGTATTTGTATAAAACAGAAAAAACTATTACATTTATAAAAGTTAAAGTACCAAAGTATTAAATAGTTTATTTTAAAGTTAATCTCAAATTTTATATATGTTTAATAATTATATTACCACGCGACTCTTTTAATTAAAATAACACTACTCTCTTTTTATTTTGGGTGAATGAAAGTGACAAAGAAGAAAGAAGACATAAAAGGGAATTTGTTTTCGTTTAAGAAAGAAGAAGAATAAAGGGAAAAAGAAAAGATGAGAAAAGGAAAAAATTAAAAATAAGAAAATATTTTATCTAAATTTTTTTAGTATAACATAGGATAGAAGAAAAAGGGACACACACACTCATATAAGTTCGAACCGGGATTAATCACTTAGACATCATAAGGTTATGCTACTAGAGCACAAGATTATCCCATATCTCTTCTAAAATTAATGGTAAATTCACAACTTTTTCCCCCCATATCAAGATTCTTTGCAATGCCATTGGTGTTACCAAAAAACATCCGATGACAATGTCTATCAAACTCCACCACGCATTTGTCCGAACTCCGTTGTCTACACCGAACACCTGCAAAATGGGAGCCGGAGGGTTGCTCGCATACCCACTCCGACGCTCAAGTCAGATAGTGCTCAAAGAAGAAGAAGAATAGTTCAAGTATATAGTGAAATATCAAAAATGCATAAAGGGTTAACCATACCTAGAGGATGGGTATTTATAACAAATAAAATTAGGGTTTCCTTATTTTCCGGAGACGGTTATAAGGAATTTGTCAGAATTAGTTATCAAATCTTATCTAATTCATCCAACTTAAACCACGCCATAGGCAATACCGAGCACTAGTATAACTGTAGCTCGAGCATACCCTAAGGACTTCTAGAAACTGAGCTAAAAGAGGGTTCTTTGTGGGCTTTAGTTAGATCTCGGCCCATTCTATGCCGACCACTAGCTCGGCCCATTCTATGCCGAATCAGCCATTAAATAATTTTTCCTCCAAGTTTATCCACATAGGCTTACAACTTAACAATTGTTTCTTCAAAATTAAAATTTTAATAATATTAAATGACAATCACCAACAACGTAAAAGTTTACTAATTGTACTATGTTATATGACCAAAAATCTAAAATTTTCCCACTTAGAGGACTTAATTCAAAGTTCCAAAAAAATAGGACTTAAATCTCCAAGTGCGATGACTAATTAGAGGACTAAAATATAATTCTGCCCGCTAGTATTTTCAACTTGCTTATATAACTTGGGGCTAATTACAAAACACCCATCGGATTTAGCCAAATTACGGAAAAACCAAAAAAATTATTTTTCAAAATTAGAAATATCCATCGACATTTGTTTCCCTCTAACAAATTACCTCTAAGTGAGGGTATTTATTGGACAAATACAAACTTCAATGGGGAAATTGTAGATTTGAAAGATAAGTGGAGGTGTTTTGTAGTTTGGCTAAATTTTCAGGGACGTTTTTGTAATTATATAAGTTGATACTTATAAAGGCGATTGAAGGAATTCTTTGGTTGACAACAACACAAAGTTGGATTAATCTCTACCGCAGAGTAAAAAGAAGCTGCTGCAACAATCTTTTTTGTGACCTTTTTCGTTTGTAGATAGAAATTAAACAATTGTGGGTGCTCGTGATCGTACATTGATTTCCATATCCGCATCTTACATGAAACACGAGAGAATCCAATGATGGTTTTTTGTTAGTCTGCCCGTAAATTTATTGTAAACATGAGTCCAAAATTCTGAGAATAATAGCTACCACAGCCTCAGGTCTATGATTCGGGAACCCTAATGGAGTCAAAAAGTTGATACCCATGTACACTGTATGTGTATGTGTGTGTCTCACGTGACTAATATTTATTTATCTACTGCTTTCACGCTGAAATTGCTCTTAATCTTGCGCAATATCTAATCTCTATTTGTACAGTGTTGTTCTGAATTATAATTAAGCAAAATTTGAAAGTTTAGAAGAAAAATGTTGTTCTGCATCTGAATGGGATTGGGCTGTGCAGACGTGAAACAACATCCGTGACTGTGCTGTGGTGGTAGAAATGAGACAATGTTACCAACAAAATGCCAAAAAATAAGCCTTTGGTTTTGGACTTGTAACACTGCCCGGCCAATCCCCTTTAATTACGCCTTTCTTTTGACATACCTCTCAACTTGCAACCTTACTGTAACTCTAATTATTAACGAAAATCACGCATATTTTGAGACAAGTAGGGCCTGTTTGTTTATGTTTCCATGGTCCATTTCCAGTTTCTGGAGTTGGAAATAGAATTTTGAGAATTTATTGGTTTTCGTGTGGAAATTGAGATTGTGTTTGGATGAATGAATTGAAATGTGTTTTATGTAGGGTTGGAAATGAGATTGTGTTTGGTTTGAGTAGTTTTGAAATATTATTTTATGTATATAATAATTGAAAAGTTGGTAGTGGTGGGGTCCACTTCAATATTTTAATTTGAATATATAATATTATATTTGTAAGATTATAGTTGGTGGGTCCCATTAGATAGTTATAATTTAAAAATAGTAATATTTTAAGTAGATAAAGTTGATAATGGTGGGTCCCACATATATAATTGAGTTAAAATATGAGAATAGTGATTGATAAGTAATGATGAGTGATGTAGGGGAGTGTATAGGTTTGAGAATAGAAATTATAGGTTTGAGATGTTGTTTTATGTGAAAAATAGAAAATGAAAATGATGATTTCCATTGGAAATTTTATGAACAAACATGATTTCACTTTTATGTATAGTTGGAAACTGGAAAGAGACCATTGGAAATATAAACAAACAAGGCCGTACTCCCTTAATACTAAAGCATATATATGAACAAGACAAGAGAACATCACGGCAGTTTAAAATTTTCTCCATGTTAGCATGGCCAACGATATATAATTTTCAAACTTTAAGTCAAATTCTTGTCTTTTTCGAGTCCATGTCTTAAATAAGTTTGTTCTTTCCACCGTAAGGATAAACTTTGTTTCTTTGCCTTAAAACATGATGTCCGATTTGGCGCAGTTGATCCCGTGACTCAAATGTGACTTTCTCTCTCACACACACACAAACTCAAACTCACAACTACTAACGAACTGTCTTATAACTGCCTTGTTCTATATAAAGTGGCATCCCTAAGTACACTAGATGTCCCTGCCATCACAGTCTTAATTAGAATTAGGAAAAAATAGTACAACTTGTAAAAGATGTTTTTTGCAACTAAACTTAGTTTTAACATCCACATAATTTTATTATGCTTAACTCTTTCAATATTGCTCAATAATTTATCTTGCTCTGCATTCACCTCACAAGATTACAGTGATGCACTTGAAAAATCAATCCTCTTCTTCGAGGGACAGAGGTCGGGTAAACTACCATCGAACCAACATGTCACTTGGAGGTCTGATTCAGGCCTATCCGACGGCTCCGGTTACCATGTAATTAATTAAAGACGTTTTCAAAAGTGAAGTTGTCATACATATCAATTTTTTTTTTTTAATTTGGCTGGAAATGAATTTGGTTTCAGGTTGATCTTGTTGGAGGTTATTATGATGCAGGGGACAATGTGAAGTTTGGGTTGCCAATGGCTTTTACTAGCACACTACTTGCATGGAGTGTTATTGAATTTGGCAGCTCAATGAAGAATAATAATCAGCTTCAGAATGCTAAGGATGCTGTGCGTTGGGGAACCGATTATCTGTTAAAAGCAGCCACAGCCACTCCTGGCGCCTTGTACGTACAAGTACGTGACTATAAATTAAATTAAAACAATCAATTTAATTAATGTTCAACTTAGAATGATGGCATTTCAACTCAATGGGATATATATATAGGTGGGAGAGCCAAACAATGATCATCGTTGCTGGGAAAGACCCGAGGACATGGACACAGCCCGTAATGTGTACAAAGTTACTTCACAAAATCCAGGATCGGGCGTAGCAAATGAGATGCGGCAAAGATTGGCAAAACCGCTTCTATCGTGTTCAAAGACTCGGATCCTTCTTATTCTACCAAATTGCGTAAAACAGCAATGGAGGTGTTCGATTTTGCAGACGGTATAAAGGGTCTTATAGTGACTCTCTTGGTTGATCGCGTGTCCATTTTTATCGCTCCTACTCGGATACCATGTAAGCCAAATTAATTACTTTGTATGAATTGAAGTTGTTTTAGTAGCAATATATATTATAACCGTCATTTGGATTAATCAGACGAGCTTTTTGTGGGGTGCATCATGGCTTCATAGAGCTTGAGAAGATGATATATTTGGCTTACATTCACCCAACCAGCGGTCACACACTCGGTGCCGATGAAGATGATTATTCCTTGATTGGGATGATAAACGAGCTGGAACCAAAATTTTGCTCTCCAAGGTACATCTTTTTTTTCTTTTCTTTCACCGTCATACATATAATATATATCCTAGCTAACACGTTTTTGCTTTGATCGGGATTCTTTGAAGACAACATTCAACAACTTGATTGTACAAAGCACATTCGGACAATTATATATGCTCACTAATTCCAGGATCACCTAATTTCCAGGCTCAGTATACCCCAGGTGCCGAGCTTTTTGGCCTTTCTATATAGAGAGAGAGCAAATTTTATCTCCTCTCCAATAAATAATAATGGGATAATCGCAAAAACAAATTCGAATTATTTTTCAAAATTACAAATACCCCCTAAAGTGTTCTAACAAATTTATTTACAGGGGGCTTGTTCTACAAAGGAAGTGAAAGCAATCTCCAGTATGTAACCACATCAAGTTTTCTGTTGTTGGCATATGCCAAATATCTGAGGTCACACGGAGGCGTTGCCTCATGTGGGACTTCAACCATCACTTCCGACAAACTCGTTGCCTTGGCAAAGAAACAAATCGATTACATATTAGGCAATAATCCTGCGAAAATGTCCTACATGGTGGGATTCGGTCCCAGGTATCCACAACATGTTCACCACAGAGGTTCCTCTTTACCATCTCTACATGTCCACCCGGCTCACATTAGCTGCGGTGATGGATTCCAGTATCTCTACTCAAACTCTCCTAATCCCAACATTCTTGTCGGAGCTATCGTAGGTGGTCCTGATAATCGAGATCATTTTGCAGATGACAGGAATAACTATCGCCAGATGGAGTCCATTTACATCAATGCTCCATTTGTTGGATCATTGGCTTTCTTTTCAGATGAAACAATTACAGGAATCTGATATCCCCATTAATCCCTACCAATTATCATATTAATTGTATCATGGATTGAAGGTGGATCTAGAAATATTATGGTCCCATCTCCATGTTAAAACATTATATATGAAACTAGTATTTATGTCAGTCTTGTTAGTTAGCAGTCGGAGGCATTTGAATGATCGATTGCCCGAGTCACATAATGTACTGTTTTGTTAAGAAAAAATGCATATTTGCTTTCATCATTTATCTTATGTCTTAGATCAATATTGCTAATAAATCAAACCATATACTTTTACCTCTGAATGATCATAACGGTAAAATCCTTTTTGGTGCTCTAGTTTGCTACTAATGTTAGATTGAGACAAGAATTTGTAGAAGTGATCTCATCTCATTGATACTTTAATTTTGCTTTGTAACAAATTTCAACACAAGAAAGAAGAAAAGCTACCCACAAACAGTGACAAAGCCGTGGTGGGGCCATCCAAGGGGTCACTGGCCCCCCTGATTTTAGAGGTATTTTGATAATTTCATATTATAATCTTAAAAAAAAAAAAAAAAAATGGAACAAATCTTCAATTTCTTCATTCTTTTTTTCCCCTCCTCATCTTGATTTTTTTCCGAGTCATGTTCATTTTTTTCTTTTCTTCAAAATTATGTACATTTTCGTTTACTCCACCATATATTTTGTACATTTTCTTTTATCTCCACCAAAAGTTTGTACATTTACCCCCCAGTGTTTTTTTCTTCAAATATTAACAATGAGTTAAGTTATTATTCACCGATTTCAAAATATGAAGAATATAAACGAAATGTTATGATATATTGAATTATTGATGTAATTGTATTGTATTACTTCTTTTTTAATATTAAGTTTTAATTGAATTAATACATTGACTTAATCAAAATTAGTTTTTATTTATAGTTTTATTTTTAGATTTGATATATCGTGTTTCACTTTTATATTAATTAACGTTAGTTGAGCCTCCCTACGCACACATTCTAGCTTCGTCAGTGCCCAGAAACATACATCAATATTCAGCAAAATGCACAGAAAAATAAGCTTGTTGATGGTATTTTGTACATTTTCTTTTACCCCCAGTGTTTTCTTTTTCAAATATTAACAATGAGTTAAGCTATTATTCACCGATTTCAAAATATGAAGAATATAAACGAAATGTTATGATATATTGAATTATTGATGTAATTGTATTATATTACTTCTTTTTTAATATTAAGTTTTAATTGAATTAAAACATTGACTTAATCAAAATTAGTTTTTATTTATAGTTTTATTTTTAGATTTGATATATTGTGTTTTACTTTTATATTAATTAACGTTGGTTGAGCCTCCCTACACACACACATTAAAGCCGTCGGTTCACAAGGCCTTAAACATACATCAATATTCAGCAAAATGCATTTAAAAAATAAGCTTGTTGATGGTATTATGAATGTTTGCATTTGGAACTTACATGAATGTAAGCCTCGATAAGCATCATTTTGCTTTGTCAAGATACACATGCATAAAAATAAACTTTCAATCAATTGTTCCTCCATAAGCAAAATAACCATTAGTTTTCCAATTCAACACACAATCATCAGGGGCGTAGCTAGGGGGTGCCACCCCGGCCCCCGGCACACCCCCAATTTTTTTTTGTCCCATTTTTTATGTGGAAAAAAAAATAAAAAAAAAATTATATGTGTTTTTTAAGGGGAAAAAATAATTGAGCTAGGGGGAAATGGGGAAAAAAAAATTTGGACTAGGAGTAACCAGTCGAGCTGGCTACGCCCCACAATCATGCAAGAAAATTGTCCAGAAAAAAAAATTGCTACGTTGTGAAGACATTACCACGTTATGCATGTTACATTATAGATTGCAACGGATAATATAATTTCATGTTACATATTTATAACGTGGAACGTTTATGCATGTTATAATATATGACGCGGAATTATATATATAACGTATGAATGGAAATGTAAATTACGGCATTCCATGTTATAAATTCATAAGGTGATACTATAATTAATGTTTTCAGTAATGCCACGTTATTAAGATATTACCACGTTATGTATTTCACAATATAAATTTGTAACGTGGAATATAATTCCACGTCATATATTTATAACATGTGATGTTTATCCACGTTAAAAACATATAATATATGCGGAACTTGTTTAAAATTTTATCTTGTTTTCAAGAAAATGGTTGGAAAAAACGGAACAGAAAAATGAATTCAAGGCTAGAACTCGGCAATCGTTTTTAAGATATAACGACTTTATTCTTAAGTTAGTAACACTGCAAAACTTAAGAATTTCTTCTTGAGCGACTAACTAATAAAATCCTTTTTGTATAATATATTTATTTTTATTTTATAATTTTCGAATTTAATGTTTATACATATTTAAAATATCTAAATTGCTTGATTGATATTTTTGACTTGAACTATTGATTCTAATTTTATTTAGTACCTTAGATAATAAGTTATGATACAATACAATTATTAGAGACCCAATATATTAGATGAATTATTTCACTAAGTGATATATATCATATAAAAATAAGAGTTCGATTTAGAATAAGTTATTATGAGACTCATAAGTGATTGTGGGAATTACTATTAATTTTGGGAATTGATATTTTACACCAATTATCATCAATTTGGGACAAAAAAAAAATATATAAACCATATATTAACCTTGTATGGAGGCCAACATGAAATTTTTGGGTATAGAAATTCTTCTCCAACCTTACACCTATACTACATTACACAATACCAATACCAATTATCGTACACTTTTTTTTTATTCTTCTTACATACCCCCACAAATTCCCACTATAAAATATTCCCTTCAATTTCATCAGCACCCCATCCTCCAATTTAACCCATACCTTGACCAACTCCATTGTTCCCCATGTAACCTACATTGTTCAAGACTTCAAAAATCATGTTCTTCCCTCACTCAATGTTTTCGGCCATTAGGTGCAATAAGGATACAATTTCATTCATTTTCATCCTACATTCTTCTCTCAACTCTCTCTACATTTCCAACACTTTTCTTCTTCTAACACTTAGACAAAAAAGAATTTTTCCTCATTTCTCCCTAGAGGCCGAAATATACTAAGCAAGGTAAGAAAAATTTTGTTCTTTCATCTTCAATATATTACTTAAAATCTCTAAGCCTATCCCCTTCATCTACTAACTTGATGAATTTTTCTCTTTTGAGGTACGCTTAAAGGCTCAAATCTTGAAGAACTTAAGGAAATCAAGACTTGGTCATTATTCATTAGCTTGAAGAGGACCTTCAAGCCATTTCTAGAAACGAGACAATAAGGTAAGAATTGTGGTTTAGTACTACATTTTTCTTTCCTCTTTTGATTCCAAATTTTAACACCAAAGTATGGTTTTAGTGTGGAAATAGGGGCTGACCTTGGAAGCTAGAACCAAAGGTGTTAATGTGCAAGAAAATACTCCATTTTAGGCTCAACTTGCAAAACTACACAAGGTAACAGTAGGATAGTTCATACTTTTCCATCCACTTTCTATTTTTTTTCCTAATGTTCCAGGTAATCTAAGCAAATATTTGTTAGCTATTTCTTCATCAAAATATATTCCTGCTTTAAATGTTAAACTCATATAATCATTACTACAATTTACTATATTGTTCCATTTTTGGATAGTTGTTTGTTCAAGTGCTCTTCTAGCTGCATCTTTTATATTAAAATTATTTTTTGATGGTTCGAATCCTAATAAAATTTCTCTTATTAATGTTGTAAAATTATATGGATTGTCACCCATTAATTTTTTTCGTTTTTTCTTGTCTGGATCTATTTGTTTTACTGTATTATATATATTCATTGTCGTATCTCCTAAAAGTGTTTCTAAATATACAAACATATATGTTTCTGTTTGAACTCCATAAAAACCAACCTTTGAAAGCCTAAGGGTTTAATTGAGGAATTTTAAAAGTTTAAGGACTAAAAATGAGATTTTTCAAACTGTGCAAGGACTTATATGTAAATTCGAAAATTTTAACTTGTGTTAACTGAAAAACTCATATTTTGAGTAAATTCCAAATATCAAAGTGTTTGTGTAAAGAAAACCAATTTTTTTAAAATTCTGAAGACTAAAGTGTAAAATACCAAACTCAAGGGCCAAAAGTGAAATTTCCAGGATTAATACAGTCCATGTGCCTGGAAAAATCACTTAATTTTAATTTTATAATATTTTAAACTCATGGTTCAAATTTCATAACAAGTGGACCCCAAATAAGCCTCAAGGGCAAAAACTCGAAAATTAGACTAGAAATGGAATCTTCAAAGGTTAAGAGACTTAAACTAAGACTCTTTCAAAACTGATTTTGTCCCAATAACCTCTGTTATAAGTGATAGTTTAAAATTAGAATCACATCAAAATTCCTTCCGGTTTGTGAGATCCAAATATTTTAAGTTCGGGCCAAAAATGACAATTTTGACAAAAAAGAAGATCAAATCGGAATTTCTCAAAACATCGACCCCAAACTCTTTGAAAAACCATTTCTCTGGATAATTTGGAGAATTTATAAGCTGACTTATAGTTTTCCGAGGTTGAGATCAAAACTTATTTGATTTCAAACCCGATAAATACTAATATTTCCAAAACGGGGCTACTTATGAAAATTTTCTTTTATCAAGGACCTCAAATTAATTATTTACCTTGCTACAGCCCTGAAATTTGTATAATTATATTTAATTATATATATAATTTTAGTTTTCTTAAAATAGTTGTGTTCAGTGTAGACTTCAGATAGATATTGCATGTTGTGCCCAAGGGAAGTCGGCAGGACATTGTGAATGCCACGACAAATTCTTCATATTTGTGGAAAGATTGTATTGTTCTTAGACTGACTAAAAACACGCGACTTCAAAGGCTATGTGAAACTGATGATTTTGCTGATTTGGTGAGGTTTTTGGAATGGATAACAAGCATTGGAGATGGAACGCTTGGAGGAGCTAATGATAGTTGTGCAACTATTGATATTCATAAAGATATTTTGCTCGAAGCATCTGGTGATCCAATTTCGACTATTATCGAAAACACTTATCCAATATTCAAAGATGCCACCGATAATCCGACATACATGAAGAATAGAGCTATCTTAGCGCCAACCCTCGATGTCATTGAGTCCATAAATTAATAATATATGACTTCCTTAAACTCATCCGAGGGTCATACTTATTTGAGTTCTGATAGCACCTGCAAATCGGATGTTAATGTTGACTTCTTGCATGATCTGCACATGCCAGAGTTCCTAAACATCATAAGATGTTTCGGTGTTCCTAATCACGAATTACATTTGAAAGTTAGGACTCTGTTATGCTTCTCAGGAAAATAGATAAATCAATTGGATTGTGTAACGGTACGAGGTTGGTGATCACGAAACTTGGTGCACATGTGCTTGAATCTAAGATTCTCACAGGTGTCAATGCAAGCCATAAAATGTTGATTCCACGAAAGATACTGACCCCTTCTGGCCTCAGAATACCTTTCAAGTTTCAGCGAAGACAGTTTCATTTGATCGTTTCATATGCTACGACGATAAGTAAGAGCCAGGATAGTCTCTTTCTAATGTCGGGTTGTACTTCAAAATCCGATTTTTAGTCATGGCCAATTATATGTTGCAGTTTCTCGAGTTACCAATCGAAAGAGTTTGAAAATATTAGTTTGTGGCAATGATGCATCTAAAAACAAACAGACAGATAATGTTGTGTACAAAGAAGTATTTCAAAATGTGTAATTTTTTGTGCGTTAATGTTGCTTGATTGTTTTAGGCTTTCTATTGTATATCTTTATATATAGATTATATTTCTTATATGGATCAATTTATCTAGCAACACCACACTCCTATTACACATCCCGTGCATCGCACGGGTGAAAAACTAGTATTTTTACAATGAACATGCATCAAGTATGCGAGTCTTCTGGGCTTAGCAATGCTCATCTCCTCGAATCGGAATATAATTTAATAACACAATTGTTTAGGCGTATTCCATATCACCATCACTCACATGATCACTCTAGCTAAATATAATTTAAGGACTTTAGCCATTTAACTAAATAATTAATGATAAAGAAAATATCTTTATTAATAAATATCATGAATAAAATTGTTTTTACAAAAGTATTATTAATTTTGATGTTAATTACATTGTCGTTTATGTTAAAATGTGTAATATTTAAGCAAATTGATATAAATTTGAGTTTAATAATTTTATGTTTTTTGTCTTGATTTTTTTTTCAAAAAAAAAAATGAAAAAGAATCGTAGTTTTATATTTTGTTTTATAATACCTTTATTTTTCCTTTCCCCTTTTATATCGGCCTCAAATGCTAGAAAAAGGAGTTGTCCACCGCCAATTACCACCTTTACTACATCAACTTAGCATTGAAGAACTTGTTAAAGAAATATTTTTGCAGTTGAAATGTAATATATTCTCACTTACAAATTATCGACAGCCTGGATATAAATGGAGTTTTCGGCTACGTGCTTGGATATAAATTGACCATTCCAAGATGCCAAAAAATAATTAAAATAAGATGAGTTTGATTCTCCATTTTTTTCTTTTTGAGATGGTTTGATACTCCATTTAACTTAAGGACAAACGGGTGAACTTAAAATTAGTAGTATAGGACACCTAATCGAAGAAATGGCTCGATCAATCTCTGTGGGATGTATATCTGTCCAACAAAGTTAATTGATATGTCTCCCTAGTCCCTAGTATAAACCAGTGTATATTTATTTTTCTCCAACAATAAGCTGTTAGCACGTGGGTGCCAAACTGACGTGGCACGAGATGGGTAACAACCGCTCAATAGATATTGTTTTTTTTTTAAATAAATGGAAATATATAAAAAAAAAGAAAAAAGTCCTGATCACAAACCGATCATGTAGCGAAGGAAAAACAATACAAAAACTTCAGGAAAAAGAAACAACAAGAATAACTTAATGACGCAATTTAAATGAAGAACGTCTATTTCTAGAAGATTTTCGAATGATGTTCCTTTGGTTTGTCTGCACGTGCTCGAGTATCGTCTTGATGGTCTGATGTAACCTTTCGAATGTTGGCCCAGGATCCTCGAGCCACAATTGTCATAGCTTTCATGGCTTCTGAAGAAACACATGAGTGAATGACAAGCGGAATAGTTGAGAAATCGTCTACCTTGGTCATTAAAGCTTCTAATTTGTCTTATGAAGTCAAAGTTGTTTCATCACCCTCTGTTGGATTCGAACTTGATTCAACAACATTGGAATAAACCACAATAGCTAACGGATTATCTTGCGTCATTGGTTTGGTGTGATCATTTGTAATCATTTATGCATACTTCTCTGAAATGAGACCCGGACTGCAATTTGTTTCCTGTAGAGTATCAAACGGATTGCAAGTGGAGATTTGAGGGCGTGAAGAACTTGTATTTTTACCATTACTAGCTAATTTTTTGTTGATGGCCACAAACCCGTCATTATCCATATGAACTACAAAAATTTCCCGGTAGGAGGTTGATCCTCAGCACTAGGGTGGTTTTCCTCGGCATAGTCCGCCCATCGTTTACTGGCAGTAACCCGAGAGGGTGAACCAACATGCAATACATAGATCGTTTCTTCCACTGAGTTATCCACGATCTTACCCTTATCTTTAGATAAATGAATATGTCTATAAGCCTTACGAACACGTGATCTACCCCTCTTGGATGAAGGGTCAGGACCATGAGACTCTTTAGGAACAGAAGGCAAAGTATGACGACATGCAGCAGTATTATGATCCGTAATGCAACAATTTGAGCAAAATTCTGGTAATTTCTCATAACTCAAAAAAACAAATGAACAATGACCCATACGTTCAACCATAATATGATCTTGAAGAGGCTTCGCAAGGCCAATATCTACCAAAACCCGGAAAAAATGGCCAAGAGAACCATTTAAAGATTTATCATCAATCTGTATAGGAGTTTCAATAGCTTTTGCAATACCCTTGATGATACTAGGATGCCAATACTCAATGCTTAATTCAAAAATACGCACCCACACACTAGCCGTGGAGGAATTAACCTTGCGGATTAAAATCAGAACCCATGGAGATAAACGGATAGAACCCGGATTAATTTGCCAAGAAGAACGCGATGAATCCCGCGTTCAATCCAAAGCATTGGAAAATTTAATACAATAATACCCCTTCCCCAAAGGAATTAATTTCCAATCAGATTTAATTTTCCATAAAGTAGTAAGACGAGTTTGTAGAGGCAAAAAAGGCCATGGTTTAGTACCTTTACTGAGCATTACTCGACCAATTAAAGAATATGAAAATTCCGAAATCCTTTGTTGGTACAAGTTTCCATCAATAGAAATGGAAAAATAATCACCTTTTTTGACGGGTTCAGAGGAGGGATGAGAATTACCCGTAACAACAGCCGCAAAGGAATGATTTTTGATCATTGTTGGAACAACATATTTCGTGCCCGGAATCTTAGAGTGTTCTGCCGGAGAAGAAGAAAAAGTCACTGGTAAGCCTTCATTAGAAATTGGTAATTGGGGCAAGTGAGGCGGACGATCACAACTCCCAATGCCATAGCATCCACCAGAGTAGGAGTCACCAAAGGGATTCTTGAAGCAACGTCGAGAGTAGCCACATCGGAAACCCGAACAGCCGCCGGAGGGATCAATCGTGAACCAAATTCAATTGCAACCATGTAATTCGAATAATCCCCAGAAATATCAGAAACCCTCCAAGAATGATGGATGGCATTATTTGAAGAAGGGACATAATCTCTAGAAACAAGTGGTGGCCTGATGACCGGAGAAGGAGCACCAACAACGAGTGGAAAAGTAGCGTCGAACAAGAGTTGGGAAGCATCCAACACATGTGATGCAACGATGTGATCAACATAGACATGTTTAGAGCCTTTCTTGGGCAACAAAACCAACGGACGACCAAGAGGAACAAAAGAAACAACTGAAAAGGAGACAACATCCATCCCTATGCCGGAGGAGATGGCCGGAATCTTAGGCCCAAACATAATGGACGACGACACTAAACTCACAATTTTGTCTTGATAAAGAAAAATCTCTTTTGGAGGCCGGAGGAAAGAAGCTCAACTCTTGCTTATAAGCGATAATCTACCCGTAGTTAATGTGAGATATATAACTCTCCAACACGAAATTGTTTCATGTGGTATGTATCATATAAAAGGCAAAGTGTATCTAAATTCAAATCCGTAACACTAAACCTGAAATTAGACTTATATTCGAACCATTAACTATTCTCCCTCCTTATCCCCGAGCCACATATACACTATAGTCCTCGTCATTTTAAGGAAATGTAATTTGGAGAAAACAAAATATTGGAGATATATGTAACAAATTCTAAATACTAATAAAACTGAAATGTATATATCTCTATCATAAATTAAATCATAAAATTTCATTATAACTTCAAGGTTAATATCCGGGAAAATTAGCGTAAATTGGAAAATTTGTAAAGTTGGATAAATGTCCGCAATTAAGGGGTTTATATTTCTAATTTTTACAAATCAATAAGGGTAAATTTTAGTTTATATTAGGATTTAGAGAGTCAGAGAAAAAATTAATAATTACTTTAGGGTTTCAATTATTATTGGGGGAGTAGATGGATGTAATTTGGAGACAAAAACAATCTATGCTAGATCAAACAACAAGGCCACAATTATATGAAGCACTGATATGGATACGGGATACAGATACAATACGACACGAGTACAAGAATATGGTATATTTTGAAATTTTAAGGATACGAGTACGGTATATATACACATATAAAATTACATATTTTTATATTATTGAAAATACATGTGTACTAAGTACAATTAAAAAAACAATATTTTAAGTACAAAAAAACTAAAATTTCATAAGTACTCAAATCTGAAATATGATAACTCACATAGACACACAAAAAAATACTGAAAAAATGAACATTAGAATGAATTCTAATCTATTTCCATGTGTAGATAGGGGTGTCAATTTAGGATCCGACACGCAAACCCGACACGAATCTAACACGAAATTAATGGGTATGGGTCCAAGCTTAGGTGGGTCCGGTCGAAATGGTAGGTCGGACCGACTAACTCCGCCAATTAAACAGTTGAGTCCGGGTCAACCTACTATGACCCGTTTAACCCGTCTAACCCGTTTGTGAATTTAAAAAAATTAAGTAAATAATTAATTGTAAGAAAAAAACAACAAACAAGAAATATCTTTAAAACTCAAATGATAAAACCTCATTAATTATGTATTTTTTATTATTATGCATATCTTTTTTGAATATTGTCCTCAAAATATAATTAGTATGTTATGTTATTTATGCAATTATGTCATTTCTTTTTGTATGTTGTAAATTGTAATATTTTTTATTGATCGAATAGTGTATGATTAGAAAAAAATAAATTTATTGATTAAAAATATTAAATATATATTAAAATAATTTTATTAGACGGGTTAAGTGGTCGGGTCCGGTTACTGTGAAATAAGCGGTCGGGTCCGGGTTCAAGATTCTCGACACGAATAATTAAACAGTCGGGTCCGGTCAATTTGTTTCGACACGCGAACTGCGAACCCGACCACGAACCCGGACCCAACCCAAATTGACACCCCTATGTGTAGATGTATCCATGGAGTATCCGTGAAGTATCGACAAAGTATCGATCGGATATGTATCCGATACGGATACGACATCCTCAGAGTAGTGTCCGTGCTTCATAGGTAGGGGTGTCAATTTGTGACACGACACGATAACCCGACACGAACCTAACACGAATTTAGCAGTGATGTACAACCCTTAGCGAGTTCGGGTCAAAATCGGTCGGACATGGTTAACACGTGAAATAAATAGGTCAGTGTGGTCAGTCGACCATGGTCGCACACGATTGACCTATTTAACCCATTTAAATTTATAGTGACATATTATTTTCATATTTTGTGATGTTTTAGTTAGTTATATGATGTTTTAGTTAGTTATATGATGGACACATCATTGAATGCATTTTCTAATAATCTAAAGTAATTTTTATTTATAAATTTATTTTTTTTTCTCTTTTTTATTTTTTTATTTTTTTCGTGTTATATAGATTTTTCCTGTCGCGTTCAGGTTACTCGTGTCATAAATGGGTCGTGTTCGTGTCGTGTATCTTAACACGAATAATTAAACGAGTCGTGTTCGTGTCAAACGTGTCATAACCGTGTCAGGACACGACCCGCGAACACGAAACACGACACGATTGACACCCCTATTCGTAGGGCCACATTAGGACAAAACAAGACTTTGCTAGTATCAATTGACTGAGATAGGGACATTTGACCATGTGTATACATATAATGTTTTACATAGAAAAAATGAGGCCAAAGTAATATTTGAGTTTACTAAATTAAATTAT
Organism: Rehmannia glutinosa; assembly: GCA_016081115.2. NCBI lineage: Eukaryota > Viridiplantae > Streptophyta > Magnoliopsida > Lamiales > Orobanchaceae > Rehmannia > Rehmannia glutinosa. Next base: position 530,031 of record JABTTQ020000690.1, read on the forward strand.
ATACTCCTATCAATTAGATGGGAGAAAATTCATGAGTTTGCGGTTAACCCAGTAATTCTTCTATTGAAAGTAGTTGATGAAGTATTAATAAATTATTATATACTGATTTAGTCAATTGGTACATTCGATTAAAATAATTGTTGAGTCATTTTCTAGTCTTGTTCAATGTGGTTGCTTGTGCCTCAAAGTCTGATTCCCCATAATAATCAAACTCCCCTCAGGAGAAAGAAGATTAGGGATTGTCTTTTTCGATTTGATTCATTTACTGAAATAATTTTTGGTGTTAGATTTGGTTTGTGTAAAAAATGGGCACAGAGTCGTTGCTCGATTATGAACCTTCGGAGCTGAGTTTCCCATGTAAGTTTAGTTTCATCTTCATCACATTTGACTTTGTTATCTGTTGTTCTTTGTTTGGGTCAGTTGTATTTGATTGCTTGGTTTTCAGTTTTTCCTTTTTCTTTGTGTTTATTTTAATGATGATTGCTATCTTCTTTCTTTCTTTTTTTTTTTTAATCAGTTGAGCTGAACAAGCAACTATCTTCGTCGATAAGATTGTTGAATAAGACCGAAAATCATGTTGCTTTTAAGGTGAATTTATTTGTTTTGGATGATTATATGTGTTTCTTGTGAGTTATCTACCTCATGATCGTTCAATTAGATGAAAATTGTGATTTAATAATGTATTCATGTGGGTTATTTCTGTTCAGCTTTTGACCACAAACCCGAGAAATTATGGGGTTCGACCAAGAATTGGAATTCTCTTGCCTGGATCAGAGTGTAACATCACAGGTTCTTATTCTTCTTTTGTTGTATTATTATTGTTGTTTTTTTTTTTTTTTGAGAGGTTGGATTATTGCGTTAACACTTAGGAGCCATTGTCTTGAGATTGATTCTTTGGTTTTGCGGCATTTGAAAGAACTAAAATTGGTGTAATTTGTAGTTACTACACGAGCCGTGAAGCAGGGTTCCCACAACATGAAGTGCAAGGACAAATTTATGATTCAAAGTGCAGTTGCAAGTCCTGGTGCAACCATGGAAGATGCTGGGAAAATGGTAGTTATAACTGAATTTGACCTCATTATAGTTTAACTATTATTTCCCTTATTTCTTGCTTTATGTTCACAGCTGCATTTGTTTGCCTGTTTCAAAAAATGGAGTTCCCAAATATATGTGATTTAAGTAATGCTGGCTTTTTAGTAGTCGACTTTTAACTTGCATTTTCATTGTGTAGTTTAATAAGGAGGCAGGACATGTTTTTCGAGAATGCAAGCTACGAGTGGTTTATAGCAAGCCGACAGAATCTTCTTCGGGGGCACCTTTGATAGAAAATCAAAAGCTCGGTGTTCTTGAGGTTGGTGTGTTGAAATTTAGAGTTTTCTTTTATGTGCTCCTTTGTTTGACAGTGCCACTTTTGTTGGTTCACGCAGGTCACTGAACCTGTTGTAGAGCCTCATGACAATAATTTACAGGTGAAAATCCAGTTTTCTGATGCGGATTTTACAGATATACAAGGAATCATTTGTTTATTGGGCCAACAAAGGCATTATTAGTTGATGATCTTGTGATTGTAACTCGTATGTTCATTGTGTAGCTTAATAAGGAGGCGGGACATGTCTCACATGAGTGCAAACTACAAGTGGTTTACAGCAAGCCAACAGAGTCTTCTTTTGGGACGACTGTGATGGAAAACCCAAATTCTAATGTTCCCGAGGTTGGTGTATCGAGATTTAAAGGCTTATTTTTCCATTCTCCTTGGGCCTAATTCTGCAAGCTACGATATTCACTGAGCCATTTTTGTCTGTTCTTGCAGGTCATTAAGCCTGTTGTACTTGTAGAACCTGTTGACACTGTTTTACAGGTGAAAATCAAGTTTGTTATGCCCATTTAAGTAGATAACACATGGAATCAGTTGTTTAATTCAGTCCATGACCTTCTGCTATTGGGTTGAAACGAATACTAAGCTAGATACCTTAAGAGGGAAAAGTTTTTGGTTATAATTTTTCACTGGTTTACTTATTATGTTTGTTCCATTTATGTTAATCCTGAACTATAAATGTTTCTTTCGTCATTAATGAAAGCAGTATCAGGTTTTAATACCATTTGCAAAGATTCCAAAATCTAGGTCCGACGTCACCACAGTTGAAGATTTGAAGTTTAGATCATAATTGAAAACAATTTATCTAATAAATGAATTTTTTCCCCTAATTTTTAAACAAACTAGTGCTAGTTACACTGAGAAATTCTATCCAATATGATAATTTAATTTTTCGGCATTCTTATGATGGAAGCTGTCAGATAGTGGTCTAATGAGAAAGATATGTTCTTTTGTTTCCAAACATTTGCTGCTGTATTAGCATTATTAGGATGGCATGACCTGAAAATTATGTATCTGGGCAGCAATACAATATGGAAATAAGTTGGTTGAAAATATGTCATCTGATCCTTCCGAATATCTGTAGTTGTCTATCATTGTATGTTGAGTTCATCTATTTTATTTGTTTTGCCGACTGAAAAAATTAGATGAGCACACGGAAGCTTCTTGACGTCCAACCTCCAGAACTCCAATTTCCTTGTAAGCAGAGTGCAATTTCAATGTAGTGCTATATTTCATGGTCCTCTAAATTCTTTGTGCTTATTGCATTGCAACTTAATTTTAACAGTAAGCCTGGAAAAGGAGCTCTCTTGTTCACTTCAATTGTCCAATGTGACTGAGAATCACGTTGCTTTCAAGGTATGTTTCCATCAATAACCTCCTTTTGGTATTTCTTTCTTCTCTGTACTTAAGAGCTCTCGGTATATGCATGTATTGCATTCACGCGAATCTTTTGTGTCATAATCATCTTTAGGTGAAGACTGCCAGTCCAAAGTACTTGGTCCAACCACATATTGGGGTTCTTTTACCTCAATCTATGAATGAAATCACAGGTAGCTACTTGACCACTTCTGGTTTGGATTTTCAATACTATATATTTATGTATTTTCTACTTTGGACAGCAGATGATAAAACTGAAAATTGAATTTACCCTCTTGTTGTGTTCTTCTGGAATAATATTTGTAGTTGACACAAAACCTGAAAAGAGTTGAGCTTTTTCTGTTCCAAATCGAGGTGTTCTGAATGTGTTTTGTCACTGCACTATTTTGTCTGCATATAATTATAAGTCAAATTGAGTGCTTTTAATTGTTTTTTTGTGAACAATTTTCATCTTTGCAGTAAAAATGCAAGCACCAAACAAGGTTCCATCTGACATCCAAAATGAGGATAAGTTTCTGATACAGAGTGTAGTTGCACCTGCTGATGCAACCATGGAGGACGTCATCCTGGATATGGTAGCAATAATCTTTTCCAACAATATCTATAAAAATTTCACAAAACTCGTGTTTTGGAAAACGAGATAAAAGTGATTATTGATATGAAATATCTTCAATTTATCAGGAGCAACCGGACTAACATACAGTGTTATTTATTTATTTATTTTACATTTTGGGTTTTCTTTTGACAGTTTGATAAAGCAAGGTCACCTATTGAAGAGTGTGCACTGCAAGTGGTTTACATCTCCAATCAGGAAAAGAATAGTAATCGTATTGGTGAATTAATTCTAATTGGCATCATCATTGGCTTGCTGGGTTTAGTTTTCGGGTACCTCATGAAACAGACACTATCATTGATCTGGTATTCAACTCTGGCTTTGAAACTCTGGTTAATCTAAATATCATAACTGGTTAAAAATAAAGTTGAATTTATTTGTTGAAATGCACCGTTTATTTGTTCATTCGTTAGTGGATTCTTTATCTTTGTTGGTGGAACGATCCGTTGCCTATGTGAATAGATGGAAGGATTAGTAATATGGAGAGTACTATTCACCTACATATATTTAATTAAGCCAAATTTTGAGGAGTAAATAACCGTAAAGGTTATATAGAGGGGTAAACTTGGAAATTATAGGATAAGTGCAACAATTCGTAAAATTTAGGGGATTAAAGTAGAACAATTCAAAGTTAAGTGGACAGTAGAAAAACTCACATAGTTTGGGGCAAATTAAAATTACCTCTAAATTGAATTATCGAGTACTAACTATAAAATGTTTTTGAGATAGTTTTTCATTTTATGGAGTCTTGGTAACTTGAAATTATGATCTCAGGGACTTCCTTAATTTTAGTGGTCGAGTCAGTATGACTAAAACCTCCGCCCTTTTTAACTGTGATCATGTATCGTAGGAGATGTCAATATTTCAATATAGTAATTCTTTGTAGTTATATACTCACCAGCCAGATGAATTGTTGCATAAAAGGTGACTTTTTTATTTTAAAAAAATAGTTTTTCCTTTTCTTCAACCGAGTTATTACATCAACTATCTTGGTCCTAGTTAAAAGAAACAAATCTTATGCTTATACATGTAAATCCAGTTATTGCATCTATTTGCTAAACATGGAATCCAGTTTAGCTCCATGAAGCTTCATGTCTTTGCACCATCTGTGGGCTGTGTCCAAACTTAGAACCCGGAAACTCTAATCCTTTTCAAATAATTCTAGATAATTTTTAGGTTAATCTGTTTTTTTGTTCTCACTTATGCTAGTCAAGTCCAGCCGTATTAATTGCCTAGTCGACAGAGGTTGAATGTAAACAAATTGTCCTAATCTGTTCTCTTATGATATATCTTCGATGGGTCTTGGCTAAGATCTCAAGTATTCTTCTGGAGACTTTACTATTAATAATTCAATGGCTAATATATTGTCTCGATTTCATGATACTATTTAGAATATACTCCCATCCTTGTTGGCTAACAGCCTAACATAGAAATTTTTAACTCACTGCAAAAATAAAGCTGGTGTTAAAATCCAAAGACCTTTCTACATTTATAGGTTTAGAATATGCTCCATATTTGTTGGCTAACATATTTGGATTGTGTTTTTCTGTTAACAGGAGCTTGGCAATGTTAGCAGTAATGCTGATAATAAAGATGATAAAGGAAGTGTTGTCAGACTCTGTTGAAGATTTGATAGTGAAGATCTGTATGCATCTTGTGTTTAGACTCAAGGATGGCATGCGACTGTGATATATAGGATTAAGATTGATATATAGTTGAATCACTTTTACGATAATGATTGTGGCAAACAGGACAATGAAATGAAATATTGTCTCTGTCAGTCAACCTTTGTTCTCTGTGAATTAGAAAGAACGATCGCAGTCATACTTCTCAAGGCATTTTGTAAATATTGTCTTGTGCTCTCTCTCCCTACACAAATAGTGATCCTAACAATCGTAATGTACATGAGAACCAAACTGGGGATCGTTGTTTTTTGCTATTGCATCGAGAGTTAGAAGTGTTTTTTGAGCTTTATTTGGTTGTGATTCGAAATCTGTTGGCTTTTTTATCTTTTACATTTACTGCAATTGTAAAAAATTGTGTATCATAATGCTGCTCTGGCGAAAATTTGAAGCAGGGTAATTTTTCCGTCCGAGGATATTAAAAGATTTTTTGGCTTATGGTTACTTTCTCTGTGTTTAGCCAGTTTTACTTGATAACATGTAGTTTGTGTTATTGTAAATAACTAGTATATAAGAAGCATTTTAATTATCCAAAGAAAAATGTATGCATCTCATGAGCTTGCAATATATTACAATTGACACATAAATCAACTTGTACAAATTTTTTTATTATAAGTTAGTATAGGACGAGTCTTGATAGACTTTCTGTTTATGCATGGCCTTTGTAAATGCTACACTATTAGGCAGTACTCAAAGAAGATTTAGAGGGTGTTTGGCTAAAACTTTTAAGCTCATACATCTTATTATTCAAGAGCTTGTAAGATGTTAGTTCTTATTTTGAAAATAAGATATTGTAAGTGTTTGGATAAAATAAGATGGTAGAGCTTATAAAATGTTAATAATGCCAAATTTTGTAACTAAAATGATCAAAATCAAAATTAGTTGTTGAAAATAAATTAGGGTGCCCGACCTTTCTATCTATACTCTATGTTATTTTTTTATCTTAAAAGCATGAATGTTTCTGCTAAAATGTTGATGGACTAAAATGCCACAGATGTGTTATTACAATAAATTTTAAACTTTTAATTACTAATTAGGAAGAAACGTGGACCTTAAAATGAAACGGTTCCTTTGCTTTTTCACCAAATTAATAATGGACATAAATATACCTTAAATGGTTGACGAAATGGTTCCTTTCAATTAGTGGCAATCCCTCATTTTTTTCATTTTTCCTGGCATTTTGGTATTTCACAGAAATAGTTCATTTGGATTGGTATCATGTTTCTGCTAAAAAACCTTTACATTACAGCACATGTACAGTTTCAGCTTCTCTTTCAAATGAGTTTACTGATTTAGTATGTTGATGATTATATTCTCCAAAACATATTTATTTTGTATGATTACATTATTCTATGTGCATGTTTGAGTTACATAATTTGCCTATTTCTCGCTCGTGATATCACTGAGCCTCCTCCTTAATTTTCTCCAGGCATGGAGATAATGGAATGAAGGCACTATTGTGGCTTTAAAAGATGAAAGCATACCATGTCCAAGCTTCCACGCCGAGATAATTCTTTGAAGACCAACTCGGCTATTGTTTCGTGCAAGAATATCCTATAAATAGACCATGTCAAATGTTGTCAATGCTTGGTAATGAATGTATCTCCTAGAACAACTTGCATTTACTAAAAAGCAGAGCTCGCAAAGCCAGACGATTATAGGCTCCTCCAATAATGTTAGTATTACAGTACTTGACGGTTGATATTGCATATTTTAAGTGATCATTGATGCTATTATATTCTTTTTTCTACATTAATTATATGAATAAAAACTGCATATTAGTGCTATAATTGGTACTGATTGTGCTAAAAAATGTTGGCAATGATATAATTCAAATCTTTTGATCGTGATGTAATTCAAGTACCCTATTTCGATCATGTTGACAAAGCAACTGCTACTAGACACCTTTGTAGGTCTTATTCAAATTACAAGCAAACTATTCATATTCAGGGGGGGGAATATTTTCGCTACTGTTAGAAGCAGAATCTTGCCAGCAACTAATACACTTATAGCCAGACAGAAAGAGAAAAATGCAAAAATTAAAAGTAATAATCTCTTTCTCTTCTATCTTAAAAAGACGAAAAGAATATTTCTGTCAAAATTATGATTGGTTAAAATATCCATGTAGTCTACAATTTTTAATGGCAAATTAGTAACTTCACCCATATTAGCTACACACAGCGTGATAGAAAACAGATCTGCCTCCACTAAAAACAGGCGCCTCTTCAGTTAATATTCTCTTCTTAGACTTTTATTCATTGTATTGGTTTCAGAAAGAAGATAACGATAAAAAAAGTCGGACCAGATCAACTTCCCTTTCCTCGGACTGAAATAAGCCAGGATTTCTTCGATTTTGTAAAGAGATATCTCGCCAGACTCCAACTCATATTTGATATTTTTTTTGTCCATTTACTGTTTTATTTGGAATCACACCGACTTATTAAAAATATGATTCTTTATATAGCTCTGCCATTGGATGCCTCTGTCGGTGGTGGTGTGTGCCTACGCACTTTCATGATCTTATGCTTGGACTCACTTTTAGATTTAGAAAACTTTGAGTGTGGAATTCTTGTATGGACTCTGTATTTTGTTATCTATTTACAGGATACAGGCGGATTTAAAAGTCTGGTTCTTGGTATGGGCTCTTCTCTTTGATGTTGTGTCCGCATCTCTAAAGTTTGATTAACTGCGTTGAATTCTTGATCTTGTTCTTGTCTTTGATGTCTGATTGTCTTTGTTTGTTTATTTATACTCTTTTTCACATTTAAATATCAAATAATTTTGTCGTAGTTTCGAATGGGCAATGTTCTTGATTGCTCTACGTGTTTAAAAAAATTATTATAATGATATGAAGAAGAATAATTATGTTATGGGTTTTGATTTTTATATCGATTTTAGGTTGAGTTTTGAAGAAAAAACCTTTTTTACGCTGCCAACTTATAAAATCCCCATTAAGTAAAGATAGCGAACGATACTAAAGAGACACTATAGGTAGATGTTAAATAGGTTGCTTTTTGGAGGAAAAATTTATAGCCACTGTTGTTTGTTGATTCAATATTGTTTTCATGCTTCCTCTTCATGAGGCTTTCGAGGAGAGTGATAAATAAGTCAAAGATGGACTAGGTATATACTTTTGTTAGAGTGATTAAGTACTAAATGGCTTATCTCTCTAGCAACTTAAGCTTTTAAAATATTGTGGTCATTCAACATGGTATCACAGCCATGCCAAACAAGATGTCTCAAGTTCAAACCTCACCGTCACACATAAAAATGTTCCATGTCCTAGGCTTCATGAACAACTGTCTGCACATGAGGGGGCATGCTATAGTGATTAAATACTAAATGAGTTACCTCTCTAACAACTTAATCTTTTAGATGAGGTGGTCATTCTACAACTTTCTTTAATTCACACACATTTTATATTGAGTATAGTTTTCAATTCATGAATCTGATTTGTTCTCACAGAATTATAGAGAACCACTGGATTGGTGGTTAGATAAGGTGTTGAGTTCCTTGAATGGTGGACCAAAGACAAATCAGTTTGAGGTAATATTTATTTTTCATCATTCGAGTATATATTGAACCACTTTCTTTTGGTTTATTAATTATTACCCTTTTATACATGCACGACTCGGAATTGAAAATCTTATCTCTATTTAAAGCAAATTTTTGTCCCTATCTAATATACGTACATGCACACGCGTGTGCACACACTTAAAACACGGACACACACATATAATATATATCAAAATAAACATGTTAAACTCATAGTTATCTTTGGTGGGCTACCACAAAAGTATACTATCCATTTAAAGTTGTCTAAATCTTGTCAAGAAATTAGAAATGCGGCAAGTATCTTATGCAATTCACTGGTTGAAGTTCAATGTCCCTACTTTTATATATTTGGACGAACAAATCATTTATTGATTAACTTTTGTGTGGAATATGAAGGGGAGGGACAAAGAGAGATAAGAAAAATGAGTTGTTTTTTTAATTTAAGGTTTATCCTATTTGTTATCGTTTCTTTATTCTTTCGTCGATTTTCTTTCTGAGTTTATTGATATCTATTACGGGTTTCCTCATATTAATCATGATATATTTATTATGACTTCACATTTTACATCATTTAGTGGACTTGATTTGCGTCTGTTGGATTTGTTTGTGTGCGTATCAACCATCTACTTCTTGCAGCGTCGGCACTATATTAAGCCATCTCATTTTCTTTAATTCTCCTTGTACTTTGTTTTGTTGGATGTTTTAAATACAACAAATTGAGTTGTCATGAAATTAGCTTTTCACATAGTAGGGGTTCAGAAAAATTCTTTTGTAGAAAATGTGTATAATTGTTGAAAGAATTTGCAAAATTTCAAAATCTTTTCCAACTCGCTTATGTGCTTTTATCGTAATTTGCGGCTTATTTTTGTTTGTTGTGTTTTTTTATATCTTTTTTTTAAGTATTTGTCTTGAAGTGTTGTTGGTTTTGCTATCCCACAGACTTGTATGTTGTTTTTAAGCATGCCTTATTTTTGTAATATATTAATAGTACTAGAAAGAGTGTAAACTTCAGGAAAATTCATCGAGACCTTTGCCATAGATTTTGCTAGCTAATATCTCAAGGATTTGGATATGCTTTAGGATTTCAAGATTGTTATATTTAACATATTATGATGAAATATAAATTCATGACATGGTTACATATACTGAAGCATCTTATCATTTTAGCTTTAAAGACAACGACAAGTTTTCCTTTAGCTTAAGTCATTTGAATGTGGAACTCAATATTCTCTGGCTTGACAAAGTAAAAATACTTCCCTTAAACAGATAACAACTGGTTTAAATGCAATTGTTCAAGATTGAAGACATAGTTTCGTTTCTGCTTTATTTTTTTAGTCATTTGACATTTGTTTGTGTGAGTAAGATTTATGCTTTTAAAGGAATTGTGTGTGATCAGAGTGTACCAGAACACTATAGTCAATCTAATGGATTTGGATGCTGATATGAAAGCTCTAGAATATATTGCATAAAGTTCCTTTTTCTGAAGATTAATTTCTAGATCTTTAGCTATAGCTAAATATTTGTTTCAAGCGCATGTCATGATCATGCTGATGCCTTTCTATTTGACAACTATTGATTGGCAAATACCAAACAGATGAACAAGCCTTGGTGGATATTATTACATTCGTAGGAAATGGACCAACGATCAGAATAAGTACATTGGATTGGCTTGGTCAATTCTAATACATGTCACAGCCAGTGTTTGGTCATCCCTGTATTAAGCTATATCTGAGGTATGTCTTATTTTTTCGCGTCAGAAAGCTTGTTTCTTTTGGACCTTATAATCTGAGCTTTTCCAAAAAATTATTTCAAGGCATGAGTTTATTGGATTTTGATAAACAAGATAAGATATATGAACCACATATCCTCTAGATATTGTTATTCCAATTTTTTCTTGGAATAATTTTTTTCTCTTTATATTTTGTGTGTTTTGAGCATTTTGTCGAAGTGATTTATTAAATTCTAAATTCTTACTGTAACTTCTGAGTTGGAGTCTGGCAAGATATCTCTTTACAAAATCGAAGAAATCCTGGCTTATTTCAGTCCGAGGAAAGGGAAGTTGATCTGGTCCGACTTTTTTTATCGTTATCTTCGTTCTGAAACCAATACAATGAATAAAAGTCTAAGAAGAGAATATTAACTGAAGAGGCGCATGTTTTCCAACTGAAGAGGCGCCTGTTTTTAGTGGAGACAGATCTGTTTTCTATCACGCTGTGTGTAGTTAATATGGGTGAAGTTACTAATTTGCCATTAAAAATTGTAGACTACAGGGATATTTTAGCCAATCATAATTTTGACAGAAATATTCGTTTCGTCTTTTTAAGATAGAAGAGAAAGAGATTATTACTTTTAAGATAATTTTTGCCTTTATCTTTCGAATTTTACCATCTTTCTTTGTTGAATGTAAGAAATCATGATTTAGCTATAATGAAGTTGGAAATTGCTTATCTGATTGCCAAAAACTAGAATTTCAGTATTTTACTAATTTAGAGCTTAATATACCAAGATGTCTCTTGAACATAATTGTATATATGATGTTTATGATTACAGTGAATATATTGGTGTGAAGTTGGATAGGCCAGCTAATTTTGATTAAAGACATGCTTTTCGTTGCTGCAAAGTTTGTTTTTGGAGTGACATAGGAAAAGAGTTTTTATTGTATGAGAGTGTAAATACATTATTATTTAGCATTAATTTTATGTGCTACCTACTTTGAAACGTTTGTTAATTCCTGACCTTTGATTTTGGGCTCTAAAGATTGATGTATTTGCATTTGAATTATAATTGTTGGTTGATATAAATGTGTTAAATTGGTCCTATTGCTCATGAATTATAGGGTGTTTGTCTGTTTAATGTTCAATAGACAACTATTTTTTTAAAGCAAAACTAACAAAAAATACTAAACAACAGTATTGTATTATATTGTTATGTAATTCATCACAAAATACATCGGTTCTTAACATTGTTTTACATAGTAAAGACAACTCGAATTAAATTTTAACCAACTTTAACTCAACAATTGTAAACCGTTGTTGTTTCTTCCAAAGACATCGGTTTTTCATCAATCATCAAATACATTTCTATACAACTCATCTAAACTATTACGCATGGCGTCTTTTGGTCCACCATGCCTCGACTACATTTCTCTTATTAAAATTTTATTTCATAAAATATAAGTCTTTAATCTTGCAAGACTCTTTTCAAGTCAAACTATATTGTACGATTTTGACTGATATGTATATAATAAAGTCAACTTAACTTATATTTTATTAATAAATTATTTTTAATTTTAATTGAATTAGTAAAACTATAGGGTTCATGTGCAACGCACGTGCACCTTACTAGTAATATTAAAAGTGTGAACAGGTTGGATGGTTTCTTAAAACTTTTGATTGGACAAAAGTATCCTTTAACATAGTTAATTTTAGGGGCAATTAAGTAATTTGGTATTTATTTCATTTGTTTAGTTACAAGACAAATGACCTTTTACATCCCAAATTCTTCTTATGTTTTCTTTCAATTGTAACTTTTAAAATATTTTGAATTTTTAAATAAAACCATTTCATATTAAACTACATTCTGAAAGCTTTCCAATCATATGTTATAAGTGTGTGTGTATGTATATATATATATATATATATATATAAAAGACTTCATATGAGAGAATTTTAGCCGTTTAAATTTCAGTATTATGCAAAGTTGTATACTTATAAAAAAATTAACCAATTAAAATATATTTATAATAATTCTAAAGGAAAAAGAAATATGAATCGATAGTTGAAACAAAAAGAAAAAAAAATCTAATCATGGGGGGAGGGGGCTTGTTTAAATAAATAAAAAAAACCAAAATACATGATCCACGAATTTTGCTAATTGTTGCAATACAAATACTCTTTAGCTAACAAATATTTATCTAAGTATTTTAATGGATGTACCCTTTAAAAGATTTTAAATCTTAATTTAGACTCAATTATATATATATAATAATTTTGATGATTTTTTGTAATAAGACATCAGTCATTGTTATAATGAATTGTAAAACAAACATATTTAAAATAATAATAATCTCACGCTCAAATAAAAAAAATTAAAAAATAAATTAAAACTTGATGAGCAATATTTCTAAACTAATCATGAGAAAAAAATATTTTTTTATGTGGAGATATAACAAAGAGCATATAAAATAAGAGAAACTTTTGTTCTATTTTAATTATATTCTTGTGCTGTTTTTATGGCCTAGAAAATAGGCGGGAAGTACAAAAAAAACGACAAAGAAAAAGATGAATAAAGAGAGAACAAATGTTTTTGCAGCATTTAATGCCTTTTTGAATCAAGTATATTTAAAATTAAAAATAATATAAAAATCTCCCACTCAAATGTAAAAAAATAAAAGTAAACTAAACATGGATGATAGCAATATTTTCTAACCTAAGGAGGTAAAATTTTAGTTTTTAATGTGGATGTGTAAGAAAGAGTAATCTATGTTTTATTTTAGTTGTTTTCTTGTGCATTTTGTTATTTATGGCCTCAAATATAGGGATGAAGTACATAAAAAATTAACAAAGAAAAAAATAGAAGAAAGACAAAATAATTTTTTTGCACCAAAGTAAATCTCCGTTTACACTTTAAATAGGGATAAAAATATGATTTTTACAAAACAATATTTATATCTCGCATCATGAACTTTAGTTTCAAAATTATTGTTCTTTATTAAAATATATTATGATTTCAGTCTATATTGTCAACAAATTAACATATGATTTAATACAATAAAAAAACCCTAATATAAATTAGCAATTAATAGAAAATTAATTGTAATAGAGTTAAAATAGGCATATATTTCCTATTATAAACTTTAAAGAGAAATTTTAGAAGCCGTTTATTACATGTTAATATGAGTAACACTTGATTGTAAGTTAAAAAATTACACACCTATAAAAGCTTATAAGAAAAAATCAATAAGATATTATAAAATTCACGAACCAAACAAATATACATTTTTTTATCTATATCTATATCTATATTTAAATATATATATGTATACTTTTTCTATATATCTATTTATTATACTAATATTAAAAGTTTTAATAGGTTGGATTGTTTTTGGAAACTTTTGATTCAACAAAAATATCCTTTTGCCATAGTCAATGTCAAAATTATTTCTCTTTTTCCAATTTCATTATAATCAATCAATTATATTCCATTAAAAATATTTTATTTACTACTTATATGGTGGGATATTGTTCAAGTTTTTAAATTCATGTTATTAGTGGATAGTTTGAGTTTAATCAAATGAAACATATAAATGTTAAAAGATTAATAATAAAGAGTTAAAAATTATATGTGTCATAGCTAGAAACTTCTGAAAAAATATTAAAAGACATTAAATAATATATATAATATGACATTTTCGATAAAGAAAATTGATTCGCTTAAAAAACACACCTTTAAAAAATTATAAAGATTCAAGTACAAATACAATAATTATTATAAAATTAATATTATAAAATATCTTAAATTTTACAAAATGAAGTATGTGAGAAATATTATGACAAGAATTAGGAATGAAAGTTGTCTAAATAAATATATATGAAATTTTTATTAAATAAATAAAACAAATTAATATGAAACAATTTGATACATGTACCAAACTTCGGTATTTCTTAAATTTCATATTAGTTTAGGTACCAATATAATATTCACAATACTATTTATGTATCAAATTAACTGTGTTAAATCATATACAATACTAAATTAGAGCAAAGTGATCATATTTAGTGCCAAGTCAAAAATTCTACGGGGCTAAGGAGATAGAAGAGGGTAGTTAAGGGATTGCGTACAATTTGAAATCCAAACTTCTAGCAATTATATATTTTCTTATTTGATAAATTTTAAATAAAATTTAAAATACCATATATCTTTTTTTTTTCTTCAATAATGGAATTAAATTTTATGAGAATGATAGGTAATTATATTTTTCAATAAATAATATTATTTAGAAATAAAAGATTCAAATCAATATAACATTTTACGGTCTCTTCAACAGTAAAAATAATATAGATTGATTTTAACATATTGAGAATAATTATAACTTGTATAAGCATATGGTTCAGAAAATTTACAACTATATATTTTATAATAAATAGAAATAATAAATTTCAATTGCAAGTACGATCTCTAATAGTTTAATATATATTTCTAAAACTAATTGAGTTAGTGTTTCTTTTAAAAAACCATAAGTTTTTGTAAAGTAATTTTCAAATATAAAAGCTAATAAGTATTATATATATTTAATTGTTGAGGTTTGACTTGATATGAAAATTGATAACTTAATTTTTTTAAGACTATCTTTGGTTTCATTATTTATTAAGTGAATGTGTTTTGTATGCAATTAGATAGAGTTTCAAACTTGATTTGAAATTATCACTTTTTCTATAGTTTTAATTAAAACGTGACCCTTTTATGAAAATAATGTATTAAGTTCATCTATATTGGGTTCATGTTTATTATTTTAAATATGACACTCAAACAGGATGGATTGTAAATAACTTTAAGTTAATGTGTTATGATAAAAATATTCACTTTGGTATTAAAATTAAAATCATATCAAAAGTGTTTTTCTTTTTGGCCATATATTTATATTTTAATCTTTATTCTGAGTTACATTTGTTTTATTGAAGAAGTTAGAGAGAATGAAAGAAGTAAGCATACAATCGTACCAGGATAATATTAACCTTTAATTTATATGTTTTTCGATAAATAACAATTACAAATAAAATTATGAGATCGTGCTTGATTTTGATAAAGAAGTAATTCAATCAATTTTAAATTTTTGATGCCATGAGCTTGTTGCTCAAGTATATCGCTCACTCTTTACGAGGATATTGATGAATAATTCGAGCCTGGTCCTTCATTATCTTTGAAATTACCCCTTGTCACCACTCCTCCCAGCTCATCAGTTTTTATCATAAATTATCGAATAATCTGTAAGTCCAAGTGGCTACGATAATCTAGAGGGGGGTGAATAAATTATCTCCATCTTTTCGATTTTACCCTATTTTTCGAACTGAATGCTCAAAGACAATAATAAAGATGCGGAATGTAAACAACACACGTCGATTTATAGAGGTTCAACCCACCTAGGGCCTAATCCTCTACCACCCCAGTATATCCGGGATGGATTTCAAAAAGAAAAAAGATTTTATTAATTTACCAAAAATTAATACAACACCAACTTACAGCAACACCTTGAAGAGCACCACACTCTTCTTCAACACCACCTTTGAGATTACCACAATCTCTCTTGAAGATTAATTACCACAATCTCCAACGGCACCTTGTGAAGATTACCACAATCTTCAACCTTGAAGAATACCAAATTCTTCAACACCTCAACAAGAAGATTACCACAATCTTCTTACACCTAACACCTAGATCACCCAAGTGTGTTCTTACCACAAGAACACTCACAAGGATGTCTTGTGTTGAATGATAACCCAAAAATTCAAGATTACAACTCGATAATGAATTATACAATTGAGTGCAAGTTTAATCAAGAATAGCCAAGACCTCAAGGATGTGAAAGTGATTAGCTAGGCAAATTACAATAAGAATAATGACAATAGAAGACCAAGTGTTTGCTTGAGTATTTCTTGTTGTGTTGTGTTGTTCTCTCTTATTGTTGTGCTTCAAATCTTCCTCTATTTATAGGAGATGATTGATCATTGATAGGCTCCTCTTGGAATCTGATATCTACAAAAAAATTGCAATTAAAATCAAGATTATAGCTGTTAGAAATCAATCCCACAATTTAGGGAAAAGTTGTCTGCTGCACAACGGTTAGAATTTTGCTGTCAAACATTAGGGTGACCGGTCGCGCACTAATAAGATTTGAGAAAGAACACAGCAAATTTCATCAGGGAGACCGGTCCTTGGGGGGCTCAACTGGTCGCCCCCTATAGGGACCGGTCACCCTGACCAATTTTAGAGGTTTCGAATCATCGTTTCGAAATGTGTTCCTGTGCAGTCGCCTCTTTGGTCGACCGGTCGACCTCCTAAATGAAATATTGTCCGATTTTTGTCGAAAATAAACCTCAAGAAATACTCCGAAAAATTCGTAAAAACATTTTAAACCGATCGGGAGTATTTAGGACAACATTAGAAATATAGTTTTGATGAAATAACACATTAACACAAAAAGTATTGTCCGATATAAATTCCAATAAATATTCCGGGAAAATAGTAAAAACATTTTAGACCAATCGGGAGTATTAAGACAACTTTTAGAAACATAGTTTCAATGTAAAAACCCATTGACATAAAATCATTAAAAGTGTTGTCCAATATTATCGAAAATAAACTTGAGGAAATACTCCGGAAAATATTAAAACCATTTTAAATCATTTAGGAGTATTTGGACAACCTTTAAAACCATTGTTTTGGTATAAAAACAAAATCATCAAAATCATGATAAAACCATTTATCAAACAATCTCCCCCTTTTTGATGATTACAAACCAAAACAATTTTAACGAGGTCGATTTTGAAAACAAAACAATTTTGCCGGTTAAAAGGAACTATCCGTTGTGAGCGACAACATTCCACGCAATATAATCACAAGGATGGGAGTAGAGATATTCAAACATATATAGCAAAAGCTCCCCCTATCAATATGCACAACAAGAATAATATAAAAGCAATCAACCACAAGCTAAAAGCTTAGCTTTTACATATTGATCTTAAGTTCAAGAGCTTATAAGCTCCCCCTGTCAACAAACCATCATTAGACAAGTATATAAATCCATAATACAACAAATGGACTAAATATAATCCACAACTTATGACTTTTAGAAACCATAGCTTATAGCTTCTTTTATAAGCTTATTTTAGCTTTTATGAGCTAATAAGCTTATGACCTGTTTCTCCCCCTTTGGAATCATCAAAAAGAATGTTAGCACGATAAAAACATCATATAATCATATCAAAGTGCGCAATGTAACCAATGTATCGAGCTATTTGAACATTAAAGCTTATAGACTAATTAGGAGGAAAAAGTCAATCACACGACTTGTAGAAGCTTATGAAAACTCATTTGATTGGCAAGAACATGATCTCTATAAATACATAAGACATTTGAAATCAAGAGAATCATGTAGGTGATGAACTTTTCATTGAAACATTTTATCGAACATTTGGCGGGCGTCAAAAATTGAAGAAGATATATATAACCCTTGTAAATATAATCGAACCAAGTTTTTCATCACCAAATCAGTTCAAACACAATACAATACATCATAAATAACAAGCCCATCACAAACATATACAAATTTTATCAAGACAATACATATAGGCCAAGTTCTCAAGGGTTCAACCCAATTAAGATAAGGAAGTAGAGATCTTACCATTTAATCGGTAAAGATGAGCAAATGATGATGATAGTCGAGCTAGACAATCCCCAAAATATATATTTTATGCAACAAAACACATTTGAAGTGAAATGTGTGTGAAAATTACAAAGGGGACGAAAATAGAGTTAAAAGGCCAAAGTGCCAAAGTCTGGAAAACAGAAACATTTTAAGCCAAAAACAGGCATAGGGCGACCGGTCCTAGGTGAGGGCGACCGGTCGACTGGGTGGGCGACCGGTTGCCCTTACCCCAGTCAGCCCACTGTCTCCTGTTTTATACAAAATCCGAATTTTGATCCAAAAATCCAATTTTTCGCCTCTAAGTTTTAAAAAAACGTGCAAAGTGCAAACGTAGACCTCATTCAATATACATTATGTCATAATCAGGCTCGAAATAAGGTAAAATACTCAGCGGTTAACGATTAAAAAGTCCGCGAGTTATCTTTGAGACAAAATTAAACACATCTCAAGTTTTTATTAAAAACTCAATTCCTTGAAAAAAATATCGAATCTCAATATGTTTAGTTCGGTTATGACGAACTATATTTTGAATACGAAAAACCGTATAATAAATACCGGACTTGATATCCCGAAAACTAAGAACGTTTTAAAGCTATGGATATACAAGTTATAAGAAGAATTGTCTTTCAAATATTTGAAAATTTCTTTTAACGGTACTTTAATGAGATTCGTTGGAATAGTTTTTGAAGTCGAGCATATAGACATAAGGCATATGGAATGTCGAGTCTATAGGAATAATACAAGAAAACATACCTCGAATTTGTTTATCGGCCGATATGCCTTTCTCAACCTTTGTCAATCTTTAGCCATAGAGGTTGAGATGGTTCTTCTTTCTTCAATGCTTAACTCCTTCAAGAGTTCTTTTGAAATATAACCATCTTCTTGGCATTGAATAATTTGTAGTCCAAGCAAGAAATTGAGCTCCCCCATCATGCTCATCTCAAGCTCACCTAGTATCAACTTAGAAAAACATATCTTGCACAAATATTCATTAGTAGCACCAAAAATATTCTCATAAATATGCACAAGTAAACAATCTTGCCCTTTTTTAAAGAAAAACAAAGAGAGTAGTATCAACTTTACCTCTTGTAAAATCATTTAGCAAAAATAGCTAAGTCTATCATACCATACATGGGGTACTTGTTTTAAACCATACAATTCCTTTTATAAAAATCATTTGGCCTAGAAAAATTTTAAACCCCGGAGGTTGTTTTACATAGACTTCTTCTTGAATAAAACTATTGAGAAAATTGGATTTAACATCCATTTGGTAAAGCTTGAAATTTTTCTTAAAACAAGAATGGGCAAGTAAAATGCAAATAGCTACTAAATGTGCTATGAGTGCAAATGTTATATCAAAATTAATTACCTTTTTCTTGAAAATACCTTCGAGCTACTAACCACGCCTTAGTTCGACCAATGTTGCCTTGGTCATCGAGTTTGTTCCGGAATACCCTTTTTGTCTTCTTCATCACTATCATCATAGGGCATCCAATTGATCTAGAACATTTACATCCAAATATTTTGAGGTAACTAATATTTGGAGTACTTCATTTCTCATCTACACAACTTAACAAACTCATTACCGGCATCACTTATATAAGCAAGAAAAAATAGCCCAAGTGTGAAAACATGCCTCAATCATTAATCACAAAAATATCTTGCATAAGAGCATAGTAGAAATAGACACTATATATATGGACCATGAAGCAAGAAACACATACTTATGCATTTAGAAAATCATCAAGAGTCTAATAAATCATGCAAGTTCAAATAAGCTTAAGAAGGCTACAAAAGGTCTCTTTTGAAATTTGAAAATCCGATAGCATATAGTTGAGACCTCATTTAAAAAAAAATATTTGAACAAGAGTTGACAAAGCAAATATGTGCAATCAAATATCGAATAGTGCCTTTCAAAGAATCTAAAAATCCTCTTAATGACACTTGTATGAAATACTATGAAAAACAAGCACATAGGCACATGGCAATATATATATCGAGTCTATAAGAGTAAGAATAACACAAGTAAACGTACCTCGATAATTAATGCCTTTTTTGACAAATAATGACGTAAATGGCCATTTGTGAAAATATGTAAATCCTACACAATTCTTAAAACAAATCTAGCACAAATCATAATGATAAAAGTGTAGGCTAAGACATGTCACAAGTAAGCTCATGCCATAAAGATCCATAAGAGATGATAACACACTTTAGTCTACAAAAATGCACAAGAGTTTTAAAAACATCATATAAGGTCTTCTTTTTCAAAAATATTTTAAAAGCACAAATATATATTGAAGACCTTAATTAAAAAATAAATACTTGAAAACTCATTTTGCAATTAAGACACAAATAAAAGCATGCATAATAACAAAATAAAATGCATATTTAACTAGGGGGATACGGGTTACCAATTACGTCATTTCCATGGGTTGTGCCGTTCCCATTGTTGATGATATCTTCCCCTTTGAGAATCATCTTGTTGATGATGGCTTCTCCAATTGCTCCATTTCCAAGATTGTGGCCTTCTCTTTTTCGAAAGTGTTTTTCACTTGGAAAATCATCTTGTTGATGATGTCTATGCCATTTCCAAGGATCGTGTTCTTCCCATTTTTTATTATATCATCTTCTTGGAAATTGACTTTGTTTTCTCCTTCTTTGATCAAATGAGATGTTCATTTGATGTTTCCTTGGCGGCATGAATTTTCTTCAATTATTAATCCGCCGGGTACCTCAAACGACATTGTTTTGTGGTACCCTCAAGTGCTTGGGTCCTTTGGGATTAGTCTTGAAACTTTTAGGTCTCCAACAATAATTAGAGCTATTTCTAGCCCGACAAGTATTTACCGTATGACCCTTCTTACCGCAATAAAAGCAAGTAACATAACTAATATGCATAGGAACTCGATTTTTTTTCATATGCTTGACAATATTAGGCTCATGATCAAGTTCACTATTCAAATTATCACAACTATTAACATTCACAATATTGGGCAATTTATTGGTACTCAAGTTGGATTTTGATAAATCATTTTTCATGCAATTAATATCCTCAACAAGAGTACTATTTTGTTTTTCAAGGTTTCTAACCTTGTCAAGTGTGGTGGTGTGAGCAGATGATAGTGATTCATAGGAAGTAAATAAACTATCCTTTTCATTTTTCAAAATAATGAATTCCTTTTTCAAATTTTTGTACTTAACTAGTAAATTTTGGAATTGATTTTGAAGATCATCAAAATCATTTTGTAAATCACTATAATCATTTTGAATGACAATATCATAGGAAGTAGAGGGTTTAAGACATACCTCATTTTCTTCTTCGATGCCCATAAAACATTGTTCGACTACTTCATAGTTGGAAGTTGTAAAAGGCTTGTTCCTTAGATTTGAACTTGTATCCATTTGAGAAGTAGATGCTTTTGAGTTGCTCCTATCATTTGCATATACTTCATGAATGGCTTCTAATTTTTGCCATACTCCATGAGCCGATCGAATTCCTACAATATGTTCATATTCCAAATAAGTAAGTGAACAATATAGAATATTGAGAGCTTTACCATTTAAGGAGATAATTTTCTTCTCTTCATCATTTAGCTCTTTGAGGCCTTTGGAGATGTGTGGTTTGTCTATCATCGGAATGGATTCTCCATTTATGACGATGTTCCAAATATCGAACCCGCAACCTTGTAGATAACATTCCATTCTTTCTTCCAAAATATAAAATTTTTGGAATCAAATAGAGGTGGCTTGGTAGTGGAGGTGCCGGTAAGACGAGCTTCGTTCGTAGCCGACGATCGTTCCTCTTCACTCGCGATGTGAAACGAGCTTGCCAAAGAGTTTGGCTTTGATACCACTTGTAAGTCCAAGTGGCTACGATAATCTAGAGGGGGGCGAATAGATTATCTCCATCTTTTCGATTTTACCCTCTTTTTCGAACCGAATGCTCAAAGACAATAATAAAGGTGCGGAATGTAAACAACACACGTCGATTTATAGAGGTTCAACCCATCTATGGCCTAATCCTCTACCACCCCAGTATATCCGGGATGGATTTCAAAAAGAAAAAAGATTTTATTAATTTACCAAAAATTAATACAACACCAACTTACAACAACACCTTGAAGAGCACCACACTCTTCTTCAACACCACCTTTGAGATTACCACAATCTCTCTTGAAGATTACCACAATCTCCAACGGCACCTTGTGAAGATTACCACAATCTTCAACCTTGAAGAATACCAAATTCTTCAACACCTCAACAAGAAGATTACCACAATCTTCTTACACCTAACACCTAGATCACCCAAGTGTGTTCTTACCACAAGAACACTCACAAGGATGTCTTGTGTTGAATGATAACCCAAAAATTCAAGATTACAACTCGATAATGAATTATACAATTGAGTGCAAGTTTAATCAAGAATAGCCTAGACCTCAAGGATGTGAAAGTGATAAGCTAGGCAAATTACAACAAGAATAATGACAATAGAAGACCAAGTGTTTGCTTGAGTATTTCTTGTTGTGTTGTATTGTTCTCTCTTATTGTTGTGCTTCAAATCTTCCTCTATTTATAGGAGATGGTTGATCATTGATAGGCTCCTCTTGGAATCTGATATCTACAAAAAAATTGCAATTAAAATCAAGATTATAGCTGTTAGAAATCAATCCCACAATTTAGGGAAAAGTTGTCTGCTGCACAACGGTTAGAATTTTGCTGTCAAACATTAGGGCGACGGTCGCGCACTAATAAGATTTGAGAAAGAACACAACAAATTTCATCAGGGAGACCGGTCCTTGGGGGGCTCAACTGGTCGCCCCCTATAGGGACCGGTCACCCTGACCAATTTTAGAGGTTTCGCGAAATCTTGTTTCGAAATGTGTTCCCTGTGCACTGTCGCCTCTTTGGTCGACCGGTCGACCTCCTAAATGAAATATTGTCCGATTTTTATCGAAAATAAACCTCAAGAAATACTCCGAAAAATTCGTAAAAACATTTTAAACCGATCGGGAGTATTTAGGACAACATTAGAAATATAGTTTTGATGAAATAACACATTAACACAAAAGTTCCAATAAATACTACGAAAAAATAGTAAAAGCATTTTAGACCAATCGGGAGTATTAAGACAACTTTTAGAAACATAGTTTCAATGTAAAAACCCATTGACATAAAATCATTAAAAGTGTTGTCCAATATTATCGAAAATAAACTTGAGGAAATACTCCGGAAAATATTAAAACCATTTCAAATCATTTAGGAGTATTTGGACAACCTTTAAAACCATTGTTTTGGTATAAAAACAAAATCATCAAAATCATGATAAAACCATTTATCAAACATAATCATGCATAATGTATATAATGTTAATAAAATTCTAAAATTAATTAAGAAAAAGACTTTCATAACCATTAAAATATAACAAAAGATTGATTAATATGATTCCAAGCTAGTATATGAACTTATTTTGTTGTTATATTAATTTTAGATTTTTCAATTGATTGAGTTCTGCAAGAGATTTACTTAATCATTTATATAGATTTTATACTTACAGAAAATAAAATATATTTTAAAGTTTAAAATATTTCAATTTTAATAATTCGAGTATTTAATTAATAGATATTTATTTGTAAAATACTTTAAAATATTTTAATATAATCAATAAAATCATTTAATAATATAATTATTTTAATAAAGTCATATGGATCACGTGCGAACGTGTTTTTTACTAGTTTTATAAAATAACTTATAAAATCCTCGGGGACTGAACCCCATCCCTGAGACTTGAGAGACCCACTATCTCGCCCCTAGAATTTCGTGGAACAACTTATAAACTCCTCATATCTTATTTTGGGAGCTTATAAGGTCTTTGAAAAAAATATCACACTTTTAAAGAGCTTATAAACTCTTCAAAAACATCTTATAAGTGTTTGACTTTGGCCATTTAATTATAAAACTGTCATTACTAACATCTTATAAATTCTATAATCTTATTTTATCCAAACGTTTCAACAACTTATATCAAAATTCACATCATATGCCTATCAAACAATAAAAAATGACAATTTGTAAATTTTACATAATGTTGTCACGTATGTAGGGTTGCTTAGGGCTTTAGATGAAACTTATATCAAAATTCAAGTGTCAGATGCTGATAAGACATGATATATGACAAGAAAGGGCAACATCGAGTCAATGGTGCTTGGTGTTGGTGATCGAATATGATATTTACTTATTTGCTTAGTGGTTGGAAATGTTCTTCCGCATATTGTAGAGCATCTCATGATTCAATAACTAGGTTAAGAGGTAATGCTGTGATTGGATATAAAAAATTTCAAAAAATTTTTGTTAGTAGGAGTTTTTGACTAAGAAATGTGAATGGACATGATTTTTTTAAAAATATACTATTATTTCACTTTTACTTTTTCTTTCACTAATCAAATCTAATTTTTTTTTAAATAATAACGTCAAATCACTAATATTATTACATAATATTTCACCCCTTATGTCTGTCATATGAAAAAACTCATATAGCAGGTTGCAACGAGAAAAAGTTTGTGCAAAAGGAATACTAATTCTGACTTCTGGAAAAAGCCCGTTCTCCGGGTATTCTTCTACGCGGTCTGCTTCCGTTACATTTCCACAGTAAGTTGCTTCCGTTTATTATTTGGCTGTAAATTTGTTAAGAAAGGTCAAATGTAAGTTCGTTAGTCATTTTCTTCTGATTTAGACATGTTGAATCCTTCCCCAAACTTTTCTCCATTTCTTCCTCTGTTTCACTTCTTCATAATCGGAATACCTAAAAGAAAGAAAAAGGCATTTTTTGTTCTTTTCGTTTGAATCCAGGTTCACCTAATATAATATACTTCTGTTGATTATTCCTTAAAAAAAAGAAAAAAGTAAAATGAACACTGAGAGGCTTCTCCATGTCGAACCCCGAAACCTCAGCTATACTAGTATGTTTCCATTTGATTTTTTTTTATTTACTTATATATTTTTCGTTCGTTCTGTTCTGTTTAAATGCACTTAACTTTGTAGTAATTAATATGCATTTATTGGTTTCTCCTGCTTTATGTGGTCATTTGTTTGTTTTGCCGTTGATTATTATTATTTATTATTTGAATTCTGGTTTGGATAGTTGAGCTGAAGAAGCAACCATCTTGTTCAGTTAAAGTATCGAATAAGACCCAAGATCATATTGCTTTTAAGGTAAATGATTTTCTTTAGTTGAATGAGTTCTTTCTATTGTTGAAATTTCTGCCTATTTATGCATCTTATTTTAATCAAATACTATTTTCTTGCTAGGTTAGGACCACAAGTGTGAAGAAGTACCGTGTCCGACCCTATATTGGAATTCTGTCGCCCGGATCAAGTTGTGATATTAAAGGTGCTGATGAAGAGGATATGGGTTTCTAAGCAGTTTTTATAATGTTGCTGAAATAACAGAGATTAAATTTTAAAAATGCTATTTCCACTCGTATCTGTCTTATAGCATTGAGTATTGAATTTGAAATTTTTATCAAAGTTAAAATTGAGAAAAGAAAAAAGATCATGTATTACTAATTGAACTTGAATATGATCTTGCACCATAAACTACTGCATTAGTTGATCTTAGTCTTTCATCCTTTTCTTTTTAAATGATAAGGACATCCCCTTTTTACGGTAAAACTTGAAGAAGCCCTTGTCTGGACCATCATCACTAGTTTGTGTATATTGCAGTAACAATGCTGGACCCTTTTAACATGCAACATGAGGACATGTTTTTGATCAAGGGTGTATTTTCCAGTGCTGGTGCCACGAAGGAAGACATTCAGAAATTGGTAATAGTTGAATCAACTGATTCGTTTATCTATGTACGGTTAAGCTGCCAATTTTTTCATTTTAGCTTTTTAAGGTTGTACGTGATTGGTTAGGTTTGTGTGTGAAGTTCTCCTGTTTCTAATGACAACTGAATCAAAAAATTGGCAGCTGTTACCCCACTAACCTCTTTCAGGTATCTTCACTCAAAAACATTAGAAAATTCTTTTGCTAAAAGACTCATGTAACGCTCTATTCAAGTACCAGTTAAGAAATTCACTTTCTGATTTAGTACCTAATTTTGGTGGAATATTACTATTCACATGTTTACAAAGCAATATATGGGAAACTGCTTGTTGCTTGGTTTTTGAGAAAAGTACCTTTTATAGCATATCCAAATGTCATATGTGATTTAATACCTTAACCTCTTCATTGAAATTAATGTGTTCCAGATGATGACTTGAATGGTGTTTCATAAAAAGAAATTGCAGAGGGATGCTTCATACTTTGATAAATCACCTATAATTGACGTAAAGATAGCAAAGCTATTTCTCTTCTTGATCTGGGGCTTCTCTTTTGTAGTTCAAGGCAGATGTGGGGCTTCTTGTTCAGAAGTCCAAACTGGGAGTGGTCACATACGTTCTTACACCTGAAGTTCTATTACCAGTTGCTGAAGAATCATCTAGTTCTTCATTTTGTACACCGGAGCGTGAAAATTCTAATATTTTTGAGGTTGTTTTTATTCAGCTTCAGTCATTTTCTTTCCCCTGTTCTGGGGATTTTTCAGCAAAGATAGCAATATGTCTAGTTAAGGGTCTTATGCCAACTAATTAAACTAGGCATTAGTATCGCAATTGTTCTCGTCATCTGTTCAATTCCAACTCCAAACTATTCTATCACGCTTAGATTACTCAATTTCTTTTCCTTTTCCTATTTTTTTTTCTTTTTTCTGGTGGAAATGAAAAGACGATTGCTGGGGAGCTTCTTGATATTCATCCTTCAGAGCTACGATTCCCTTGTAAGCTGGCTACATATTTTCATTGTGTTCTGAAGTTTTCTTCACTTGCTTTTTTCATCTTTATTATCTTGATTCTTATCAGTTGAGGTCAAGGAGCTCTCTTGTTCTCTTAAAATGTCAAATATGACCGAGAATCGTGTTGGCTTCAAGGTCCGCTACCTTTCACTATTTCTCATAAATATGCTATGCAGTTAGTTTTCCTTTTTCATCATTACTTTCTCCGTCAGTTTTTCGTTTGTCAATTCACTTGTGTCTCCCTAGGATTCTCTCGGAGTTCCTTTAGCATAACCGAATTTATTTTTTCTAGAATATTGTTTGTCCATTTCTAGATATGCTTTATAAGCTCAATTATGTTTATTTAGGTCAGGACTACGGACCGGGACAAGTATATCGTTCGACCAAACATTGGGATTGTCTTGCCTCAATCAACTTGTGATATCACAGGCAATTATGTGATCAATTTACTTATTTTATAAAAGTTCTTAATCCCTTTATATATGGACAGCTAGCATATATTTTTTGGGTTTTTGTTGATTATTGTTAATTTTTTTTTTTGGTAGTGAGGAGCCGAGCCCAGTCAGAGATTCTTCTTAATATGGAATGCAAGGATAAGTTTCTCATTAAGAGTATCTTTGCAAGTCCTCTTGCAACCTCAGAAGATATTACCCCCGATATGGTAGTTGCATGATTAATAGAATGTTTTGCAAGTTGTTTGATCAACTACATTGTCACCTTCTTGTACCTAACTGTAGTTTCAGATAGTTTGCGAATCCCCATTCTGGATTCAAGAAAATACAAGTGGATTAGCATTGGGAACTTCCTTCTTTTTTTGGATTATTATGGAGTACAATATAAATGAAAGTCTTTCTTGCTTGTAATTAGTTGATGTCATTTTTGCTTGTAGTTCAATAGAACAGCAGGTGCTGTTGACAAGATTGAACTGGGAGTGTTTTACGTTCCCCCAGCGAGATCGTCATGTTCTGAGGTGGTTTGCTTGTCTGAAACTTTTTCTGCCTTAAATTTACTTTTTCTTGCAGCATCTCATTCGGAGTATCATTGCAAGTACCCCCGAAAAGTAGTTGCATGATTAATATAATGTTTTTGTAAGTTGTTTGATCAACTGCATTGTCACCTTCTTGCACCTGAACTGCAGTTTAAGATAGTTTTTGAATCCCCATTTTAAATGCAAAAAGGTACAAGTGGATTTGCATTAGGCAATTCCGTTACATTTTTTGGATTATCATGGAGTAAAAAATAAATTGAAGGCTTTCTTGCTTGTAATTGATATAGTTCTTGCTTGTAGTTCAATGGAACAACAGGTGCTGTTGACGAGATTGAAGTGGGAGAGTTTTATGTCTCCCCATCGAGATCGTCATATTCTGAGATGGTTTGCTTCTCTGAAACCTTTTCTGCCTTTCTTTAATTAAATTTACTTATTCTTGCAGCAAGTTTCTCATTCAGAATGTCATTGCAAGTACCCCAAAATAGTATTTGCATGACTAACATAATGTTTTTGTAAGTTGTATGCGTAGTTATTAATGCGATAGGCGATGACAAGGCGACAAGTCATGGCCTAGCGCCTGACGACCTAGGCGACAAAAGGCAATGGCCTCGCTAGGGATGACAATTTTGCTCCAACTCGCGGGTACCCGCCCCGCCCTGTTTGGGTCGCCCTGTGACCCGCGGCGGAGACGGGCAGGTGTGGGTATCACTTCTTCGGTCCTGGGGATACCCGCCCCGACCCAACTTTTTTTTAATGTACTAATTATGTATTTTCCATATATGTTATATATTATAATATAATTTTTATTTTTTCATATTATAGCTAGCATTTATAAATTGAAAATAACAACTTTTGTAAAAAATATTTTATAAATATATTAAAAATAATTTTTTTATTTGTTTTCCTTTTTCTAATTAAGTTTATTTAATTTGAGGCAGGATGGAGCGCCCGGTCCCGCCCCGTAACCCGGGGCGGGGGGTTGGGTATTTAGATACCGGACCCGTCCCGTCCCGTCCCGTCCCATTGCCATCCCTAGGCTTCGCCATGCAAATCGACAAGCCGGAAACAACTAGAAAACATGTTATATACTTATATTCTTCTAAAAATCAACTATACAAAATAATAAATCATATCAAACAATGATAAACTATCTCAAGCACCAATATCAATCATCAAACAACAAAGCACAAGTTAAATAGTCAATAATGTCAACAAGACAACATCACAATTAGCAGTCGTCAATCGCCTCTTGGAAAGGCAACATCTAGGCGACAACGAGGCGATGAACCATGGCATGTGGCCTAGGCATGGCCTAACCAAGGCTTTAATAACTATGGACTTGTTTGATTAACTACATTGTCACCTTCTTGCACCTGAACTGCAGTTTCAGATAATTTACAAATCCCCATTTTGAATGCAAGAAGATACAAGTGGATTAGCATTAGGCACGTATTTCTTTTTTTTGGATTATTATGGGGTAAAATATAAATTGATGTTTTTCTTGCTTGTAATTAATTGATGTCGTCGTTCTTGCTTGTAGTTCAATGGAACAGCAGGTGCTGTTGACGAGATTAAACTGGAGGAGCTTCATGTTTGCCCATTGCGATCATCATACTCTGAGGTCGTTTGCTTCTTTAAAACTTTTTCTACTGTTTTTGTTAATTTTTACTTTTTCTTGCAAAATCAATTTAATGTTTAAGGAATTTCTGATACCAGTGCCAGCTCTTCAAAAGTGGACACTCCCTCCTAGACTCCTAGTCATCTAATTCACTATTTGTACATGCTTGTGTATTTGTGCATGTCTGTCCCACTTGAGATTCCTTAGAGAGACCCACTCTGTGAATTACATTTCTGATATTATTCCTAAAGCAGTTAATGGTCTTTCTCCAATAATATTGATGGATTAAATCTCCCCAACTGTAAATGTTTTAATATGCATTGGCACATCAGGTTTAAAGAAAATAAATAAATTAAAAGCAATGTATTCAAAGGATCAAATTGACATAGCTTCATTAAGTGTAATCATTTATGTTGACTTTAACTTATGTCTGGGTCATTCAAAGTGGAATCATATTTTATCCTGTCAGTGTGTCAATCTCATGTGTGGTTCTGCTATTGACATACCAAAGAAGTTTGGGCCAAAATTGCTTCATTTGAAAAAGAACCGAGTCTTCTATAATCCATAAATCATTGTGCTAAATTGTTGAGGCCCCTATCATGTGGGTCTAAATATGCAATTTCTGCCGCTTGGACCGCTTCTCACAAGTCATTGTGTTTTCCTCCAAAAAATTGTTAGCAAAGCCGAGAGAATTCAGCAGCATCGAAATTTAATCCATGCCATAATATTTTTATATGCCTTTTGTCGGTCATTCTCTGGTTCCTTATTCAAAACCCAATTGCTCACCATCAGCCCTGGAAAACTTTAATCTAGTCCATATCACCCGTTTTGGACAATTAATATCTACTTAATTTGAAATTTAATTGATATGCACCCCTACCCTTTCCTAGAGCCCCACTGGCGCACCTCTTTCTCTCTATGTACATGTAACTGCTTCAAGAAACAAGAAATGTAGCATCAACAACTTCACTTTGTTTGTTATCATAACCTGAACCTTAACCATTTTGTTAGCCATTTTAATTTTTATGTTAAATCTGATTTGACAAATCCCCAAACTTTTCCTTTTGTCTCCTTTCAATATGGATTTGAGTTTGAAGTTTCGAAGTAGGGAGTAAAGTTGACATAAAGTCCATTGTAGAAATTGTTGACATGGAGAGTTATGGTTCTGATGTTGGACATTTATGCAAATAACTCCATCTGCCTATTACTGTTCTAGTTGCATTGTTTGTACTCATTATCTGAACAGCAGGTCTCTTGTGAGACGGTGTGAGACTGTGAGACGGTGATACTTTTAGTGTCGAAAGGGATACTTTTAGTGTAAAAAGTGATACTCAAAGTAAAAACACTGATTTAAGTGTATTTAGACAAGTATCATTTTTACACTAAAAGTATCACTTTTTACACTAAAAGTATCACCGTCTCACATAAGTTTTTGCGTTATTTGAAATACAATACTAATAAATAGCTCACAACAAGTGAGGTAGTTTTATCTCTGAGGGGAGAGGACCATAAAATTAACTGTTTAAATTGATAAATCTTTTATATCTATCTAATTACAGAATGACCTTTTATTAGACATCTCCAGGTCGGATCCCACTTTATGGCATTCGCCAATATAATATATATATTGTTCTTAGCAATGATTTAAAGAACCTTATTTTTAATTAATTCGTAATGAATCTTAGCAACCAAGTCCTCAACTGGTGACATGTACTACAATTATGTTACATTTACTAATATAGATGATAAAATAAACATCTTAGATTCTTATTGCATAAGATAAAATAAATTCATATTGATTACTTCACCACATATTAACAAGAAATAAGTCTAGGTCATTTCGAAAAGAAAACTACATCTTGATTCATTATCTTTTTAGGTATTTTTGTTTTAAAGTTTGAGTTGTTTTTATGGTCATGCATAATTGCTTGTTGTAGGTGTTGCCCTAGTGTCTGTGTGTGTATCTACAAATATATTTTTGTATGTGTATATATTTTTACAGTGACTTTTTGCCATAAGTAGCCATGTGGCAGTGTATCTATTGCAAAAAAAAACTATTATTATGCTGTAAACTCTTATCTTCTTTTTTGGTAGGTTAAAATAATACTAGTTTTGATGAGATTTCACAATCGATGGTTCCCTGTTATCGTGCCGGTCTACATTCATTTTACATGCTTTTCATTTGTTTACATTTAATTTAATTCTATTCAATTGAATAAATTATATTTAAAATAACATCGATGACACGAGCCATATGTGACAACTATCTCCTCCATATGTGTCTTTATTATATTATTTAGGGATAATTACAAAAAGTACCCCTGAGGTTTGATCTAATTACAAAGAAATCCAGCTAACTTTCAAAATTACAAAAAGTACCCCTGAGGTTTGATTCAGTGTTAAAATTAAGGGGTATACTGCAATAATTTTATAAATATGAAGGGAGATTTTGAAATTATTTTTGATTATGAAGGGGTTAAATGTTAGACAAAATAAAACCTCAGGGGTATTTTTGTAATTTCAAAAAATAGTTGGGTTTTTTTGTAATTAGGTCAAACCTCAAGGTTACTTTTTGTAATTAACCCTATTATTTATTAAGAAGTCCAAAACTTGTGATTATTCACTTGCATGTCGTGTGTTTCAAGAGGTGGTGAGTGGACAGATTTGCCACTGCAAATAAGTCCAAAATAACGTTATTGTGGATAATTTGGGTGAGTTGATTTAAGGGTGCATAACGCCAAAATCTAAATAAAGAGTTCAAAGTACTTATATGAAAGATAATGGCCGCCATGATTCTTCAATGATCATCATTCATCAACCAAATTTTATTTGGGATTATTACAAATCCTACCCTTGAAATTTGGCATAATCACACACACACAAAAGAAAACCCAACTATCTTTCAAAATTACAAATAACCCACTGACATGTATCTATTTTACCAATTGCAGCTATTAAAAGGGAGGGGGGGGGGGAAGTAATGTGTAAAACAAACACAAACCTCAAGGGGCTATTTGTAATTTTAAAATATAACTGGGTTTTTGTGTAATTAGGCTTAACCCCATGAGTAGTTTTTGTAATCCCAATAGTTTTTGAGAAACATATTGATTTGACAATATATCCATCTTCCCCTTTGTCATTTCTGCTAGATGTATTGAAAAACTTACCCTTCTTGGATGAAAGTAGTAAACATGTTTATGCAATCCATATAATGCGCATCAAACTAGCTGACATACTGTATTGATAATGGCCTATTTATGAGGTAGACGTTTGATTGTCACAATTCTTGTGTTCATCTCTGTGACAATGTTGCCCTTCAATAGAGCTTGACCATACATTTTTGTTGGTTTCTATAGTGGTGAACTTCCCTTTGCTCCTTTACGTAATTTGTGTCTAACTTTCTATAACCCTGTGATGCATGAAATATAGTGGCTCAAAAGTTATGCGTTTGAGAAAGGCGTCATTGTTGGCCTGCTCAGCCTAATCGTTTTGTACCTCATTTGGAAGATGCTTCCACTCGTATGGTATTCACTGTAACCTTTACTCTTTATTCACTTTACTTTAGTTGAGCTTTCTTCATGTTGGATTTCATGCTTGTTTTCTCCTATTGAGCCTCTATTATTAGTAACTATTAACTGTGAGTAACTTAAAAGTTGTATTTCATGTAAGTAAAATCAAAATTATAATTTCAAATAATTTGTATCACGGAGGAACTGATAATGCAAAGACAATAAGAAAACGAAATTTTAGTGGAAAAATTTTAAGTGACAATGTAAACATTTTCACTAATAACATATAAAGTGACAAAGAATTTTGTTTCTTCATAATAGTGATCTTCAGAAGCTTAACAACAGCAATTGTGTTCATCACTATTGATAATTTGTATATATACAATTAAATAATGAAATAGATGCATAATTTATAATTTAAAGAATGCCTTTCAAAATAATACCTGTACCAGCATTTTGTTTGTATTCCCCCCAATGCTAATTCTTTGTTGTAGTTATGAACTATCATAGATAGGTAACTTGTGCGATATTGACCATATTGCCAGCTTCAGTATTGAGGCTTGAAATCATAATTTGTTTAATCCTTTTTCTCTATCATTCTCGTGTGTCAGTTTTAAACCCTTTAACTCGTGTGTTTCACAAACGGATGGTCTTAGTAGTTTTTCACTTAGGTAGGTATTCTGTTCACGCATCCTGTTTAATGCAGGAGTTTGACCTTTTTGGTCATGAAATTGATGGTAAAGATGATGCAGAAGTTGGTTTCGGATTCGGTGGAAGATTGGGTAGTGAACATCTGTGCTCCTTATCTATGGGCTCTCTTGGTTCGCGGTATTCATTGTCTTCCTGTGATTTTCGGATGCAGTATTCCTCTTCTTCCGGTTCTTTTCGGGCGCCGGTAGTACATACCTGAAGCTAGCAGGAGTGTTAGTTTTGTAAATGTTGGATTACACTATTGACATTGAAAATGATATTCCTTTATATCTATTTTATGCCGCATCGTTTGTATCTATTTTCTGTTGCAATTGAAACCAGAGGGGATTTGGTTACTATAGATAAAGTTCGTTGCATGCGTCGCGCTCGGGTGGTGTGCTCATATTTCTTGTACTCTATGTAATAGATAGTTCGAAGGCATGCCAAGAGAAGATTCGAATTTTCTGTCTTTGTTCATTGCACAAATGTACTTTCACAATATGACCTGCAAAGTGTATTTGATATATTAGTTCCAATTAGGCCCCTACTCCAATTGTCTTCTATATAATCTTTTATGGCGCATCATATTCCTCTGTGCAAATACCAATTGCTTGAAAATGGAAGTAAGATCCTGTTTTTGGGAACAAATAGAATGGCAATGTTTTTCTTGGAGTTTCTGGTAACTGTCCGTTCTTTTCTAATATACGCAACAAAAAGTGGAAATTACCACCATAGCCTCGCCTAGGTCGAGTTGACCATCTTGACCTCGCCTCGCGAAATTACCAAAGTACCCTCAGGATCCGCGGCTTTTTATGTGGGTCCCGACCCGACCCGAAACACCGGGTCGGGTCGCCTGCGAGCCGCACACCGTCGATCGGGTGCCACGTGTACGGTGATCCGTCTCACCCGGTGAAGCGTTATAAATACGGCACAAAAATCAAGGTAAAAGGTAACTTGTCTTATTCTAAATTACCTCGCATTTCTTTAGCTTTCTAAGTACTCAACCACACTCCGATTCGACTTAGGCATCGGAGGGCCTTAGCCGGGAGCCATCCCGCTAGCCTAACGTGCATTGCTTTGGTACCCTCGAAAAAAGTACCTCACCTAGCTTTTTGGGGATCCTTTTCGCTTCGTGGAACACACTTCACTCGCTTTGTGGGTCCCGCAGGTCGAATGCATCATCGATTTCTTTCCTAAATCAGGATTTAATAAATTTCTCTAGTGCATTGTGAATCAAAGAATGGTTAACTTTTGGCTTTGAAGGAAGTAGTTCTGTATAAATTATCCAGATGCAAGTGATTATTTCCAGATCTATTTCATAAAGCACTGGTGAATAGGGGCACGTTTGCTTTTATTGATGAAATTGGATAAATTTTTAAAATTAGTTAGGATTGTATTGTTCAAGTATTATATAATAATATTGTGTAATATGAGATGAGTTGTTTATGTTATAAGATTTTTATGCATTGGTTTGTTTGGCATTTATGAGTGTGTAGGATGCTATTATACAATTACTAAGTTACCCATAAATTTTATAAAAAAAGAATAATAGGTCAGAGGACAAAATAGACAATACCAAGGTGAGAATTAATGTGATCACATAATAATGGCCAAAGACGTCAGATTGTTTATGAATTCCATCCGTGATAAATTCATGGGTCCGATCCTTTTTCATGGGCTATAAATAAAAACCACAGAGCTTTTTTTTAGACTTTTTGGCCAATTAAAAATATTTTTTAGCTATTTTTTATAAACACATCTTTTTTAGTTATTTTGGAGTGTGAAATGACATACCGTTGCCGTTAGTAGTTTTACAAACAATTTTCGAGTCAAACCCTATTTCCTCACTCGAAATCTCGAAATCCAAATAGTTCTCATCCAAAACCTACGAAATCGGCGATGGCGAAAGGAGATGACAACGAGATATGGAGGGTGCTTCGACTTCTTCTCAAGTACATAATTCGAACCCTATTTCTTAATTTCATATATTTTTGTTGTTTTAGATTGTCAATACTTGTTTTAGGTTAGGATTTGTTAATGGCGGAAAGTGTGAGAGAGGAAAGAAGACGACGGGCTGTGTGCGAGTTCCATGTGTAACTCGAAATCGAGTTACATGTAACCCGCAATCCAATTACTTTTGGGTTGCGAGTTACCTGTAACTCGATTTCGAGTTACACATGTAACTCGCAATTTAGTCAGTTTTGAATGCATCTTATGGTCATTGCGAGTTACATGTAACTTGAAATCAAGTCACTTTTTTAAGGTGACTCGATTTCGAGTTACACAAGTACTCACAATTAAGTCAGTTTTTAATGCGACCATTGCGAGTTACATGTAACTTGAAATCAAATCACTTTAAGGTGACTCGATTTCGAGTTACATATAACTCGATTTTTAGTTACTTGTCAGCAAGCAATTAACTTAATGTTTGTGTTTTTTTTTATTGACAGAATTGGCAATGGAAATGGGGTTCTGCACAGAATTGGAGGGGAAAACTGAATGTGTATACCAAGTGCCACTTGATAGGGGATATCAAGAAGGTGTTGACAGGATCGGGCAATTTAGATGAGTTTAGGAATGGGCCGTTTGGGGTGTTTTTGGACTTTGACTCGGACCCATACATGACCTCGAAGGGTATGCCCCGATTGCTCGGTAAACAAATCTTGGTGGAGGGATCTGACACGGGCGACTTGTGGTTTCGCGTTGGTAAGCGGAACCTCAGATTTGGGTGACGAGAGTTTGCGATGTTTACAGGGTTACGCTTTGGCCTCTCGGCGATTGACCCATGCTCCTCACAGCATATCCCTCTGGCAGGAGGAGTATACCATCAGTATTTCGATGGGGAGTCCTTGATACCGACGAAGATATTGCCGCATTTCGTCGCGGGTCGTTTTAAAGAGCGACCAGAGGATAATCTGAAGATGGCGTATATCTTGTTCGTCACAAAGTATCTGTTCGCTCTCAATCCGTGGGGTACCGTCCCATTATGGTTGTGGACTTTAGTTGAGGATGCCCCGGGGTTTAGGGCATTCCCTTAGGGCTCCTACGTGTATGGGCATCTAATCCATTATCTTGATTCTGGGATCCGAGCCTCTGATGATCCTGCGAGACCAGTCCAGTTCCACATATATGCCTACTTCTATCCTATACAGATATATGTAATTTAAATACGTATCACTTTTAACACGAGCATTTCATATTCTAATCGGGTTAATTGCTTATTTATTTTTTGTTTGATATAAACTATGGGCATTTGAGGCTATTCCTTCACTTGGTCGGACCTTACCGGACCGGACACTGGGTTGGATGGCTATCCTAGGGGCGACGGTTTAGATGCCCCAAAAGGACCTTGATGCGGTGGCGTTATTTGTGACCCCAAGGTAATTTTCATTTTTTGAAATCATATGAGTAATAGTGGTATTGATAATATTTTCTTCGTAATTAAGCTAAGTATTCTGTTTTTTCACGGACGATATGCGACCGGTACAGACCTATCGAGGTGGAGTTACGACTCCCTTACATGTAGGGGATCTATATGGACATGTCGCACGGATTGATGTATGTCCATATGGATCATTTTCCGTCTCGGGCTCCCCCACTTGACCCTGACAATGTTGTTAGGAGGATTGTTCTGGAGCCAGGACGTACCGCCGGATCGGACTGCCTGCGTCTCAACGTCCAAAGAGGCCGATGACCCAGTCCCAGCCTGCTCGTATAGATGATGATGATTATGATAATAAGGCTGAGGATATTGATCGTCCTGCACGTTCGAGTCGTCCTTCTCAGAGGCGGAGGACCCATACCCAACCTCTACCCCCGCCTCGACGCTCTCCAGATACACCTCTGTCTACTCCACCTCCACCTTCTTCCGAATCTCCAGTAGGGGCTCCTCGTCCCTCATCACAGACCGGTGCACCGCGACCTGTGAGACTAACTTTTCTATCTGACCCCGCTGCGAGCGAGTCTACTCGAGTATTCATATAGTTGGTGGAGACAGTCGTAGGTCAGGTAATTGACCGTGCACTGGTTCGTCATATAGAGATCATGATGGCTTTTGTACGAGATGAGATTGAGTCGTACTTGGATACTCGACTGCCTGATTCGCTACGTCGAGTATTGCATGAGCAGCAACCTGCAGAGCCGAGTTATGAGCTCCACGATTCAGAGCCAGACACAGATGATCCATATCTACCCACCAGCCACGGGACTCATGGAGCACAGGGGCACACAAATACCGTTCAGACATCAGACTTTATGTACGGGGTATGTATATGTTATGCATTTTATCTTCTGTTGAATTCGATACTTTGTATTGGATTGGAAATGATGTTAAAAATACTTCAATTGCTTCTACTATTTGTCGGACACAGGCTACCCACTTTGCCGAGGTTTTTCACAGGCTTTGCCTAGTGATACTCCGCGTGGCACACCCCCGGCCCTACAGCTTCCACCTACAGTAGTTGTTGAGCATACCTGAGAGTCTGTGGGGGTTGGTGCTGCGGGAGTGGTTGCCGGGGCCCAGGCAGGAGATATTATTCCTGTTGCACCTGTATGTCCTGCCCGCCGCGTCCGTATGCAATCAAGGTACCTACAGTCTCCATTTATAGACGTAGACGAGCAGATGAGGCAGAAACTGATTCGTTAGTAGTATACTCGGTTCTTGTAGATGCCTAACCCCCAGTGTATGTTCTGTATATTTTGTTTGTCATTAATAATATTTCGTTTCAATACTCGTTAAACTGATTTCTTTGATGTCTGTCAGCCGCGATGTAGGGCTAGTGGCGACTCGGTATCAGGGCCCCTCGTACTTTAGGGAGATTGAGAACATAGAGAAGGATCTAACCAATAATGTAAGTAGTTTTTTTAAATATTTATTTCATTTCAATTAATAATCTCATGTTGTTTTAATCTCATGTTGTTCAAAATATTGCAGCATATTGATCCTTATCTCGGGGTCCTTGCTCGGAGATTGCACGATGGGGTTCGACTGCACCCTGGTGTCAGAGCAAACACTCTGAACATCCAAGATTGTTCATTTTTTGTAAGTTTTTAATTTCAGTTGACGTTCGTTAAACATACTTTCTAATGTTGATACTAATGATTTAAAATGAATATTATCAACAGACGCACCTGAAGAATGCATGGGATCACATCCATACTGATGACACGGAGTGTCTGGGTACCTACGGGGGTAGCTGCCCGTACTTACAGTGGCCTGTACCCAGACAACTGCTAGGGGTGGGCATCGGGTCGGGTAGTCGGGTGTTCGGGTAGTCGGGTCGGGTACCCGATGAGATCGGGTAGCAAATATAGCTACCCGACCCCGATCCGATATTTTCGGGTACCCGACGCCGGGTACCCGCCCAGTCGGGTTTTGGGTACGAGTTTTTTTTTTTTTGTGATATTACATGCCGCCTATCGGTGCCAAGCCGTTGCGTGCCACGCCAGGAAGAGAAAGGGATGGCA
The DNA here is from genome assembly GCA_016081115.2 of Rehmannia glutinosa. NCBI lineage: Eukaryota > Viridiplantae > Streptophyta > Magnoliopsida > Lamiales > Orobanchaceae > Rehmannia > Rehmannia glutinosa. Next base: position 569,161 of record JABTTQ020000690.1, read on the forward strand.
TTTGAGCCGTTTGGCCGCTGAAGCCGTGAAGTAAAGGGTGGTCGTCTGCGTCCGCCACTCTCCGTCTCTCGTATGCCAATGCCCCTGACCACCCCTAAAGTGAAAGTAAGATCATAGCTTTTTTTTTTTTTTTTTTTTTTCAATTGATGGGCCAAATGACTCAAATTAGGCAACTTAAGATCATTTATAAAGCATTAATCATTTTGAAATATTTAATACCCAAACATCTTATGCACGACTAATTTATTTTTTTTTTTTTAAATTATTTCGGGTACCCGATCGGGTATTCAGGTTATTTATCCACTACCTGATCCGGACCCGATTAGTGTCGGGTATCCGATCAGGTACCCGATACCCGATATTTGTGAGAAAATACCCGACCCGTTCGGGTAATACCCGATCGGATCGGGTCAGAACCCGACTACCCGACCCCGAATGCCTACCCCTAACAACTGCTGTAGTATGTTCATGGGGTCAGTCTTGGTACGATGTCCCAGATGTAAGTATTAGTCACATTATAACTTTATTGCATCTTACTTGTAGTTCGTATTAGTCATATAATCCACTTAATAATATTTCATTTTATTACTTGTAGATCGTCTTTATATGTCTACGCTCTAGGCATTGGGTCGTATGTCGCGTTCGGCCGATCGATTGGGAGATTCAGCTGTACGACCCATTGTCACATCAGATGGACGATCCTTCTAACCCGACCATCTTTTATCACCATCACCACAAGCTACTCCCACTTTGATGTCTTCTTTCCCGATTGAGCAGCGCGTGATTCCTATTAGATGCAATATGTTTCCCATTATAATGATGCCGGCAGAGGATCAGTTCATACAGATGGATAACCACGGTTGTAGCGCGTTTGCCTGCATGTACATCGAGCGTTTCTTGGGTGAGTCCATCTCGGTGGATCAGACTGTAGATACCATCCATGAGTATCGGCGAAAGATGGCGTTGGCGATTTTTGTGCACAGTACAGAGATAGTACCTAGGGATTAGTTTACACTTTGTATTCTATTTTGACTTTCGCGATATACATATTGACTGTGTATATATATTTGTTGATCGATATATTACAACTTGTTTTGGTATGTGTTGGTGGTGTTGGATGTGTTGGTTGTTTTGATTGTGTTGATGGTGTTGGATGTGTTAGTTGTTTTGATTGTGTTGGCTGTGTTGGTTGTTTTGATTGTGTTGGATGTGTTGGTATTACAGGCTGGGGTGTGTTACAAGTTGGTTTGTGCAGCTAACAAAGAGGACATGTCGAATTTGTTTCTTATCTAACTCGAAATCGAGTCACCAAGACTCGAATTCGAGTCACACTGCCTCGATTTTGAGTCAAAGTGACTCGATTTCGAGAAAAAAAACTCGATATCAGTCTTAGTGACTCGGCGTCGAGTTAGATAACACAATTTTCTGAGAACATTTAAACAGAAACAGTGAGTAAGTGCAACAAAGAGTTCTTCAAATTTAAACAGACTACAAGCAGCAACAAAGATTAAGATACAACATAGAACTTAAAATTTAAACGGACTACAGTGCTCGAACTTAAAATACAGCATAGAACCAAACAATTTAGTCTACTTAGGTTTTGACTTTGATGAAGTTCCTTCCTCAAAATGGGGACGCTTAGGCAAATATCGAGGGACATGTGTCCATGGCAAAATTTCGACAACTTCCTTCTTCCAAGGCTCCATCTTGAATAGCAGGGCGAGTTTGTCGAATAGGGGTTCCCCGTCTAACTCGTAAGTGGTTGCGAGGGTTGCATCAACCTATATGAACAAAAAATTAATAAAAATTAGAAGTAAAATGTAGTGCTTGAAATATGTATAAAAAAGTAAAATGAACTTCAAATTACCCTGGCCCAGTCAAGCCGATTCTGATGAGTAGAATGAATGTAATCTTGTTTGCGATCCCAAACAACACCTGGAGTGGCAAACATTTTAGCGAAAAAGTTGTAGCGAGCTTGAAGATGCTTAACGCGTTGATTCACTTCAGAAAATGTGAAAGTTTTGTCAAACTGTGACTTCAAAAGAGCCCTAGCACCCAACACGGAAGTGTTGTTAAACCCACCGACCTCCCAATCGCCTTTTCAACTCGCTCACAAGAAAATCAACAAGTAGGATATCCATCGGCATTGCCCACAGAGTTTTCTTTTCATTGTAAAGCACATTAAGGAAAGATGAAGATGTATTCCTGATTTTGACAAGAAACATCAATGTAAAGCTGAAACAAAGTATTGTATGACAAGAAACATCACTGAAAAGCTGAAACAAATTAATGCACTTTATCACGTGATATAACACGATATCGTCATGCTACTGGGTATAATTAAATTACATGTTCAATTTATTGATTGACTTCAGAAACTCTATCAGGACAAAGCCTCATAGTGTGTCCTTCTTTCTTACAAACGCCGCATTTTCTTGAAATTCTTCTAACCGGCTGATCAATCTTGTTGCTTCCACTAGCACTCGTTGCATCATGTCAAATGGAGAGCACTGCATTACATGTAGAATGATTGTGACCCTCTTGACGACATCTAGAGCATATTATGGACCGTTGTGAGTTGCTAGATGGACCACTAGACAGAATCTATCGAGTCATCGGTCGGCCAGCTTGTCGAGGATTTAGAGGTGCCTTGACAACCAGAAGTTGTATCATTTCCGGCACATTCCAGTCTTTAGGATGATCAATGGGCATGGCGATTACAGAGTAAAGTTTCCGCAGTGTTTCTGTTTTATCTTTTATAGTAGTTGTTCACGTAACTGTAGACTGATTGATTTGCCTTACTGAAATAAATAGCAAACGATGTATATAAGGATATCGTAGAGGTGAAATAATTAGTGATTTAGTAAAAAAGTTTAAATATACCCGATTGCCTTAATCGCATGTGGACACGGCAATAGATCAAGCTAAAACACTCGGCATGTACACGTTTTCTTTGCCAAATCAACAACAAAAGAATGCACCCCATCATTCACAGAATAAATTAGGCTACTAACAGGTGACACGTACATCTTATCAGCTAGTGCACCTGCTTTTGCTAATCTCTTAGTTGTATCTGGTGACTTTATTGTTCATGTTTTTGGCTGCAATTTGATGCTCGTGGAACCACTCCTGAATGAGGTTGCAAATAGAATCGAGCAATGAACAAATGGGCAATTTCCTCGACCAGACAAGTCTAACATTAAGAAACTCTGCTGCATTCGATGTCATGAACCCATATCGTCTAACTGGACAACAGACACGTGCCCACCTTTTTGTTCCAACCCTAACCAACTCCTTATAGGCCTTTTCGTTTGCATTTTGAATTAGGGTCATTATCTTTTTGAATCTTTCAGGAGAATAAGTTTACGCAGCCTTTTGGTATAAGGTCACCACTTGACCTCAATAATTTCTGATATTTTGCCTTAAGTAATATGTGCATATACCATTCACAACGTCAAGAAATACACTGCTAACTGCATTCTTAATACTTTTATGATGATCGGATACAATGAGCATATTTTCAGGGCATCCATATGTATTGCGTAATTGCTTCATAAACCATTCCCATGATTCGTCCGTCTCCTTATCAGCCACACCAAATGCTAGTGGAAACACTTGTTCATTGTCGTCTTTTGTAACCGCAACAAACAACACACCTTTAAACTTGCCCTTTAGGTGTGTGCCATCAACAACAATAACAGGTCTACAACACTCATTGAATCCTTTCATTGACGCATGTAAAGCAATATAAATATACTTGAATCTATCATCATCACCAGTCTCGTGTAGCGCAATTGTACCAGGGTTCTCTTTATTCAACATGTACAAGAATGCAGGCAAAATCCCCCAAGACTGTAAGTGGTCACCGTGTATGTAGCTGTAAGCACGATGATGTGATTTTAGTGATTTGTTGTACAAACTGTCTATCCCATGTTCACCAGACAAATCAGCAATAATATCCCTAGGTTTAAGAGATCGTCCCTCCTTTAGTAGTTTTGGCACAAACAGGGCTCCAATAATCTTTGAAGGCAATTGTCGAGGAGCATATCTACTTAAGTTGGCTTCACATGTATGAGGTTGCTCGAATTTAGTCACCTTCCAACTTTCTTATTGGATAGCGTTTGCATGAGGTAAGAAGGTACATCCTTTATGTTTGCAAACAACCTCATAACGTGAAGTCAAAGACCGGGTTGTTCTATACTCCACACGATGGTGCAAATTGTAGAAGCTCAACTTTGTTACCATTTCTTCCTTACTTTCAAGCACTACACCTTTGAATAAGCCACGCTCAATGTTAGGTGGTTCTTGTGGAACGGAATCAGGGTCGGGATACTGATAAGATGTTCCAGGAGCCATCCAAGCATATTTAGACCTAACCATTGGGAGCTCCGTATGATCAGCATTCTCATTATCTACTTCGTTGGCATCAACAAGAGGTACCTTATGGATTAGAAATTGTCTATTCCGAAGAACATGCTCGTCATTATCTCCTATGATATCATTGTTCACATCATTCCCTTCACGGTCATCGGGAACAAAATAGTCATTTTTTCCATCTAAAGTGATCATAAATCAATCGAAGAACTAGTTCATTGTCAACGCCGTACTATGGATTGTCATCTTCTTCCTCGGATGTGTCACCATCATTCCCTTCACGGTCATCGGGAACAGATAGTTCATCTTGTTGGTTATGTTGATCACCAACAAAATCCTGGTCATCATAATGGCCACCGCCCCCGAAATCATCATACCTCCCAACATCATCATACCTCCCAAAATCATCATTAAAATCCACCACCACCACCACCACCACCACCACCACCATCATCATCACCATCATCAACATGATCACTACTATTGATTCTCGGTTGATGCTCCAAGATAGGAGATTTACTTGGACAATTATCGGGCGCATCATGTTGCATATAGGTTGGCATACACTGTGGTGGACCATGTATATAATTAATGCCGTTGTGAGAATTATATGGATTTAAGGGCATGAATTGACTGTCGATACCATATGGATACAATTGAGCAGCCATGAGGTTCATAAAACCATGTGGATTGCTATTTCCGATGTACGAGTTCCCACCATCCCATGATCTTTTGGTTGAAAAGGTCACAAATATTTGGGGATCTTTGAAAATCTCAGCTACTCGTCGAAGATCCCGTTCACACATAATCAAAGACTTAACCTCGAACCACCCCTTTGATTGGCATTAAACAGTGTAATTTGTATTCACACAAACGCCGATCACCATTTACAACGTTATGAACAATATCCACAAATCCACCATATGATATTGTCCACAACGACGTAAAAATGAGTACTTCTTAACTACCATCCCAAAAACCACTATGGACAATTATCACTTTATCATCCTCCATCTGAAACCAATAACAACTGAAAAAAAAAACAAAATTCAAATCTGAACATGTAACTTTCCTAACAAAAAAATAATCTAAGATGTAACTGGACATCTGACTCGATGTCGAGTTACATCTAACTCGAAATCGAGTCAATTGTAACTCAATTTCGGGTCAGATGTAACTCGACATCGAGTCAGATATCGAGTTATATTTGCAGGCTGTTGTTCGAGCTTATTTCGAACTGCTTTTTTTTTTGTTTTCATGTTTATGGTTTTCAAATTAATATATTCTATACCCAACCTCAAACTAAATACGATATTGAAATGAATAAATGATGAGCTAGAGAACAAAATGCTTACATTATTTCGAGATTCCGATAAAAAAAAAATGGGTTGCCGGAATTCGCCGGAATAGTTTGTCTTTGAAGTCTGAATTTGAACAAAAACTGAGAGAGAGAAAGTGAAAGTGAAAAGGAGAAAGAGAGATATATGACCTAACTTAATGTCATATACTTAAAGGGTATGAATGTCATTTCACACCCAAAATGGCTAAAAAAATGTGTTTAAAAAAGTTAGCTATTTTTAATCTTTTCAATTTGGAAATGACCAATTTGACTCATTTCCACAACAAAAATCCCAAACAAGGAAAATCGATGATGGGAGAACAGCTCTTTTCCAGGCCTATCATAGAACCCAATTAATTAAACATGCCCTAGGTCTCTCGAAAATTTTATGAATTCCTCAATTAGATAATAAGAGAAGCTAAAGAGATGTGGATTCTACATTTATCTATGCATGGATTGTAATCAAACTTTTTTTTTTTGGGTAGTTTTATACAATATATATGCAGAAAATACTTGTCACGCATTAACCATTTGCTAATTGTTGTCTCTTGTTTCACTTCCTATTACATTATATTGGATGAAAGACACGTATTCATGAAATCATTTTGTACACATGTCATTCATCCAATGCAATATAATGGAATATAAATTGAAACATGAAATCTAGCTCAATCCAAGAAATTACTATATAACTAGACGTACATTATTATAACTAAATTAATTCGAAGAACGATAAATATTAATTCCTCAAAAGCCAATTCCGAAACATTATATTAAACAGCAACTTTATCACATACACTAAACACTCATGAATATTAGAGAAAAAAGCAAACTAATTACAAGCCATTACACTTTCACACTTCTGCAGCGCATGACCGCTGTATGCATGCATTTTATTCACTATATATAATTTGTTCATACATTTTAAAGTTTAGACAATTATGCCAATTTTCGTGGCTATCTTAGTTTTGAGGTTTGTCTTGAACTTCAGCATCAACCTTCTCACCAGCGTAACTGCAGCACCGGCAACCGCCGCCTCCGTAGTAACTCCGTCCACAGCATCCATAGCGGCAGTAGCCACCACCATAGCCACCGCGTCCGGGGTATCCACCTCCATACCCACCACGTCCGGGGTATCCACCCCCATATCCGCCACGTCCGGGATATCCTCCGTATCCACCCCCGGGGTATCCGCCGTATCCACCACCGGGATATCCCCCATATCCTCCTCCCGGATAGCCTCCATATCCGCCCCCGGGATAGCCTCCATATCCGCCTCCGGGATATTTGGCATCGTTGACTGCAGCTCCATTATTAGTCTTCTCAGCGTCGACGTTAGCTGAAATTAAAAGCGACAAATAACGTTTTTGTTAAATCAGTTTAAACTTGTTCCACTCTCTATTCCATATATTAGATGAAAGACACGTATACAATTGTGGCATCATCTTGTACATGTATCTCGATACAATGGAATATGGAGTGGAACATAAAATCTCAATCCCTTTATGTTCAATGATATTTCAATAAAAAGGAAAGGCTTAAGAATTATATTCCTTACGTGACGTATTATTGTGATGTTTCAGAAAAAAAAAATTGAATTTCCGTATGTAGTTCAGTTTTAATTTCCAAAACACGTTGACATTAAAGAATAATAATTTGGCACCATTTATTCTAATTAAATCAGTATTTTCAATAATAATATTATAAATTAAAAAGCTTACATGTGTCGACGGTATCGGAAGTCTCAGCCAGTTCCCTAGCTGCTGCCTCTGAGGAAATCATGAGGAAAATCGTAACTAGTAAAAGGCCAAGAAAAACAATTACTTTGAAACCCATTTTTCTCAGACTTTAGCTTAATTCAACTTTTAAAATGATGTGCTGATATTTGTTTGGGATGAAAAGATTATTGGATTGGGTTCTCTATTTATAGGTAAATCTAGCAATAGAGGGCGGTAATTATCATTATCATATAATTAAAGATGTGAAAAGTAGGCCCAACAATTAGTTGGCTGTTGAAGAGATGTCTTTAATGAGTCCAAAGTCGACTACGTTATCTTGAATAATTGTATATCTATTGCATATACATCTATCTTGACCTATTCTCAATAATTATGTCCGTGTATATTGGCCGTATTGGGACGGAAACTCAAAGGGCCCAATTTGTATTAGATTGGATACTTGATGTTTGGTGTTAAAGTGAATGTCGATTTGTAATATAAATATAAATAGATATAGATATGCAAGCGGCAAGGAGTCCAAGTATTTTTTATATGTAAGTGGATATATATTGCGAGAAAATCATTAGTCTAGTGCCCACCGCATTAATTAGATTGAGCGTTTTATACTCTTGTAAAATCATTCTCACATGAAACTACATTATATATATAATATAATTAAAAGACATTTTTTTTTATCTATTATCTTACCTTCCGCATCGGATAAAGTCACTAGATCATATTTAGCTAGTTATGGGACATAGTCGCACGTCAGTGGCGATAATAAAATATGTCTCTAGCCTCTAGGCTTTGGTTTTAAACTTATTTGGAGTTGATGGATTTTTGAGATGGGACATTAAAAAGCCTAAATTCACGAGTACGATGCGTGCTCGCATGAGGAGGATGTCTCATTCCATGCATAGGCATGGTCGTCGTGATGTTAGTACTGTATGTATGTGGGCGTTTGTTAGACAACAAGTCCACTAATTAATTAGAAATGCTAGAGATCAATTCTTACTTGAAAGACATTGTCTGTCGAAATAAGAATCTCCAAGATGCGATATTACACTATTTGTCTTTTGATTTGAGCCATCATGACAGTAGCAAGGGTTTTAAAATGGGGTTCATGATCTTCATGTATGGAGAGGTTGATAATCGCCAACAAAGGATCCATCATTTTCTATCAGAACAAGGAAATATTCTCCTATTCATAGTTCATGATTATTTGGATTAATCATTCGAGTCAATCATAGTTATCGAGTCATTTAGGGTTTCAACATATAACCCTTGCTCTAGACTTAATCGGTAGATTAGTGATGGAAGGACTATATGTGCATGGCGTACTCGGTACTAATGTTCAAATAAGTTCGCCCCCCTGATCCGTAGTCATGCTACACTTTTGAGGAGTTACCATGACTTGTGAGATTATTGAAATTAAGGAGTTAATCTCAAGTGGGTTAATTAATCTAAATAATTGTTATCCATAAGTTGCCATTATTGCAAGCCCTTTCGTAGTGCACCTAAAGGATCTCTAATTAATTTGTGAATTGATTCAATTAGTAGGATCCAATATTGATTAATAGAGATTAAATAATTAGAGTTTTAATTTAATTCAATTGTTGAATTAAATATTCAATTAAATAAAATGATTGTTTAATTGAATTTAGTAATATTAAGAAGTCCGGAATTGAGTAAAATTATTAATTGATTAGATCAACTAATTAGTTAAAGTCTATATTAATTTAATTGTCAAATTAATTTCAACAATTAAATAATTACATTTTTTTTTTTGAGGGTAAATAATTACATTATTGAATTTAGCTTGATAGAACTGATTGATCTGATCAATTAAATAGTTTGGGCCAAGTCTACTAATTGAGATAGTTGAACTTTTTAATTTAATTAAAGAGCGCCCAGCCCAATAAAAGAAAACCATGTTGAGGGTCATTAAGCTAATTCGATGATTATGGAAACTCCTTTGGACGAGGAAACAATTAATGGGAAAATTAAATAGAATACGCTGATTTTGGTCCTCATACCATACAATACGCTCCTATTATTTTTGTACCTATTTTTTTTTTTTTACTTTTTTACCTAATTTATTTTTACGCTCCTGCAGATTTTTTGATTATTTTTATTGTTTTTTGTTCCTGCATTCTTTTATATGTTATATGAGTTGTTTTGATATTGTTTATATTTGTTTCTTTGTTGTTTCTATGCTGTTTAATTGTTGTTTCGATGTTTCAAAACAACTTTAACCTATTTTTTATGCTGTTTTTTATTCATATATTATTTTGTACATTGTTTCTATTGTTTCGGTGTTGTTCTATAATATTTTTAATGTTGTTCTAATAAATTTTTGTTGTTGTTTTCATGTAATTTTTACCTATTTTTAAGCTCTTTTTATTCATGTGGTGTTTTGAATATATTTTACATTGTTTCTGGGTTGTTTACATACCCATTTTAATGTTGTTCCGATGTTTCTTTGTTGTTTCAATGAAGTTTTTTGATGTTTAAATACAATTTTTACCTATTTTTAACTCCTTTTGCTCATATGGTGTTTTCTATATTGTTTCTGGTTTATTTTTATATTGCCTCCTTGTTGTTTCCATGTCTTTTATGTTTTCATGCATTGCATTAAAAATTGAATTGTGTTTTTTTATTCATGTTGTTTATATAATATTTTTAATTTGTTTGGTTTTAATATGTGTTGTTTTATGTGTACATTTCTTGACTTTTTATAAGACTTCGAGTATAAAATGAAATATTTAACGATGACAAAATTTATTTTCACTGAAAATTTATGGAAAGAAACATGTTTGAAACAATGTTGAAATAAAGCGTAATAAAATCTGGAAATTTTTGCTGGAGCGTATTATTGTGTAAAAAAAGGGGCGGGAGTGTAAATTTAAGTAAAATTATACCAGAAAACGTAAAAGGCTGACATTGACTTAAAAAAGGTGGGTATTTGTGTCGATTGCCCAACAATTAATCATATCTTTGGAAAGATAAAATTAAATATGATAGGATTATTTTGGAAGACTTTGAGTTTTGTCATATTATCTTAGTTTTAAGTAGTTTAAGTGATAGGTAGGGGTGTACACGGGACCTGGAGATCATCGAACCCAAACCGATATCCGAACAAAAATTATTCATTGACTTTTTTACTTTTCCCGAACCAAACCATCCCGAAATTTTCATGGTATGGTTCTGGAGATTTTTTAAATATCCTTACCGAGAACCGTACTGAACCATACTGAACCGTACCGAACCGAATATCCAAAATCAGAACCGATTTTAAATAATTTTTTATATACATATTGTGATAACCATTAATAAGTAGGGGTTAATTAGCGGTTATTTTAGGGGACTTAGGGGTTATATATTTTTTAGGGGCTAATTTAGGTTTAGGGGTTAGAATTAACAAGTATAAATATGTGTAATTTCATACAGAATTAACAAGTATATATATATATATATTCACAATTCACAAGCCCTCTTTCAATATTTTTCACAAATTCTTTCATTAATTAGTTTGATTTATTAAAATCACATATTAATTATAATTTTATTTAATTTAGAAAACGAAGGGGTCGAGGATTAGGACTTTTACTGTTCATTTTTCTACATCGAATATCTGTGATTATTAAGGTAGAGATTTCTATATTATTTCTTTTTATTTAATGTTCCATGATTATACTTCATTAATTGCAATATATGTTAAGAGGAAATAAATTCATATAAGCTAGGGGCCATGAAAAAGGTTCGAGATCAAACGTATCTTCGGGGTGAACCCGCAATGCTATATACATTAACTGACCAGTCAGAGGAATAAGAGGAAATTAATGAATTTATTGTTGTAATTATGTGAATATTTTTCATGTTATATTAAATATTGACAGATATATTCCCAACTGAGCGAGATGAAGCTCACCCCTATTATTATCATGACTTTCAGGTTGATGAATCTGGCTGAAAATATGATGTTGTGGATGGTGGAATAAATCATGTTATATTTATATTTGAAATAATTATGATCAGACTAAATTTTGGGTTTATGTCTTTAATGTTTCCGGTTTATGCTTGGAATAATTATTGGATATTTAATTCGGAAGATGTATTATTATTATTATCATTATTTTTTTTAAGAATTAAAAATATTCTAAATCAACTTTTTGATAATTATTGGGATCACTTTAATTTATAAATTTGTGTTTTCTTAATAATATTTTTAGAATACATTAATTTTAAAAAATTGGGTCGTTACAAGTGGTATCAGAGCAGGTCTACGTTTCTGTAGACTTATTAAAAAAAATTAAAAATTAAAATGTATATTTTTTTATAAAAAAAATAAAAGTAAAACTTTGTATAAAGTAAAATGATGTAATAACATCCACCTCCATCATATCTTGGCGATATCCTCAAGGTATGAGAATTACAAATGTAAGTTACATTATACAATTTTATTAGTATGCACATTTATGTGATGATGTAATTTATTATGATTTCATGTCACTATATTCTGCTTTAGAAATATTATACCAGTTTAAATGTTAGATGAATAGAAATCCTGTATTCCTTAAAAAAATATAAAAATAGACTTATAGTTGCAATTGCACATATATATAGATGGCAGGAACTCGTACTCGTCACACTGCAAGAAAGAACAATAATAATAATATCTAGGGTCCGAACCATCTCATTAACTGACTCGATCATTATTTCAACTATCAAATTGAGGAGGGGGATAACATTGGAGAATATATAGTTAAAATTCACCACTTTTGGTACAATGTGAGGAATGTCATCGGCGCTCCAAATGAACGCGCTGCCTCCCGTAAAGTGATTGATAGCTTACCCTCATTTTGAAATGTCAAGGATGAAAAACTTTATGCCTCATTATTGGAGTAGGACATGCATGACCGACAAAAATCAACTACGGGACATTCACGGCCAGGTTATACGGTAAATGGATTGAGTTTTTGAACAATGAGGCTACGACAGAAGATGAGAAATCGGAAGGAAACCTGGAAGGAGACCAGGAGGAAGATCCCGAAGAAGATCCAGAGGAAGATGAAGACATGGATCAATAGAGATAGATGGGTCTATGTATTGTAATAATTGATAATAAATCCTTATTATATATATAAAGCTTAGTTGTCCTTTGATTAATACTAATTTATTTGACCATTATATTATGATATTTAGATTTTAAGTTAGATATTTCATGCAAAATCCATTAATAACTTGGAATAAATAATAATAATACATTATGTATGGCCTTAGGAATATGGCTTCCCCTCGTGGAAATCAAGTCAACGGTGAGAACTCCACTAACACAGGAAATCAAACCACTGCTACTACTGAAGATATAATTGCTGAGTTCCTCAGAGGTGTGCAGAACAATGGACAACAACAACAACAACAATGCATGAGTTGTGGAACAATTCCGCCACTATCGTCCACCCACATTCAACGGACGTGATGGCCCGACGGCAATTAAAGAAAGGTTCCGATCGCTAGAGAGGATTTTTTGACTTATTGGCTGCACAGACTAACAGAGAGTCGTATGTGCTGCGTTCCAACTCACTGAAGATGTTGATCATTGGTGGGAAGGGTATTGGAGGACTAAGACCGACAAAGAGCGGAATGATTTAACATGGGATGGGTTCAAAGTGATTATAATGGAAAAGTTTTTCCCACAATCATATCGAGACAAGAGGATATAAAATTCCTTAACTTTAAGAAACATGCCTGTCACAGAGTATGAGAGACACTTCAATCAACTATGTCGGTTTGCTCCACACCTAGTGGATACTGATTTGAAAAAGGCTATGAGATTCAGAAGGGGACTTCGAGCACAACTATCAGGAATACTATCTGCTCAAGGAGATTTGGAGTACTCGGTGATGGTGAGAAGGGATCATGAGGTGGAGGCAAGTTTTGTTGGGGACGAAGAGGAGCAAAAGTTGGTTGTTTACCTTAGAAAAGAAAATGGGACGGGGCAAAACACAATAAAAATGAAAATCAAAATAAACAAATAAAGAATAATGGAAATGCACGCCCAACTATGCAAGCAGACAGGCCAACTCGCCCAAAATACAAGAATAATCATTTTGGAGAATGTTTAGCGGGACAAGGAAAATGCTTCAAGTGTAAGAAGCCAGGAAACAAAGTCTCTAATTGTCCTCTTTTAAAAGTTGAGCGAGAAAGAAGAGAATAAACATTTGGAGGTAGAGCTCGAATGTATGTTATGACTCAAGAAGAAGCTGATCAGAACCCGAGTACAATGTCAGGTTTGCTAACCATATCTGGAATACCTGCTCTTGTACTTTTCGACCGGTGTCACACATTTGTTTTTATCTGCCAAATTTCATGCTATATTAGGACATGTAGGTCCCAAGGGGTGTGAGTGTAAGGTTTAGAATGGGGATTTGAATAAACCTTACCAACTTTTCGATTTAGTCCTTTTAAAATCGTCGAGTTAATTCTTCACAACTAAGTCCTTAATGGACATGGCTAAGTTAGTTAACCAAACAGAGTTAGCCACTCACTGACTCGACCGAGTTTGTTGATAGAATAACTCACCGCTTAGTCTAAAGCTTAACTCAACTGTGATATGTTTTATTGGAAGACTTAAACACCTTGAATTTGGTTTAAGATTGTTTTAACACTTGGTTTTAGCACTTTGTTAAATGTCAATTGGATAGCAAATTTATCGTGAGATATAAGATAATATGAATTGAAGTCTTTGAAATTTAAATGACATAATAAATTTTATAGAGGTTCAAAGATGGGGTAATTCTTCTAATCCTCTCTTCTCCAACTCCTGGAGGAATTCACTAAGTATTGACCAGAGTACAAAGTGGTTATCAGTCCAGATGCAAGTCTTGATCACACAGCTGACTTGATCCTTTGGGACTCAGTTTGGAGATGTCTTGGTCACACAGCTGGCTTCTCGTCCGACTCAGTTTCTTCACAGGGCAGCTGTCTTGCTACTACAGCTCACTTACTCAAGTTTCTTGGATTTGATCAAGAAGCCCTCTAAGAACTTAAGACTGGTTCGACCTTGAACCTTTATACAATCCTCTTGTGGAATGTAGACCCCTTTGTTTCTTCAAATATTTCCTCTTCAACTGATTGAAGTCGTCTTTCCTTCATAGGTAAGTGTTGGATTGATTTCCTTCGAAGTTTTGGTCTGAGGATTAATCTTGAATGACTTGAGAATATTTTGTAGGTTCTGACTCAAATGATAGCTTGAATGTTCGTAGTATAGGTAGTCAAGGTAACCCCTTCTCAAATTGATTCCTCAGCCTTTTATAGTGTTCTTTTGAAAATCGCCCGTTGAAGAGATAGGCTAATTTTAATAGACACTTGTGGTCGTTGGCTTGTCTTGTTGCGATCCTTGAAATTGACATTTCCTCGTATTGAATGAACCTTCCTTTTCGAGTTCGACAGTGCAGTTCTTCCCATTGGTTTATTCCTTTTGCACGCCTCTGGGATCGAGCACTTTAAGAAAGACGAGTATGGAAGTATTACTTGTTTAAGTAACTTTCTTGACTCGTCGGCAACGGATCCTTTTCGATTGTCTTGACTTGATCAGTAGTTCCTTAACTTCCCGGATGACTCGAGTCGCCTTCCAATCATTGGATGACTCATCGTCACTTCAACTTGACCTTTGGGCTATCTTGGGTTGACTTGGTCGACACTTTACACAAAGTGCATCTCGGTGATATCGTCTCGATCGAGTTCTGTCTTCTCTTCCTTGCCATACTCAGTGCATCACAATGAGTCTTCATTCTAGTCTCCAGTTGACTTCTTGCATATTTAGGCATAGCCGACTTAACTCGGCATTTCGACAACCCTATCTATTACAATGCAAATTACAAAGAAAATGGGGTGCCAACTTTCTAGTCTAAGTTTTACATGGCATTCATCAAAATCTAAAAATATATTACCCAATAATTTCCCGCTTTTTGATGATGCCAAAACTTAAAGCATACATACAAAATGTAAATGTCACGGATACATACTGAGATAGTGCAAAGATGAGAGAATGTATGCGTAGAATCAATCTGTTTATTGATCATAACATTCTTGTCCTTTACACAGCTGTTTACAAAGTGTATCAGAGCAAACATCTATGTCTACGCAAAAAATAAAATAGCGAAATTACATATTTCTTATTCAATGTACAGAAGACTTACATACTTATGTATTTACAATAGTAAATTACATGAAGGGGTGGATAGCAACACTTCATCTCCTTCGCCCTCCTTCTTTCTTCATCAGCTCTGTCTTCTCGACCTTTTTCTTCTTCTTCACCGCTTTGTTTTTCTCATAGGCTTTTAAAGCGACTTCATCTCTTCTTTTTCTTTCTTGTCTTTCTTCCCACAAACGGTGAGTTTGTCTTTTATTTTCTTCTTCGATTCTCTTTACATACTCAAAGATTGTTCTTGGCCACTTGCAAGTTGGCTACTTCGTCAAACCCAGCCCAATAGATCCTCCTTTCTTCCCTCGGATCTATGTATTCTATATTTTTGGGTAGAGGTCAGGTCCAAACCTCTTCCTCCATCGCTTCTTCCTCTTCCTCCGGGTGTGTATTGTCTTTGGGCCTTCTTCCCGGTGAGTGACCAGCAGAGCGATCGCGAGTTCATCGCTTTTCAGCCTTCTTCGCAGATAGCTTGAGGCCTTTTTCCCAATACAAGTCCCAGGCTTGGGCCATGGTCATGTTCTCGAAGTATCCCTCGGATGCGGCGTCTTGAATTCATCAATAGATCTCGGCTCGGTTTCGACATCCGAAATGGCATCGTGTCTCTTCCCCGCTGAGAATGCCTCCATATTGTTTCAATATGTCCATTGCACGGGCATCCATTTTTCTTTCAATCTCCGTCATCTCTCGCTTCTACTATTTTTTCGTTTCTCGGACATGGGCACATCGAGTGTTGGAGCGGCAAAGTCATGGAAGTTTTGATTATGTCACCGTGTGATAAGTCCTTGTTGAGGGGTTCTAGCAACCATTAAAGTCATGTCTTTCGAACCTTCCCCTCAGCAGATTTTCCCTTCTTTTCTCTTCTCTCTGTTCTTGATTGTCTTTGCCTTACTGATTCGTCCTTTCTCGGTTGTGGATTCTTTCAACGTCTTTAAGTATTCCTCTTCCCCCCTTTTGGCATCATCAAATGAGAGAGGAACCCCTGGAAACATGCCAGCCAAGCATGAAATCTAGACGGTGATAGCCGAGTTCGCTTGGATTCTCGCTGCGGAGTATCTGTCTTTCGAAATTCTAAGCGGGTGGCTTTCGATTCGGCTGTCACCAACTTCATTTCAGCCATAAGAAGGCTGAATTTTGTATTCATGTTTTCTTCCACTCGCAGAAGTTCTTTTCGATGAAATTCGCGCGGCGATTCCATTTTACGTGGTATGAGATTCATGCATTCTATCAATGTTTTCTTGCATTCTTCTCTTCATATCAGCGTTATCAGCGCTCCAGATCAGCATCTTATTGTACAATGCTTTGAAGTATCGAACTTGTTCCATACGCATTGTTTGCTGCTGTTGCCACCATTCTCGGATCCTAACTACTATCCCACGCAGATCGGCCGTAAGATTAGCATCTCTGTTATCCAGTCTCATGTCCAGGGAGGCCTGGTGCCTTTCCATCTTCTCTATTTCTGCAAAAATCGCCTTGAAAACTTCTCTAACCTCAGCTGTCACCTCCGTCTCGTTTGGAGGCCAAGCAGCGTCAAAGTCGAAATCTGCTGGAACGATGGTATCTGTGGGAAGAACTGGATCGGGTCTATGGAAACGTTGTTGATCTCTAGCTGATTCGTCATCAAGAGCAAAGCGACTCTAGTGAGAAGGGGAACGTTTCTTCAAAAGCATCATCACGGACATATGGAATCTGTTCAACGGTAACTCGTTGCCGTGATGTGCCCGGTTGTGTTGATTCTGCTGCAGCTTTGGGAGCCTCGCTTGTGATTGCTTGATCGTGATTCACCGGGGTTTGTTGAGGTATGGACCCAGCTGGCTGAGCCTCAGCTGTCTCAACAGCTTCGTCGGTCTCAACTGGTGTTTCCTATTGAGTTGTCTATTCCTCGGCCGTATCAGTGGCGTCATCGAAAGATAATGAGATTTGGAGAGGTGGCTCATCATCGAAATTGAAAGTTTGGCGAGTAGCCTTAAGATCGGACTTACTCGTGCTTGGGAGAACATCCTCACCGAAGTCTTTTGGATTTGCGGTGGGGATGACTCGAACTTCATCTTCACCTTCAGATCCCAGAAGTGTTGCATCAGGATTGTCTTGGGAATCGTGAAGGGCACTTATCTCCTTCTCGATGCATCAATGATAGTAGGAGGGATGTTAGGCTTGCTCGTATCTTTACCCTGGAAGTCTCAACCTCCCGTTGGCCTTCACTACCTCCCGCAATCTCAAGCTGCAGCGAGGCTTGACAATCCCTTCGGCTGACTCAAGCGTCTTAGGGTCTTCGTAGAGAGGTGGCATCCACCTGGAGTCTCAACTCCATGGATTGCACTTTCATTGCCCAGTGTTAACTCCCGGGGTGATCCATCATGTGCCTCTCTTTGCGCCCGGCGGCGTCATTGGCCTTCGCACGCTTAGCACTTTAGCCGAGACAGTCTCAACGCCGAGCCTCGTCGCTGACAACTTCTTGTGTATCTGTTTGTTTTTCCTTCTCCACTTCGCCTCCTAATTTCGTTATAGGGTCAGCTGCAGCATTCTCCGACCTAGCTGCAGTGGAGAGAGTTTCCCCCTCAGTCGGCACACCATCTGAGTGACTTGGAATGGGGTCACTCTTCTCCAGACTCCCGGCTATTTCCTGTGAGTTGTCAGCCATTGGGGCAGGTGGTAAAACACCTTCAGTAGGGGTTGGCTCGACTTGGGTCCCCAAGTTCCCAGTTTCATCGCGATCGCGATCGCCAATTCCCTTAATGCCTTCATCAGAGTGAGCAGGGGAAGTGGTAGCAGCAACAACAGTTGCAATCCGTTGAACCACTCCCATAGGATCAATCTCCAGCTATGATTTGGAAGATTCCCCAGGGCCTTCCATCAGCTGTTGCTCATGTAGGATCTTGGATTCCCGCATGGCTTGCTGCATCTCCAATTCTTCAGTAGCAGCAGCAGGGTCCAGATCTTCATCGCTCTCTGAAAGCATATCAAGGTGTGGATGAGTATGATCAGTGGTTCCAGTTAGAGGACAGATACTGACTTTCTCACGAGCTTCAGCTTCCTCTGCCAGTCTCTCCTTCTCCTTATCTTTGAAGATCTGCAAGATATCTATGCAGTTTTCTTCATCCAGTGCTTGGACCACTGTGGTCAAACCGAGGAAATTCATCTCTTCTTCTTCTTCAATAAACTCAGGTCTTTGGAACTGTTCCCTTGATCGACTCAGCTTCCACTTCCTCCATTCTCGCAGACGATTTTGGATGTCTGGATATGGTGGGGATAGTATCATCACATCATCATCTTCTTTATCATCATCTCCCTGTTGCCCTTCCTTTTCAGGAATAGAAGGCAACATACTCTGCTTGCTCAACTCCTTCAAAGAAAGATCGGGACAGTGGAGACACATCCTGTCCAACAGGGATTCTCATGTCTCGCCTACTCCTTGTTCTCACTGTTTTGTCTACAAACCTGGTCCTTCAACTTGCCTTTGTTGATCGGCCTCAGCAGACTTGGCTGTTTCATCTATAATTTCTGGAGACTCTACTTCTCCAGCCGTCTCAAAGACCGCTCTAGCCGAGTGGCGACGGACTCAGCGGTTTTCTCAAGCTCGGAGCGCTTGAAGATTCTTCTTCTTTTGGTTTTCACCGGAGGAATATCCGGTTCCACTTCCTCCTCGGTTCGTCGAAGGTAAATGCCTTCGTGATTGTCTTAGAGGCGATTGCCTTCCTTGTTTGTGATCCTCTTCTTTTTAATCACCGGAGAAGGGATTAATGGTTCCTTCTCCATTGTGGTGCAGGGGCGGGAGACACGGCTGCAGGGGCGGGTGACTCGGCTACGGGCGAGTGCGGTTTTTTTTCTTATTTCTTTGGGCAACAATCTTCTTCTTGAGAGGGGAGGAGACAACTGAGTCCCCCTCACTTGTGTCTCCTCTCTTGGCATAAGCTCTCCTCTGTGCTCAGGAGAGATTTGATCGAACATCTTTTTGTTAACATGGAACGCTTTTCCATGTCGGAGAGGAACACCTTTCACCTCCATCAACCGCCAATCATCGGGCCATATCCTAAGGATCCTCCGAACGATCCATCCGCTTTGAATGACTTATTCCCAATATTTTGGCAGAAAGTCCTGTATACAAACTCGCCCGCCTTTTTACCTTCTTCTCCTCCATGATCGCAGACATCATGATCAGCTTGGTTTTTGACAGCTGATTAAAGCTTCCAAATTTGATGTCTATGCACTTGGTAACAATATCCAACAGCTTGTGGTAATCTTCCTTCAAGACTTCTTGTCGGTTGTGTAGACAACCTTCGCAAAGATAGTCGAGGTTTGGCCACTTCCTTCCATGCAAGCAGCCCAGGTTTACGTCGACCTCATAGATCTCAAGCACTCCTTCCGTAGGTAGCAATGATGCTGCCAAATCCTTGGTAGTGATTGTGACTTCTTTCCCGTGAAGCAGAGGACTTGATGCCTCGTCGTGAACTTCGGCGTTCACATAGAGGCGCGCGACCTCCTCCACGTAGGTCATTTGAAACTCCATTGTGAGAAAGGGTTTTTTGAGACTTCTCCATTTTCTCGCCTATTTTCTTCACAAGGATTTCGTCGAACCCCTGTTTGATCATTCCTTCAAAATCCACGGTAAAACCAGTGTGGATTTGTTTTCCCAACTTGACAAAATCATAAGTAGATGCCATTTGTTGAAGCTTTACCAAACGAAACTTTGAAAAAGTGCTTTGAAAATCTGTAAGTTTCGAGAGAAAAATTTCTTTCTTTGCTTTGGAGAGAGATGAACAGTTTGTGTAAAGTGAGAGAAAAACGGATGAAATGGTATATGTATGAGTTATGAAAGGACGTGCGGACGGTTTTTGAAATTTGATCAAGATCAACGGCTCAGATTTTGCACGCTGATTAACATTTAATTTCTCGCATTTAATGCGGCAGCATTTATATCCAATCATAATCTTGGTATGCGACTTTTTTGATCGTACACGTCATAATTATGTGACGTCATTCTTAAAAATATTCCCGCTTAGTAGAAACGAATGCGTTTTTGTCACTTTGCTCATAAGTTTACTCAGCTTGCTTAGCCGATTCAACTCTTCTACTCTCTATTCACATCGTGACTCAATTTGTCCAACCAACTCGTTGCGGTGACTTTCCGATCTGGTGATTCACTTGGTCATTTCAAGAGCTCCGCTCTTTTTCCATCTTTTCATGTTCCATCTCTTTTCCTTGAGTCTTAAAGTGTCAACTCAGCTCAATTAACCCTAATTCATGCTTGAGTTCTTCAAATCTTGATTCACATAATGGTTTTGTGAATATATCAGCCTTCGCTTATCGGTTGAGATGTATTCCAAGGTGATGTCCTTCTTTTCAACATGGTCTCTTATGAAATGGTATCGACATCAATGTGCTTTGTTCTTGAGTGTGACACAGGATTTTGAGTGATTGGAATTGCACTTGTGTTATCACACATAATTGGAATTTCCTTTTCTTCAACTTCATAGTCTCTCAATTTCTTTGTCTCATCCATAAGACTTGGGCAACAATTTGCCCATGACTATGTATTCTCGCTTGATTGTGGATGTGGCTATTGAATTTTACTTCTTGCTAAACCATGAAATTAACCTATTTCCAAGCATTTGACATGTACACGAAGTACTCTTCCTGTCAACTCTACATCCAAAGATAGTCGTAATCGAATAACCAATTAGCTTGAATCCACCTTCCTTTGGATACCATAAGCCAACTTCTTGGCTTCCTTTAAATATCTAAATATTCTCTTCGTCAATGATCGTGTGACTTTCTTTAGGAGCAGATTGAAATCTTGCACATACACCTACAACAAAGGTGATGTCCGGCCTACTTCTTTGTGAGATAGAGTAGTGATCCAATAAGTGTTCTATATCTTGTTTGATCCATGACTTGCCATCCGCATCCATATCCATTTTGATGATGTATTCATTGGTATTTTTACAGAAGACTTCTCTTCCATACCACATTTCTTCATTAATTCTCTGGTGTACTTTGTCTGACTTATAAAGGTTCCATCCTTCAGCTGTTTTACTTGGAGTCCTAAGAAGAATGTCAGCTCTCCCATCATGCTCATTTCAAATTTGCTTTGCATGAGGTTTGAAAATTATTACACAGGTCTTTGTTTGTGGATCCAAAAATGATGTCATCCGCATATATTTGAACAAGCAATATACTCTTCCCATCTTGAATTCTGAAGAGTGTTCTATCTACTTTGCCTTTTGTGAATCCGTTCTCAGTCAGGAATTGTGATAATGTATCATACCATGCTCTTGGTGCCTGTTTCAATCCATATAGAGCTTTCTTGATCTTGTACACTTTATCTCCAAGAGTCTTCTGCTCAAATCCTTGAGGTTGTTCAACATATACTTCTTCTTCCAATAATCCATTCAAGAATGCACTTTTTACATCCATTTGATATGCAATGAAGCTCATGTGTGCAGCATAGGCAAGAAACATCCTTATTGCTTCTAATCTTGCAACAGCGGCAAAAGTTTCATCAAAATCTATTCCTTCTTCTTGGAAATACCCTTTGGCTACCAATCTTGCCTTGTTTCTTACCACAGAACCTTCTTCATTCATTTTGTTTCTGAAAACCCATTTTGTGCCAATAACATTTTGATGGGTTGGTCTTTGAACCAATTCCCATACTTTGTTCCTTTCAAACTGATTCATATCTTCTTGCATGGCTTGAATCTAATGTGTGTCATCTAATGCTTGTGACACATCTTTTGGTTCTATTTGAAAGATAAAACAAGTGAACATAGCTTCTTGTTGAGCTCGGATCTGGTTCTTACACCTCTTCTTACATCTCCAATGATTAGGTCTGGTGGATGGTCCCTCAGCCATCTCACATTAGGTTGGAGTAAGTCAGCTGGGTTCAGTCGTCTTGCAGCTGTGTTGTCTTGAGCAGCTATCTCATTATCACTTAGCTGCAGATTGTCCAAATTGTCTTTGAGATTCGGCTATCTCTTCTTCATCTCGGTTAATTTCTCCACTTGACTTCAACATAGGGACTCTTTTACGCACGGTTGGTGATTCGATTTTATCGCCTAACTCTTCAATGTCTTCTTCATTTACCTTGGGTTCATCAAACACCACATGGATGGACTCTTTCGTAACCATTGTCCTCTTGTTGAGCACTCTATAGGCTTTACTTTGTTGAGTATCCCAAGAAGATACCTTCATCAACTTTGGCATCAAAAGCCTTTAAGTTGTCTTTGCCATTATTATGGATGAAGCATTTGCATCCAAATATTCTAAAATATGCAACATTTAGCTTTCTCCCTGTCCAAATCTCATAGGAGTTTTTGTCATTGTCTATTTATCATGCATCTATTTTGAGTATAACATGATGTGTTTATTGCTTGACCCCAAAATCTTTTAGCGCTCTCTGCTTGACTAACATGGTCCTTTGCCGCTTCTTTGAGAGTTCTGTTCTTCTTTTCGCAACTCCATTTTCTTTGTGGAGTCCTTGTTGAGATAGTTCATGAGCAATACCATTTTCAATACAATATTGAGTTATTATTCCATTGACAAACTCAGTTCCTCTGTCAGATCTTATTTTAATGATGGTTTGACTCTTCTTATTTTGGATTCTCTTCATCAGCTGTGGTAGCTTCTGCAAGGTTTCTTTCTTCTTACACATGAAAATTGTCCATGTGTATCTTGAATAATCATCTACTACCACCAAGGTGTATTTCTTTCCACTTATGCTAGCTGGTTCAACTGGACCAAATAGGTCCATATATAATAGGTGCAATATTCTTGTAGAAGATGGACATGTCTTTTCTTTAAATGATGATTTGATCTGCTTTCCCATCTGGCATGCATCACATACACTCTTGATAGGTGTGATTTTTGCATGTATTTTGATGTAGAAATATGACTAAAATGGTGATTAGACATGCATAAACTCATATGAAATGGTTTGTATTCACTCTTTGTGGGAAAGATATTACGCTTTGCTCGTTTTGTAGGAATTTAACGATATTTGGAGTGATTTTGTGACAAATACGAGCATTGCGACCTAGAATCATCAAGAATCGAGCGATTACACCCAATTGGAAGCCAACTATATGGATTCTATAGTCTTAGTGATGAGTCGTGTGTCAAAAGAAGCATGGATGATCAAACAACAACGAGATTTATCTCAAGGAACATCCAAACGCGTATGGAATTTCCAGCACTGGCAGGGTTTAGTATTTTGGCCATAACTCTCTCTACAAAATTGATATTGAGGTGATTCAAGTGGCTATGGAAAGTTAAGCGAGAGGGATACAACTCTTATGAAGACCCCGCAAGCAAATTCGGATGTTTGGGTGGCGCACGGGCAACCCGTGCGTGGACGCATGACCCGTGCGCACCTAAAGGCACCTGAAGCTTTTGAGCATGCCTACGGCTTCGAGCACGGGTAACCTGTGCGTGGACGCACGACCCATACGTGGATTGCTGAAAATTGATTTTCCTACGGCTTCGAGCACGGGTAGCCCGTGCGTGGGCGCACGACCCGTGCGTTCTTGCAGAAAACTCCAAAAATGACAGAAAATTGACCTAGGCTTCTAAAAGGGTATAAATACCACTTTTTGGAGCGCACACCAGGGGAGGAAAGGTCTGGAAAAGACCCAAGAACACAAGAAATAGCTCAATTTCATCAAGGAAGAATCAAGGGAAGAATCGGGTCGAATCGGAGCTTGAGGATTGAAGATTAATCGAGAGATTATCCATTTCCCTAAGTTTTCTCATTCTTTGTGCTTTAATCTTTCATTTTAGCTTGTCATGAATAGGAACAATTTGTCTATGAGTTGTTTATTTGTAATGAATAACTAAAATTCTTGTGATTTCCGGGTTTTGGAAGTAGATTAATGAACTCTTGTTGAATGTTTTAATCTTAGTTGAAGTTATTGTCTTGAAGCCTATTTGAGTACTTTGTTCTTATTCTTGTTTTATCACTTGGCCAATGATTTAGCATGTTTGATATATTGATTCATAATTCGAGAGATGAGTTTCAATATTAGATCTTGAGTACTTGACATGAATGTTTGCATAATCAAGAGGTTTGTGAATATTTGTGAGGACAATTGATCTTTTGTGCTTTTGGGAGTTGTGTATCTTATGTTGAGTAGAGATGCTAGTATAGATATTTCAATCTACACTTTATATACATCTCGAGAGGGGGGATAAAATACCGTTGTGATCGTCTTATAGGAATATTGATAATAACTTTGGCTTTGATTAAAAGGGACAACAAGAGGAACATTAATTGAAACCATAACCCGGGAATCCATTTCATTCATTTGATAATTCCATATTTATTTTCATCTTGTATCTTGTGGTTATTCTTGTCTTTACTTTCCCAACAATCATCAAATTACGATCGTCTAAATAAAAATAAAACTATCTTAGTTCAATACTTAGCGCACTAATTTATTAGTCTCTGTGGATACGACCTTGCTTACCCTATTCTATAAACTACACCGTACACTTGCAATATTCTTGTTGAAGATGGACATGTCTTTTCTTTAAATGATGATTTGATCTGCTTTCCCATCTGGCATGCATCACATACACTCTCTTTCTTGTATCTCGAGTCCGGAAGTCCTTCTACCGATTACTCCTTGCAAGTTTGTTAATAGTTTTGAAATTCGGGTGACTCGAGGCTTCTTTGTGCCACAACCAACTTGATTGATTTGCTCTTTCTTTGCTAGTAGACAAGTGCTTGGTGTTGCGAGTTGACCAATCCACCACATACATGTTCTTTTATCGCATCCTTGTAGCACTACTTCATTAGATTGATGTCCTTGATTTGGCATACACCCATGTTGAATCCAACATTATAACCCTTGTCTGAGAGTTGGTCGATACTTAGCAGATTGAAGTTGAGTCCTTCAACATATGCAACATCGTGATTTCTAATCCATTTTTCTTGATGGATCCAATGCCTCTTATTTCTCCTGGAGCTTCATTCCCTCCAAATATAACTTTTGCACCTCTAACCTCCTTGAATTTTGATAGATTTTTCTTGTTTCTGTCGTGTGTGCGGAACAACCACTATCCATGCACCAGGTTCCTTGGCACTCATTTGTTCCTTGAACGCAATCAAGGAATTTAGTTTTAGGTACCCATACTTGCCTGGGTCCTGAGGGGTTAGTCTTTGTAAGATGATCCAACCAACCTATAGCCAAATGATATGACTCTAAGGGGTTGCCATCTATCGTGCCATAATCATAATTTACTTTGGCAAATTGCTTGGGGGTTTTGGGTTCATACTATTTGTCTCTTTTTGTCCGTATGCCTGTGTGTGTGTTTTAGCAATTGCCTTCCTTGGGTAGTTGTGATCTTTGCTGATTTTTGGGATCTTTGCTGATTTTTCACATTGTACCAATCAGCTTGGCTTGGGTAGTTTCTACCATTCCCATTATATGTGTTCCTTTTATAGAACTTCTGGGTTTTGGTAGCTCTGTTTTCTTCTTTACATAGTACTTTCTATTTGGAATTTCTTTGAGGAACTCGGCTGGATTTTCTTCTCATTTGTCCTTTCAAAGATACTCAATCGGTTGTTTTCCTTTTCCTTTATAACCAAGGCCAGTTTGGTTGTGGTTGTGCTTTGGAATGAATGTGTGTGCACCATTTGGAGTTTTGGATTTTTGAGATGCTTCATTACTTGAAGATCCTTTTTCCAAAATCATTTTGGGAGTTTGACTCAGCATTGAGGAATTAAATCCTAAGCCTGTCTTATCTCCACACTCTCTTTGGCTCATAATAAGATCATCCAAAGATTTAGATGCCTTAGTGAATGAGGCAATCACATTTTTGAGGCCGTTTTCCCTCTTTTCTATAGCAGTTATCTCTGCTATTAACTTAGCATTTTTAGCCTTTAGTTCTTTATTCTCATCAGCTATGTGACTCAGAGTACTCAGCTCCTTAGTCAGCTGTGAGTTTCGGCTTTTTAGCAGGCTATTTTCCTCATTTAGCAGTGTGTGCGAGGATTTAATGTGCTCAAAGTCTTTCATCATTTTGCCTAATGAATTATAAAGATTAGTGGGTGATGAAGTGTGTGTGTCACAATCACTATCACTAGAATCTGAGTGAGATGAGTTAGGGTGTACCTCATCTTCTTGGTCAGGTAGGTCTTGTTCTTTGGCCATTAAACAGATCAAGGCTTCTTCTTCAGAGTCACTTGAGTAGTCAGCTTCACTACTCTCCGAGTCTGCTGTGTCTTTTGGCTTTGTCTCGTGATTTAGCCATGCCCCAACATTGCCTTTTTCTTTTCTTGTCTTCTTTCCCTAAAGACTCTTCTTTTCTCTTCATTCCTGTATTTGTTGACTACATGATATGGGCAATCAATGGCATTGTGACCTGGTTGCCTGCAGTTCCAGCATAGATTCTCAACTTTTTGTTCAGCTCTTTGGTACTCGACCTTTTGATGCTCAGCTCTCTTGGGTGGCCTATATTTCCTTGTCTTGGACGGAGCTGAGTGTCTTCTGGAGGATTCACATTTGCCTTTCTTGTAATTCTTGTTGAAAAACTTGTTAAATCTTTTAACCATCAAGGCAATCTCCTCCCGATCGATGACTTCTTTGCCTTGACTCTTTTCCCATCCTTAACTATTAGAGAAAAAAATTGTTTTGGGCGCAATGTCTCTTCTTGGTCTTTTCTTCTCACCAAATTGTAAGTAGGCTTTGAGATCGAGAATAGCTCATGGTTGGATGTTTTTGATAGGTCCATAGAATGCCTCGGGGCCATGACCTTCATTTCCCACTCATTTGGAAGACTTCTTAGAATCTTCATACACATTTCTTCCGTGTATATTCTTTTCCAAGTCTTTGATAGCTCATTCGTAATTTCTGTGAATCGAGCATCCAGTTGATCCAGGGTTTCTCCTACAAGCATTTTAAAATTTTCAAAATTTTGTACAGCAACAAATAGCTTATTTTCATTGATCTGCTCAGAGCTTTCACAAATCAAAGTTAACTTATCCCAGATTTCTTTGGCCGTCTTGCATGATTTGACTTTGTTGAACATAGTTTTGTCCAAAGTCTTGTAAAGAATGTCCTTGGCCACATTGTCTAGGTTGTATCTTTTTCTATCATCATTTGTCCATTCAGCTCTGGGTTTTTCAACCATAGCCGGGTCCGGGAGCAACATCCTCTTCTCCTTCACCCAGTGCAGCAGCCTCTCCTTGCAGCTGTGTTCACTTTTAAAATTTGTAGTGGCCCATCTTCTATTACTATCCACATTTCATCGTGTAATGCTGATAGATGAGCCTGCATACGAATTTTCCAATAATCAAATTCCTCAATTGTGAACATAGGGATGCGTGTCAAATTTGCTTCCATGATAGTAACTTTGCTAAATAAAAGAGTTTTGAAAGATCAAGAGATAAAGCAAGCTTTGAAAGATTGGAGATCTAGTTCACTAACCAGTGCGGAAGGCTCAATGAACCAACCGCTCTGATACCACTTGTAGGTCCCAAGGGGTGTGAGTGTAAGGTTTAGAAGGGGGGGTTGAATAAACCTTACCAACTTTTCGATTTAGTCCTTTTAAAATCGTTCAGAGTTAATTCTTCACAACTAAGTCCTTGATGGACAACTAAGTTAGTTAACCAAACAGAGTTAGCCACTCAACGACTGATCGATTTGTTGATAGAATAACTCACCGCTTAGTCTAAAGCTTAACTCAATTGTGATATGTTTTATTGGAAGACTTAACACCTTGAATTTGGTTTAAGATTGTTTTAACACTTGGTTTTAGCACTTTGTTAAATGTCAATTGGATAGCAAATTTATCACAGATATAAGATAATATGCAGAATTGAAATGTTGAAATTTAAATGACACAATAAATTTTATAGAAGTTCGAAGATGGGGTAATTCTTCTAATCCTCTCTTCTCCAACTCCTGGAGGAATCCACTAAGTATTGATCAGAGTACAAAGTGGTTATCAGTCCAGATGCAAGTCTTGATCACACATGTGATTTGGATCCTTTGGGACTCGATCGGAGATGCCTTGGTCACACAGAGATGACTTCTCGTCCGACTCGAACTCTTCTTCACGGGGCAAATTTGCTTTGCTACTACAGCTCACTTGCTCAAGTTTCTTGGATTTGATCACGAAGCCCTCCAAGAACTTAAGACTGGTTCGACCTTGAACCTTTCTACAATCCTCTTGTGGAATGTAGACCCCTTTGTTTCTTCAAATATTTCCTCTTCAACTGATTGGAGTCGTCTTTCCTTCATAGGTAAGTGTTGGATTGATTTCCTTCGAAGTTTTGGTCTGAGGATTAATCTTGAATGACTTGAGAATATTTTGTAGGTTACAGCTCAAATGATAGCTTGAATGTTCGTAGTATAGGTAGTCAAGGTAACCCTTTCTCAAATTGATTCCTCAGCCTTTTATAGTGTTCTTTTGAAAATCTGCCTGTTGAAGAGATAGGCTAATTTTCAAAAGACACTTGTGGTCATTGGCTTGTCTTGTTGTAGTCCTTGAAATTGACATTTCCTCGTATTGAATGAACATTCAGCTTTTCAGAGTTCTGACACAGGTGCAGTGTTTCCCATTGGTTTATTCCTTTTGCACGCCTCTGGGACTGAGCACTTTAAGAAAGACAGTATGGAAGTATTACTTGTTTAAGTAACTTTCTTGACTTCTGTGCAACGGATCCTTTTCAGTTGTCTTGACTTGACTGTAGTTCCTTAACTTCCCCAGATGACTTCGAGTCAGCTTCCAATCATTGGATGACTCATCCGCCACTTCAACTTGACACCGGGCTATCTTGGGTTGACTTGACCGACACTTTACACAAAGTGTGCATCTCGGTGATACTTCTCCACCGAGTTCTGTCTTCTCTTCCGTGCCATACTCAACAAAAGCATCACAATGAGTCTTTATTCTAGTCTCCAGTTGACTTCTTGCATATTTAGGCATAGCTGACTTAACTCAGCTCGAACAGCCCTATCTATTACAATGCAAATTACAAAGAAAATGGGTTGCCAACTTCTAGTCTAAGTTTTACATGGCATTCATCAAAATCTAAAAATAAATTACCCAACAAGACATAAGAATGCTAGAGTAAGTGAACCCCTTTGAGGTTGGCTTGCCATCTGGAAATTCGATAACAATTGACTTAGTGAATAAGAATGTTGAAGTGAATATAGGGGGAAAATATCTTAAAAGTGATCTATACATAATTAAGATGAGGATTTTGACGTAATCTTAGATATGAATTAGCTTAGTAGATATTAGGCATATATTAAGTGTCACGAGAAAGAGATAATATTCAAACTGCCAGGAAATGATGAGATAAAATTTTATGGGATTAAGTCTAAGGCAGTACCACGAGTGATATCAATAATGAAGACAAGAAAGATGTTGAAAAAGAAAAATTGTCAAGGATATCTAGTGAGTTTATTAGATACCTCGACAGCTGAAGTGACACCTAATGATGTACCAATTGTATAAGAATTTTTTGATATGTTCCCAAAAGACTTGCCGGGAATTCCTCCAGATCACCAGGTTGAATTTGGAATAGATTTGGTACCTGGGGCAACACCTATATCTAAGTCACCCTATAGGATGGCGCCAAAGGAGTTACAAGAGTTAAAGGCGCAAATACAAGAATTTTCGGATTTGAGATTCATTAGACCTAGTGTATCACCGTGGGGAGCACCAGTTCTGTTTGTAAAGGAAAAAAACGGGTCACTTACAATGTGTATCGATTATAGAGAACTTAATCGACTCATAGTGAAGAACAAGTACCCGTTACCGAGGATTGAAGACTTGTTCGATCAATTGAAAGGTGTCATCACTTTCTCTAAGATTGACTTGAGATCCGGATATCATCAGTTAAAAATTAAAGAGAGTGATATTCCTGAAAATGGCATTTAGAACTCGATATGGACATTATGAGTTTGTAGTAATGTCATTTGGGTTAAGTAATGCACCAGCAGTATTCATGGACTTGATGAATAGAGTGTTTCATCTGTATCTAGACCAATTCATAATAGTCTTTATAGATGATATACTTATATATTCAAAGAATCGAGAGCAACATACTGAGCACTTAAGAATTTTGCTAGAAACACTTCGCAAGGAAAAGTTATATATGA
The DNA here is from genome assembly GCA_016081115.2 of Rehmannia glutinosa. Lineage (NCBI taxonomy): Eukaryota > Viridiplantae > Streptophyta > Magnoliopsida > Lamiales > Orobanchaceae > Rehmannia > Rehmannia glutinosa. The sequence continues at coordinate 599,908 of JABTTQ020000690.1, forward strand.
AATTCAAGAAATGTGAGTTTTGGCTAGATCGAGTGGTGTTTCTTGGACATGTAATCACTGCTCAAGGAATTGAAGTGGACCCGGTTAAAGTTG